>JANZLQ010000008.1:13032106-13045132 GCA_026212715.1 Elanus axillaris
CCTCTAAGCAATTCTCACTGAAGAATAAACCTGACCTTTAACTTCTGTTGGATTTGGTTATTTGTGCATCCGTAACACCATAAACAGATAATTTGAGGTTGTCTGCTGGGGCTTATCCAGCAAGTAAAGAATTTTTACTTAGGCTCTGTGTGCTTAACTGTGAAATAAATTATTTGCTATTATTCAGGGCAGCAAGTGTCCACAAAAGAAGCATGTCGTAAGGGATAAGTCTTTTTGTACTTTTAGAAATGCTACCATTTATGAGTTTCAATGCCCATCCAGATTGGATTTCTGAGTGATACTTGTTATTTATACATATTTTCTGAATCATAATGCAAACAGATTTCAATCTAAGTGTTCATCAACTGTACATTTGGGCATTTCCACCATCAGTTTCTTTTGAGGGGTATAGATCACAAATAGTCTTGTAACACAGGAATCACTAATAATACCACAAATAACCAACATTTTACCACCCCACTGATGGTCACTTGTACTATTTACAAGCATACACAGAGATCTACCTAATTATTCGGAAACTACTTGAATGCTCGCAAAAAAACTACAAATCACCATATTTTATCAAACTAATTCGATAAATATATATAGAAAATGCCAACAAAACATAAAAAAAAAAGAAGACAAAGCTTTTCTACTCTAAGGTTTATTAAATACTGGAACAGATTGCCCAGAGAAATTGTGGAGACTCCATCCTTGAAGACATGCCAAACTTGATAGAAAGCAGCTCTGAGCAAGTTGCTATACATCACCCTGCTTTGAGAAAGGGTTTGGACTAGATGATCTCCAAAGGTCCCTTCTGACTTCAGTCATTTAATGTTTCTATCAATTTCAGCATTTTGCTTTTCTGAAGCTAATTTTCTCCACTATAGCAAGATGAGACATCAATGTTTTAAAGGGATAATATGCTTCTCATATGTGTATCTCTTCAGACACCAGGAAGGTGGGCAGGAAGCCTGGTCTGTACACTGGAACCACAGGCACCACAGTATTAAGAGAATAAAAATTCTCTATGAGAATGTAAACATTAAAATATCACATTTGTCCCTTTTTTTCTCTCATTTTTTCTCCTATAAAAATATTTCATTTTTGCAGTTAAAATTCCCTGCCAGTAATTACTGGAAGTATTGTTAACAGAAGCAATTCAAAGTTTACAGAACAGATTGCTCCAAGGTGTTACTCGGATTAAAATGTGAAGGATGGTTTGAACATCCCTATGTCTCTCCTAAGCTGGGGACTTCATTTGAAAGTGTTAAGAGTGGTGTCATAAAACCAGACCTAAAATATCAAATTCTTGACATAGAATGGATACTTTGAGTAGTATTAAAAGTTACATTGAAATAGACATTAAAATATGCAGTGGATTAACTTTGATCAGCTTCCAGACTTCCACCCAGCTTCTCTCTCACTCCACCTTCTTAGCAGGACAGGGAGAGAAAATAAGATTAAAAAAGCTCTTGGGTCAAAATAAAGAGAATGAGATCACTTAGCAGTTACCATCATGGGCTAAAAAGACTCAACATAGGGATAATTAATTTAATTTATTGCTAGTTAAACCAGATCTGGATACTTGGAAACAAAACCAAAACTGAAACACATTTCCCCCACCCCTTTTTCTCCAACTCAATTTCAGTCCTTTTACAACCCTTCTACCTACTCCCTGCCAAGAGGGGCAGGGGTTATGGAGGGCAGGAGGTTGTGGTCAGCCCATAACAGTTACTCTCTGCTGCTCCTTCCTTCTTACACATTTGCCCAGCTCCTGTGTGGGTCCTCTCCATGGGCTTCAATCCTTTAGGATAAACCTGCTCCAGAGTAGGTCCTCCATAGGCTATAGCTCCTGTCAGAAAAATCCACTCCAGTGTGGGCTCTCAGCAGACCACAGTTCCTTCAGGAATATCCATTTGCTCCAGTGTGGGGTCCTCCATGGTGTGGGCTGCAATGTGGTTATATGCTCTGGTGGGGTTCTGTCCACGGGCTGCAGGAGAATCTCTTCTCCAGCACCTGCAGCACCTCCTACCCCTCCTTCTTCTCTGACTTTGGTGTCCTCAGGGCTGTTTCTCACTTTTTTCCTCACTCCTTGCTGCCTGTGCTGCATTTTGCCCCTTCTTAAATATGTTTGCCCAGAGGTGCCAGCAGCTTAGTTGATGGGCTTAGCTGTGTCCTGCGGTAGATCTGTTGTGGAGCCAACTGGAACTAGCAGTGTCCAGCATGGGGCAGCCACTGGGCTCTACTGACAGAGGCCACCCCTGCAATGTCCCGCTGCCAAAGCTAGCCACCCACCTCTCCCCAATATAAAATAAAATGGTATGTTGATGAAAGCTACAATACAAGCAAAATTATCAAAATTTCATTGTATTTGGAAACTTAGCATGAAACAAACATCAATAAAAGGCCACAGAATGATCAAATAATTTTCATTTAGGAATCTCTACTCAGGTAGAATCCCTGAGCCAAGTTAAATACAAAGAGATATTGATGAAGGGGAATGGATATGACAAAACTGCAGGCACTAGAGGAAGTGTAAGTCATAAGAAAGAAAAAAATTTGACATAAAGGACCATTTTTCTATTGCATATTTTTATTAATGTTAACATCTTTCTTTCTTGAAAAGAAATTATTTTAAATCAGCCATGCGAGCAGTTATATGATTGCTGTGAAGCTAATAATAAAAAGTGAAAGAACCTTGAAAAGCTCCTACTTTAGAATTTCAGAGACGTTATCTACACAGAGCACATAAAAAATGACCTTTATACATATATAGATAGAGATATGGGCACATGTGAATACATATACACACAAACACCTGATGTAGCTGGAGTCCAAGTCAGCCTGACTGAGGCACCTAGTGTCTTCCATCATTCTGAACAAATTGTCTGTTTCCCTAGGATGTTAGTAAAGGTCTGTATATACCTTCCTAAACTTCAGGGTTTGTTTGGCTAAGGATTGGGTACTTAAAATAGATGCCTATAATTTTCACTGGTTTCTTCAAGCACAATATTGGGAAACAAATCTCACAAACAAATTAGAAAATTCTCAATCTATCTGATCAAAACAATCTCATATAGGTCCTAAGACAGTGGTCCATATGCTGTGCAAAATAAAAAATTATCAAGCAAAGTACAAGAAAGATTGCTTTATTATTAACTTTCAAAATTTCTCTTATACCACTGTGGGCATTCTGTGGACTGTGGACTGACTTTAACAGCTGGAATTGAACAAGGAGCAACCTTATCTGAATATTTATCAACTGGTGAGCATCATATGTGGGAGCTCTCAGTTTAGTTGCCTAAAGCAAATAAAGCCCATTTCTCTCAATTTTGTATAAGTTCTACAACCAGCAAGAAAATGTAGCATCATATCTTCCTCATTCTATGCTCTATGAATTGTAGTAATTGTGCCCACTTAAAGCTCTGTTCAGTTTATTAAACACACCTTGCAAAATGCATACCAACCTATCTTAAACATAAATGGCCTTAAGCAGAATACATCTGCCTAGATGGTTACCTCAGTCAAAGCAGCAAATGTTAAGGGAAATTATGTTCCCCAAATTTTTCATTCTTGTATTGGGTTTGTGTGGCAAGGTTCGGGTAGAAAGTGAGCTACAGGGGTGACTTCTGTGAGAAGCTGCCAGAAGCTTCCCCCATGTCCCATGGAGCCAATGCCATCCAGCTCCAAGATGAACTCGCTGCTGGCCAAGGCTCACCCATCAGTGACCGTGATCTGGGAGAACAGATTTAAAAAGGGGGAAAAAAAACATTGCTGGATCACAGAAATGGCAGACAGAGAAAGGAGTGAGAACATGTAAGAGAAACAGCCCCGCAGACCCCCAGGTCAGTGCAGAAGGAGGGGAAGGAGGTGCTCCAGGTGCCAGAGCAGAGATTCCCCTGCAGCCCATGGGGAAGACCATGGTGAGGCAGGCTGTCCCCCTGCAGTCCATGGAGGTCCACGGGGGACCAGCGGGTGCCTGAAGGAGGCTGTGACCCCGTGGGAAGGCTGCACTGGAGCAGGCTCCTGGCAGGACCTGTGACCCCATGGAGAGAGGGGCCCACGCTGGAGCAGGTTTTCTGGAAGGACTTGTGACCCAGCGGGGGACCCACGCTGGAGCAGTGTCTGTGCCTGAAGCACTGCAGGTCATGGGAAGGACCCACACTGGAGAAGTTCATGGAGGACTGTGTGTCCCGTGAGAGGGACCCCACTCTGAAGCAGGAGAAGACAAGTGAGGAGGAAGGAGTGGCAGAGAGAATGTGTGATGAACTCATGCCAACCCCCATTGCCCGTCTCCCTGTGCCACTCGGGGGAGGAGGTAAAGAATTTGGGAGTAAAGTTGAGCCTTGGAAGAAGGGAGGGTTGGGGGGAGGGTGTTTTAAGATTTGGTTTTATTTCTTATTATCTGACTCTGACTTTTGATTAGCAATAAATTATATTAATTTCCCTGAGTTGAGTCTGTTTTGCCTGTACGGCAATTGGTGAGTGATCTCTCCCTGTCCTTATCACAACCCATGAGCCTCTCATTATATTTTCTCTCCCCTGTCCAGTTGAGGAGGGCGGAGTGATAGAACTGCTTTGGTGGGCACCTGGTGTCTAGCAAGGATCAAGCGACCGCAATTCTTTATTACTTTGGCAGAGAAGCAACAAAGGAAGATAATTTTTGTCATGGGAAGAAACTGGTGTAAGCTAAAATGTGACTGTACCACTTACAGCTAGAATTTGATAGGTAGCTACTGTCTGTGAATGTGATCAGATTATTTAAATTAAACTTGGATACAGCCTATGAATCTTACACTAGTTTAATTTTTATGAGGTACAGTCTCTCAGTAAGCTCTTAACATTTTCCAGAACTGTTGAGGCCCCTTTTTTTTCTGCTACTTCTTGCATTACTATTTCTCTGTAAAAGGGAAAAGGTGCTTGGTATAAAATTTGAGCATGTAGAACAAAAGTTTTCTTATTTGAGCACTTGAAGTCAACCAACAGAGCAGTAGTTTCCACTATACGTACTGAACAGTCACAGATAATGTTTCTGTCAATTCATAGGGTAAAAAAGAATTAATGATCGAGTAAATTCAAATAGCTGGAACACTTGAGAATAACAAGATCTGCTTGTAGACATGAAGAAGGATGAAAATTACTGTAATTTACAGAGAAATCATCAATCAATAATTATTAATTATCTATTTAATGTAACAAAATCTTCATTCACTCATTACATCCACAGGTAGAAGTTCCTAAAGGCAGTATTTCTAAGCAAAATATTCCAATATCAGTCAGCATAAACTACTTCTCCAAGAAGTAGTTGCCATAGGAAAAAATGCTATGAATGATTACATCAGAAACTCATGATGAATTATTTGCTGTACAGTGTTTTAAAATGTTTGTGTCAAAAAAGTCTGGATTCAAAGTTAATACAAATCAATGCATTTCTACTCATTTTAGTATATCCAAACTGATTTATAGGAGGGTGCTGTACAGCATATCAGGAATTGTCATAAAAAAAGATTTTAAAAAATATAATAATAATAATTTTTTGCATCCTATATTTTATAATTTTCCTGCAATTCCAATCTGAAGCCATTACTTTTTATATGCCTGTGAAATTTACATATAGAACAGTCAATTATTAAATTAGCTGTTTGTTAAAATGGCCAGAGATATAAACAGCTTATAGGGTACTCTACAGCTTTAATATTGTACTTACTGCTCTCTGATCTTTTAATATTATTGTAGATATATTTTTCATCTTCCCCTTCCCCAACTCAGATATAAAGCATTAAATAGGTTTGCCCATTTATATGTCAATAATTATGCATAATAAAGTGTAACATCTGAACTATTAAAACAGCTATCTAAATGATGAACTTAAATCCAATAATTAATGAATACTGTCTACCCACAGTGTTTTTGCAGTAGTGTGGTAGCTAGGGATTTCCTAACATGTGTATATGCTTGTTCATTACCCATGATGAACTTTAGAATTAATTGTATACAGCAGTGTGGAAGATCATTGGTATTTCTTGTCTGTAAAGAATACAACTCTAATGAAAAAGAAATATTGTCCACTTTGGTACATTCAGTTTTAAATAAATAACTAGGAATGCAAATATATGAAAATGTCATTAAAATCTGTGCAGATGTCCACTTGCAAGGCTCTCCCTCTTGACTTCCCATCAGAATCACAGCCCACTGATTCACAATTTAATGGTCCAGTGTCTCTTTGCATTTTAATTCACAGTTGTCAGCCTGGTAAGAGCCAACTCTGAAAGCCTTAAAGCCCTAAACCTCCATGACTCATAGATCTTAAATGTTTCCATCCACAAACAGTTTCTTATTTCTGTCAGCTAGTCTATCATCAGAGTGTTTCAGTCTCTGATGGTAATTGTCTAGGATGCACTGTGTACTATTACTTTAGTTAAATTCTCTTGCCTCCTTTTCTAAGGTGTACTGTCATGTCTTGCTTTTTAGACTGAAAGGCAGAGATTAAACAAATGATCAAGCAAAGAAAAAAACCCGAACAAACTAGCAATATATGCCTCCAGCTGGACTTCAAGCTATATTCTTTGGGTTTTATTTATAAAGCCCAAAACCATGACATGCCTCCCATATACAAACATGTACGCATTAACCTCTGGCTAGTCACAACTATAGCTGAATAATGTGGTTGTTTTGCCCACAGAATGCTGAAGTTGCCTTTCCGTACTTGCCTGTTAACACAGGAGACTTAACAGAACTAAGTCAATAACTATTTCAAGAATCACAAGCCAGAAGCTTTCCTTAGTTTCCCTTAGTAAGTGATCCAGTAAACACTCTCAGAGTATTCTTATTTTAAATGAGTATCTCATAAGTATCCTGTAAATCACTTGTAATACAGAGCAGCAAGTGAATTGCTCACCCACCTTGACAATGACAATGCTTAATTCTTGCTTTTTAATTTACCTCTCTCAAGTATATGTACTAATAGTTGATAGGTCATTCAAAACAGGATAGAAAGAAGAGAATGGTAAATGAAGATGTGCAGATGTATTCAGAATATAAGGAACTGCCATTGGTTTTGTATCAAGGGTAAATTAGGCAAGATTTATCTGATGTAACATTTTTTCTAAATAAAAGTTACAATTCCATATACTTTTTACATGTGTGATTTAAGCCTAGTAGCAAGCCTAGTCAACTATCAAGTCCTGATTTTTTACATCTTCCTAATTATATTAATTATTTCTCTTTAAATCAGTGCTGATGGAATTAAGACCCTAAGTAGAAGAGGGGTGGGGTTTTTTGGAGTATCCTTACATTAAGTTTAAAGTGAATCACAGAATCATGGAAACTTGAATTTAGAGAGTGATTGTACAGCATAATATGGTATAAACAGTAATAAGCTATCATTTTCATGAATTTATAGGGTAATGAGCTCATTGGAAGTGACTTCAAGAAATGTCCATTCCAATCTCCTGCTCAAAGCAGGGGCAGGTCTGACCCTTGCTCAGGGTTTTGTGCAATCCGGTCTTGAAAACCTCCCATGGCAGAGAACTTCCCGGCATTCCAATACCACACGATTGTTCTACAGGAACATGTCTTGGCATGTTTTATATGAAAATGTTTTTGTTTCCTGCTAAAATTCAATGTATGGTCATCCTTCATGAAACCAAAACCAAAACCAAAACCAAAGCCAAAGTAAGCATCCTCGCTTATGTCCTCACACATTTTTAAAAGTCATAATGTTCACAGATACTATAAATCTATGCATAAGTGTAAGCTTCAGAATCCAGGATGATACTCAAGGAATAAAAAAATATACTTTAATCTTGTTAAAAAAATCCTGGTTACCAATTTCATCTTGATTTCCCTTGTTGAGAATGAAGTACAAGATGTTCAGATTCATTAATAGACATTTTAATAAAGTCACCTAGTTGATTCAGAAGTGGAAAAAGTAGAACAATTTCTTGTGGACTCTTTAAAAGTGCTTATGGTTGCCTTCTTAACACTTACTGATACTATCAGCTGAAGAACACTCACGTATTTCCCCATAACTAATCAGCTAAATGAGAGGAAGCACAGATAGTCTGAATATATTTTTAGATTTACATGCAAATGACTTTCTAAGTGTCTCACTCTTCCTATTTTGCCTAAACTATTGCTTTGTGCTCTGAATATGGAATGTTTCAATTGCACAGATTTAGAAACATGATAGTTCTGAGAGTCGAAGTCTTTTTTTTTTCATTCACAGGGCCTAATTCAATGGGAAAAATATATCCAGCTCTATCATTAAACTTCAGGCACTGAGGGTGCGGGAATATCACAATGAAATAGTGTTACACTAAAACACATTTTATTTGTTTTTTTTTAGAAAACTGTCTGAATAATTTTCATCACAGTTAAATTTATCTTCTGATTTAGAGAACAAAAATCTAATTATGTTTGTGTAAATTGAAGTCTTTTTCTAATTAGCACATCAGGTCATTAGATTAAATGTGAGAATCCCTCAACTTTGGTAGATCATTCTGAAACAATAAAATGGTTAATGACAAATATGCATTCATACATGTATACTATTCTTTGTCAGTCATGGTTTTATTAATTTAAGTATTTATTTTAAAGAATGTAGTCCTTTTGGACCATCTTAAAAACTACTCCATTAAATTAAATTGATCATTTTGAATTGGCATTGGTTTATAACCACCATCATTTTTGTGAGATTGTTATAAAACATTAGTCTTCTCTATAAAACTGGATAATCAGAGAGATATTATGTGTGGATATATAAATATCCATGTATAATATGTATCTATGGATTATTATATATAACAATATGAATTATCCATATATATTGGCACCCCAGAATAAAGGCATACATGGCACTGCACCAGAATCTAAATAACGCAGGTGGGGTAACTCAGGTGAGCAGTTTTCACCCAAGCATGTATGTGTGAGAAACAAGGAGAAGGGATAAAAAATACCAGAAGAGATAGAGAAAACAACAGAGAAACAATAAATATTGAAACAACAGTACTGCGATCCAGAGAAAAAACTAAGGTAACATTTTCAACATCAGTACTATTTTAAGACTGGATTTAAATGCCAGTTGAAAAAGGTCCTTGGAGCTGTAAGGATTCAAATTTTTACCTTTGTGAGACTTCTCCAGTGTTAAAACACACACAGACAGGATTATTTCAAAGTAAGCAGAATACAGTTCAACTGCAGTGTGACCTTCTTTCTAACAGGCTCTTAACAAACTGCCCATGCAAATCAAAGACGGAGTCCTTATCATCACATTTATTCATCTAACTGAGGTTATAATTCAGACTACATTATGGATAAGCAAATCTTTCTACAACTGAGAATTATAACAGAAGGAATGTAATCTGTGTATGGCGCTGAAAAAAATTGTCATGCTATACTGAAGATTTCTGAAGAGAAAATCATAGCTCAATCGGCAGGAGTCATGGTAAAGCAAAGAGAAAGGAGGCACAATTTAATAATTGTAGCACTACATTGTCTTCTATTCAGGTTGATAAAGCCTAATCAACTAAGTTTAAAAACATAAACATCCTAAGGTAACATCATGTAGCTACAGGGAGGTCTTTTTACAAACTTCTACCTTGACGGGCTTTTTGTGTTGTTTTGATTTGGCCTTGGGGTTTGGTTTGTTGGATTTTATTTAGATTGTGATTTTGAAGTGCTGAAAACTATAAATAGGTTTGAAGTCATATATTGAGAAACCACTAAGAAAAATGAAAACTAGTACACCCTAAATACTCACTAACTCAGAAAAGGAGATAATTTGTGAGGTAATTTATAGGGCTTCCGTGAGGCTCAGGAGTGATATTAGACTGCATGACAACCTGTGAACCAGCAGTGCTCTGCTAAGATGCTCTGCTTGCTCAATACAGAACCATGCAAGATATTTTGTAAGTATTTGTGTAAAAGTATTGTGCAATAAAAGCACCAATACTTCTTCAGCAATTTTTATTATGAACTTCCCAAAACTTGCCTCCTGCCAGCAGCATATTTTCACTTTCTTTCTGCTACCTTATTTGGATGAACAGCTTAGCAATTGGAGGAACACTAGGCACATGTTTTGGTCAGGTTTTGAGCTTTGTATTCTGAAGTCAGGAGAGGATAATGTGGATTTTTCTGTTTCTTCCCAGTGTGATTCAATGGGAATGATCTATTTCCCTCAAGGTCTGGAAACCTTTGCTCTATGTAATAGTCCTTTTTTATTCAATGGATATTTACTTTTGACTCCTCTAAAATTCAGATCACTTGTCTCTGCCAAAACAAATTGATCCTGAACATGACATTGTTTCTTTCTTGTACCTGTAGAATGTTAAATAATTCCTTGGCTTTCAGCAACAATGTCTCCTTTTAAATGTTCAAACGCTTTCAGATGTCACTTCTCTGAAAGGCAAAAGCCTGATGCAAAGTGTAGTATTAGAAACAATTAGCTTAACTGTTCTGAGTAGAAGATAGGTCAATAGCTACAAAGCAGTAGAATATTCCAGTGAATCTTCAGTAACATCAGTCTTTATTTTTGTTTGTAATGAAGACCATTGTTCATTTTCAATATACTACAACAAAATTTGAAGGAAAAAATCATCACAGTATTTTCCATATTATTTGAGTTCTTTGTGAATTAAAATAAAGAAACTAAAATGGTTTATCAAAGATAAACATAGCAAAATGATGACAAAATTTCTGATAGAACATAAAATCTTTGAAGGGATTGGGAATTAAAGTGTTACTTGTATGGGTTTTACAGCGTGTGAAGATCTATAATAGTTTTTTAACCTTGACAGATTTCATTTACAGTCATCTTTACAAATTAAAAATATTTTTCTGGGGGGGTGCATACATGTATGCACGTATATGCTAATATACATCTATGCATACATGCAATATTTTTAAACAAGTTGCTATTTAACATTAAAGGATGTTAGCAGAATCAATGAGATGTTGCAAGACATTCATTACATTGGAGATGATGTCTTTTCACTTAATAACATCCTCAGAAATCCTGCAGGTGATATAAAATTTGTATTCTTGGGAACCCCTTCAAAAATAGTGTTGGAAGGAGGTAACAAATTTTGTATTGGTCCCCAATACCTTTAAGGCATTTTATCAAATAGTACTTAAATGCAAGATGCATAAGCAGTCCAATAAGCAAGTACCAGGTGACAGGAATCCTCTCACTGAGGGAATGCCCTTAATGAATGGGTTACACAGTAAGTGTCCATGTTGCTTATTTCTCTTTTTTGTCCCATTAAATCCTGGATTCATTTCTTTGGATAGTTCAATGACATTTAGTGGCACCATTCTAGAGAGTTTGATAGTCCATTGGTTAAAGCAGCTTCCTGGGAAATGTGAACTGCTTTCCATGAAGCACTGCTGTTCCTCTGAATTGAACTCAGGACAGCCTCAAAGTACAGAGCATAGGCTGAAACAAGGTGGACTGGGGCTTCATGGAACAAGCTAGAATTTAACAGCCACCTTGCCACTGAAAGAACATCAGTTCATTTCAACTTGGTATGATTTCTTCAGCCAGCATTTGTACCTTATACTACCCAGGGTTGAAATTCCTAAATCTGATGCACCTCCAGCACACAGATTGTATATACTGTATTAAAGGCCTGAGACTTACTTGTTTATTTGTTTATAAGGACATACCTGTTTTTCACACATAACTTCTGCCTTAGCAATGACTGTAAAAAGATGAACTTCTAGCAGCTATCTATCAAAACAGCTAATTTCTGCAATCCTCATCCAGATAAAATTCCAAATAAAGCTTAAGGGATGTTCAGCTAAGTGAAAAATAAGGCAATCTTTCATTATGATTTATTTTTAGATTACAGCTGTGTCACCGTATTTGTATGATCCCCTAGTGTTTAAATTTCTGCAATAACCCCTATACAAAAGGGGCATGCCAAAATTATAAGTGTAACTGTCATTCTGGTTTTATAAGAAGGTAAGATTTTAGTTTATTTCAGCTGTCTATGTACTTTTAATTAATACAAATAATTTATTTTGCTTTTTCTATGTTCAGTTTAGATTTTCAGCTGATCAGAGAATGTAAACTATTACATTATGGTACCAGACATCTAATAAGTCTGCTTCAATTAAATGCTGTAGGTAAATCAATATAATATAGTTACATACGGCATTTGTATTTTTTTGTTTTATTTAATTCATTAAAATATTTTCTTATTGAATGAAATCGATCTTTTCATATTTGTTAAATATAAGATACTAAGAATATGAGGTTGTTTGGGGTTTTAGAATGAAAAGTGGGTTTTATTTTTAATCTAATGGTTTTTTTAAGGGTTTAATTTCTCAATTGCTTTTGATGACTTTTACGAAAATTTGTTTCAAATGAACATGTCTGGGTACTTGAAGGATATATACCATGTGTGCAGGTACACAGACTAAATACATTTTGGTACAATTTCAACATGCAAATTATAGGTAATGCTTTTTGTTTCAAAGAAATATGTATTTTACCTTATAGCACTAAATATGTTTAAATGAGGATAATATCCTTTAAGATAATATATGTTAATTGTGTCTGCCATCCTTATTTATGCTAATTAGTCTCTCTCTATCTAGAAGTAGTTGCAATTAAAAAAACCCCAGCCAACAACAAAGCAGCAATGCTATCTGTGGAATAAAAAGCTACTTAATGCAAATAAAACTGTCACTATCTGGCTCTAAATAGACTTGTGCTTTTATCAGTTGTTTTGACAGTCTGTATTGCTATGAAAAATGGTGGATTAGAACACTAAAAGTATGAAAAAAGATGAGAGGAACAGTTCCTCTCACTTTGCAGCAATCATAACAATGTAAATATCTGCAATTATGTTAATTACCTACAACTTATGTCACTGTCATTGCAGGTGAAGGGGCACTTATAGAAAGTTTTACATGGGATCTGCTTAAGACAGTGTATTGGGTTTCTGTGGCAAGGTTTTGTAGCGGGGGGGGGGGGGGTTTACAGGGCCGGCTTATTTTAGAAGCTGATGGAAGCTTCCC
>JANZLQ010000008.1:13046104-13063589 GCA_026212715.1 Elanus axillaris
TGTCCAGCTGAGGAGGGGGGAGTGATAGAATGGCTTTGGTGGGCACCTGGCATCCAGCCAGGGTCAACCCATCACAGACAGTTCCTTTAGGATTCATTAATCCTCTTCCTCGTCATTAGCTATAAAAGCAGTATAGACAACTAGCTCAAATATAGATATCTACATAATAAAACAGAAGAATTTTCCCTTTTTGATTTAGAGTTGCATTTGCACTTTAGACTCTTTGTATTTAAGCAGGGGATATTGTAGATATTTATAGAAAAATATTATCAATGTTGCCAATCTTTTGAAATTGCTTGGAAAACCCCGTTAGTAATTCTAAAGAAACTCATACTTGCCACTGCCTTCTAATGTCCTCAATTCACCATGGCTTCAGCTGTGTTGGAAGGTTCTATGATTAGTCTACTAACAGTCTGGTCTGTGATTAGGGTTGTCGGAAGGGAGAGGAAGAATTAGAAAATATTTCAGTGTGACCTGGCTGAGGAATACAAATAGTTGAGATCTGTGTATCATTCAATGCCAAATGAGCACTGTAACAGCTCTGGACACAATACTGGTAGTTTATGATGACCTGAAAAAAAGGACACACAAAATATAGTATTCCTGGAGGACCTCATGATAATTATCTGAAAAGAAAGAAGATTTTCATAGCATCTGACACATGACAGGATGTGGCAGGTCTTTAAATGCAAGGTCAGTAGATCTGGAGCCCAAATATGTGAATAATTTAGGTTGATTTCATGTTTAAATGGAAGGTTGTGACCCCATTTCATACATAACAACAATTAATGATTTATGACTGTAGGAAAGAACTGGAGTTCTACATTATCAAAATAGTTGATGGACTTCTTCCTAGTTATCTGCCAGAAATACATTTCTTTGTAATAGATTGTACTGGTTCTGTCTGGGATGGACTTCACTTTCATTGTAGCAGCTACTATGGTGCTGTGTTTTGCATTTGTGGCTAAACCAGTGTTGATAACATACCAATATTTTATCTGTTGCTGAACAGCAGTTGCACAGCATTAAGGCTTTCTCTCCAAACCCCTGTCTCCCTCAAAAATCCATAGGCTGGGTGTGGACGAGAGTTTGGGAGGATATATCCCTGGGACAGTTGATCCAAACTGACAAAAGGCATATTCCATACCATATGATATTCATGTTTAGCAATAAAAGCTCAGGGAAAAGAGGAGGAGGAGGGGGATATAAATGAACTGATCTGGAGAGTTAGTTTCATGGTGCTTGTTTTGGTTTGTTTTGGTTTGGTTTAAATTAATTTTCCTGTTTTTTTTTTCATAATAGCCATAGATAGAACTACTATTGCCTAATATTAGATTCTGTTTCAGGTGCTCTTCCCTAGTGCCATCAGCTTTGAAGTTAAAGCAATAGAAGACATGCATTATATTGCTAAGCTCCAGGGATGGAAGAACAACTTCACATTAATTAAAAGTCATTTCAGATTTCATTCAAAACTCTAACATGACCCCCCTTCCCCAACATATAATGAAGAAAAAGCTAAAGAAAATATATAGTAGCAGAATAGAAATAGTAATAGAAAACACACAAAAACAAAACAAAAGAAATAGAGAGAGGCTGCAAGGGTGACAGGAGTATTCTCCTAGGGTAGGTGCACGGAACAGGAGATAGATGTATCTAATTCATGGATATGAAAATGAGGAAATATTCACTAGTCTGTAACTCCATCTCAAGGTTTCAATGGATTTAAAGCATTATAATTCACAAAGCCTGCTGTTTCTTTCTGTTATAATACTTATCCATTTTAATAATCAGTCTCTATTAGGGATGAAACAGCTGCTTGCATACTTTTCTTTCAATAAAGCATAAAGCCTGTATTATTCATGCTTATTCTTGTACAGAATGAAATTTTTAATGTCCAGGCCCCATGTTGCTGAATTTATCAATTAATTAGTCAAGTTATCATTAAAAGGCCATTTCTGGCTGGGGTTGTTTGTCATCACTATACATGGCAGTGGAAGCTGTAACGCTTCTATCGGTGTGCTTGGTATGTTGGTCAGTTTGCACCAGAAATGTATCAGAAACCACAAGCCCTTGAATTAGAAAACATACTTCTGTGGCTTCCAAGTGTTGAAATGAGATAAAGCTTTCTGGCAGTCTTCATCTAATTCCACAGCATAGAATGAGTGAAGCTTCTGATAGTCAATTTGATAAATCGGGGAAAAAAAGTGACAATTGTGTTAAAGTAGTAATATGCATGTCTGAGAATTATATCTCTTCTGATAAGCTACACAATATTCCAAAGAATGACAAGTAAAAGTTCCTCATTTAAGACATATTTGAAGAAGTACTAAGCAGTTAAAGAAGAAATTATCTGTAGTATAAAAATTATTTTTAAAATACAAATTATTAAATTCACAATAATTTTACAACTGTATCTTGCACAAAGTTACATTCCTTTTACTTTATTGTATATATTATTCTCATTTGGGGGGTGGGGGAATATTCTTCAGGCAAAAACCAGTATTCAGATAAATACACATTTAATCTTTCCCTCACCTATTCCATATAGTATAAATGGTAGCTTCATTTAATCTAGTAATTCACCTGTGAAGGAAAATTCAATGTATCCTGAAGTTATTTTCTAGCTATGGTGCTGGGCAAACAAAAATTCACCCTTGGTGTTTAAATGGCTTTAGTGGCTCTACTTCATTAAAAACAAAACAAATGGAATATACTTTACCTTTTGCACTGCTTACAATAACAAAGATCAAATCAAAACCTGGGAAATATTTAATTAATTTCTGCTCACTTTTCATCTAATGGAGATTAAAGGCATAACAAAACAGAATACCTGCCTTTATGTACCCTGACATTTCCCAGGAGAAACCACTTTTCAGTTGGCCATACTCAACGAAAGCACTTTTAGTTGCCTTCTTGAAACTGTCATTATGAAGGAAAGAATGCAATTTTTTTTCATAAGGGAGCTAACGACTAAGAAACTACTTCAAAAAACCAGAAATTTTGTGTTCTTGTCTTTAATCTGATGTTGTTTTGTGCATTTTATATCAAACACTACTACATCATTTTGAGGAGTCCCTCAAACCTGTCTCTATTACTACAATATCCTAATAAAACACATTTTTATTTTTCATTTTTTCTCTCTTCGTAATCAAGTATTTCATTCCTGATCTAAAGGGGAACAATTTCAACAGAAGTAAATAAAGGTTTGTACTCTTCTCATACTTGTGTCAAAAAAACATGTTAGTAACATTTCCTCAAGTCCTTTCTTGAAGATAACCACGTTCTGCAGTCCATTCAGCAAAGTATCTCCCAACTCTATCACTGTTACCATACAGCTAGATCTTGACATGTCCAGCAGCATGTATTTAGATGTTTGTAGAAATTTAATTTTGTCAAATGCTAAGCTGCACTTGAGTCGGAGTTGCCATGTTTTAAAATTTTTGCATTACATGCAAAATAAGAAGAGTGGGTTTTTGCTTCAGAACAAGGGTGAGCTGAGCTCAAGATTTTTTCTCTAAAAGATACTATAACAGGAAGTAAACACATTACTCATTATTAGTTCCTAAGCCTTTTCTGCTGGCTTTAGGTCTGGGAATTTCCTGAACCTGATGTGTGAAGTCTATTCAATTACTCTTAACTGAACTTTCGGATAAACATTTTTATAGTTTCCCCTCTCGAACTTGTGCAAAATTTTGTATCGGTAATATCCTTTTACAACTTATATGGTACCAAAGACTTTCCTTGACCTGTTTGCAAAGAGATACATCCTTTTGTTTATTCTGAATTTTCCTCCTTCTATTTAAATTCAAGGTCCTTATTTCTGGTTTTGGAACAGGTAGCGAAGAGTTGATCACTATCCTTTCTGTTCATGTCACTCACAATCTGATAGACTTCTACAATATCTGTTTTATGCCGTCTCTTTTTCAAACTGAAGACTCCAACCTGCTCAGTGATTCATCACATGGAAACTATTTTATGACTTTGAGAAAGAACAACCCCACCAAAAAAAAAACCCAAACCAACACCAAAAAAACAAGCAAACAAGCCAACACACTATATAATGTGAGCAAAGCATGGTTTTGTCAGGAGCATACTGATTTTTTTTTTCTATTTTTTAGAATTTTGGTTTTATTATTTTCTTTTTAATTTCTATTTTGTTGTTTTTCAATTGCTACCAAATGCTGACATTTTCATAAACTATCAGAATCCCATTTTATCACTCTTGTGTGGCAGCAGTCATAGCCCATCATTTTATATGTGACATTTGGATTGTTTTTCAACAGGTAGATCACTTTTATTTACACTGAATTTCTTTGGCAATCTGTCTTCCCGGTCACTCGGTCTCATAATGTCCTTCTACAGTTCTTCCACAAGTGTGCTGTCATCATTGCAATCTTGAATAGTATTTCTCATCTTTCTTTCAATTTCTTTTTCCACATCACTTGTCAATATCTTAAACAACACAAGTCATGACATAGACCCCACAGAATTCTGCCAGGGATCATTCCCCATTACAAAAAAACTAGTAATTTACTCCTGATGTGTTACCTGTCTTATAACTAATTATTTATCCGTGCAAGTACTCATCCTTTTATCCTATGCTGTCTTAACTTCCTTAAAAGCTCTATGTGAGATGCCTTTGTAAACTGAAATATATCTTGTCCCCAGATCTTCCTTATGTGGGTTTGTTTCTCTTTTACACTAATAGCACTTACATGTCCAAGTCCTTTAAAAGGAGAGTCTCTTTGTGAGTCTGGACCCAAAAGCTTTACCATTGCTTTAAAAAGTACTAGTGATTTAGAATGTATTCTACTACAAAGAAACTTACTGCACTAAAGATATCTATAAATATCAAAAGTTTTTTCAATATTTAATCAGGGAACTGTATTAAACATGATTTTCTTAACAGAATCTGATCTTCATAAATGACAGTTAATACATATAACCTATTCCTTGTAAATGCTTCCCTTAAAAAATGCCTATTTACTGTCAGACTAGGAACTTAAGGCACTCAAACTGAAGGTTTCTGAGAGGAAGCTAATGAAATATTTTTCCTTTAATGTTAAATTAGATGTCAGTAAAATATTAATTGTATAAAACATAAAAACATAGTTTAAACCGATTTGAAAAATGTAGCACCATTTCTGAAAAGAGTTCAAGCAACACTCAAATCTTTGGCTGATTCTAAATGAGAGTACACGCCAATCATAAAACACAAGCAGCAGGAATACTCATCAATGCTGTCAGATTTCCAAGACTAACAGGGCTCCCATGCTGGTTGATGAGACTGAAGAAGTTATGTTAAAAGGATTTGCAATCTTCTGTACAAGAGCAACAACAAATTCCTACTAACCTTTGTAATGACAAACAAATATATAAGGCTTTAGTATAAATACACAGCAGAGAAATTCTCCATATCAAATGGTGGACTTCTAAGTTACTGAAGTTTAGAGAGCGACTCCTCCTATGTGTCTGTGGGGAGAGATAAGTTCCCCAAAGCATATAAAAATTGTTGTCAGACATTATCTTTTTTTAACTTCAGATTTGTTAGAAATGGTTGTCAGTCCCATGTAAAATCAGAAAACAGATCTCAACCACAGGGAAAAGAAAAAATAACATCATAAAGCCTGCAGTACCAGGAACATTGTCAGCAAAGTCACTTACCATGCAGATATGATGAAAGTACATTATAACTTCCACTATGAGCAATTCTATGAATCTTTAATTTCCTGTACTATCTCAGGGCCAGTTCTGCAAATGCTTTATCATTAGCAAAGTCCTGGAGTTCAATGAGATTACTCACAAGGGCAAGGCAAAAGACAAGTCTGGTACAGCTTATAAGATCAAGCTACAAATGCTGAAAAGATTCAGCTTTCAAGTTCTTTTGATCATGTACATCCATTTTTTTCTTCCCTTTCTTTTTCAAAAAAAATACAACTTGAAAAACAACCGTGACAAAGTATTTCTATTAATTCAAATACATCCTTATTTTTTAAAAAAGAAAAGAAAAAAAAATTCAACAAGGAACATAAAAACAAATATTGATTTCTACAGGAGTTGCAGTGATTAATAAACTACTTAATTTCAAACAAGAAATGCTAAGAAACAAATTAAACAAGTTTCTATGTTTTTAGACATTTAAAGAGGTCACTGAGGAAAATAATATAATTTTTGAATCAATTACCTAATCAAAGTAGCTGTTAAAAAAGGAAACTGTTGATATGAAGTTATTTATCTATGTAACTTTAAAAAAGACCATTTGTACTAGCTCATTAGGTCTTCTTTTTCAGTAACTGAGGAACTTTAATTAAGATTTCTGTATTTTATGTCAGCTCAGCCATGCAAATGTAAATGTCTGAAAATTGCATTATGATTTTAAGAACTTAATTTTCCAAATTTTCCAAATACAATTAACTGCTTTTTTCCCTACTGAATTTTAAATTATATACCAAATGTAATGTTCTGTTTTCTGAAAGCTTTAAACTTAATGAAATAATTTTCTTGATATTAAGAGGTAGTATTCTAATTACAAGGAGTAGTACACATGCATTATTTTATTAGTATAGCTGTGCATTTAACACTCCTTAACTCAGGGGTGACACTGCAGGATATAGTAGTATATAATGTAGTAAAGGCAAAATCATTCTTGAAATGCTAATCTAAGTAATTATAGTGCTATACAATAGAAATGTTTGTTTGTATTTGTTTGTGTTAGGAACTAGGTCTATTGGCCTGTTACGAAAACAGACTCATCACTTGCCTTGTCGGTCTTAGAAAACACTGTATTTTTACTCTTCCACCAACTACCTGCTGTCTCGTACAGACTCTAATTTATTTCAGTTTATAACAAAATTTATTGTAGAATAAGGAGAAGGGGGATTGATGTACTTTTCAGTGAAGTCAGAAAAAATATCTGGTCCTTCAGAATTGAGTAGGTAAACTTACATGAACTGCAAATGAATCAGGATTTCATGTTAGTTTGAACCTTTCTGATGAGCATGTAAGAAAATTAAACAGGAAACATATCAAATTGAGTAGCACTAAATCTTTTTCCTCTTTTTTTTTTTTAATCTCAGGAAAACCAACTTTCTCATGTTATAAAGAATTTTATTTGCTATTGTAAACCAAGTTATTTTCATATTTCACTCTATCTCGAAATGTGATATTAAGAGTAGAGATTGACTGACTCTCCTGAAAAAGATGCCATTATCCACAATGTACTCTATCCCACTCCTTCATGACAAATGAGGTTTAATACACTGTAACTATTCATTATATTCTGCAGCTAAGCAATTTGTCTGAGAATAATTAAAGTCTTACATTTGTGAGACACTGTAGGATATGCAATTAATAGATCTGAATGAATGCTGTTCACATTCAACATCAGCTGCTTATGTGAAATTTGCCATCCAGTGTGGAAACTGACTTCACGTCAAAGTAATTTCAAATGAATTAGGATTCTATCGAAGACAGTCATCTGCTTTTTCCTTCTGCTCTGGAGATCTGCAACAGTCTATCAACTATTTCTGCTTAATGCAATTGGAGAGCTGACTGTTGACTGCAGACTCATGTGCGGAGCTTGTTCTCATAAAGATTTCAAACTCCTCTGTTTCAGCTATAGTGGGTCAAATCTCTTTCAGAAGTACAGATTTATAACTAAGCAAGCAGAAACTATGAATCCAATTTTAGCTAAAGAATGGACCGCCCTGTCATCCATGAAAAGCTATGCCCTTATTTCACATATATACTTCAGTAGTCTATATCACTATTTTGTTGAAGAATCTTATTATTAACACTTAAAGAAATCAACACATTCTGGTCAGAGGAACCAGATACCCTCTGTTACACAATATTTTAAGAATCGAGGTGTGGTAATTAAATGTCAAACTCATGGCAATACAGCATGATTACAAAATAACTGCCATTCCTCTACACAAAGAAAAGAAGGGAGAAGAAGTAATTTGGATAATTCAGCTCAGTATGCAAAGTTTTAAAATAAAAAAACCTTGTCTTTTATAAAGCCAAACTGAATGAAATCTTAGGGTAGAAAAGATGGACTCCTAATAAATATGTTGCCTGGAGGAGAAGGAGGAGAAGAGAGGTAACTGCTTTATAGGGAGAAGAGCTATTTTATCTTACAAAGAATGTTGCCTTAGAAGGAAATGAGCATGAATAGACCATAAATGAAATTTAGCTGAGAATAAAGAACTGGCATAGAACTGATTTTTTTGAACAATCTTGAAAAATTAGTGGAGGCAAAAGGATATATTTTTAAAATACAGCTAAATAATAAGCAGATAACATCACCAAGACAGAAAGAGTCTGGGCATGACCTTTCTTCAAATCCTATATCCTGTGTTCCTCTAGAAGACTATAGAAACTATAAGAAGATGTGGACAAAAGCTAGGGGATACGTTCGGTATGACATGTATATGGAAAATTTATGTTACAGAGTATGCACTTTATGCTACATGTCATAGGAAATTATATCATTCATAAACATTTTCAACTCATAAACCAAGTCCAACCACTTTAATTAGTTATTATATTTTAATTGGTTTGAGTAGTGTTGTTGGGTTTCTCGAAACATAGGAGGCTTACTGAGTTTTTCTTATTATTTATTTTATTTTTTTTCTCTTATAACACCTAAAAAATAAAACAACAAAAGGTCAAGAAATTCCCCTGCTACCTCCTAGTTTTTGCTTTTCAACATATACTGGACCATCTCAAAGCCAGTGCTTACTTAATTCGTAGATCAGTATTTTGAAGTGTTCATAAATGTACGAGAATGACAATAACTTGCTGGAAGCAGTTTTCTTTTTGCTTGTAGAAACCTCTCTGGGACTATTCCCCAAGAAGTTTATTATGCTTAAAGGCTTCAAGAAAGGCATTTTCATGTCAGCTTTTGTAGCACTTGGTGACAAATCGCTGCTGCGATGATTTATTTCATTCATTGGTATCATCAGTACTGAAAAAACCTACTATGGCTGGTTGTTTTTCAGATTGCTTAAATGTCTTCTGACAAAGAAAATTCTGTTATATTGCTTTTGTTTATTTAGAAGGTGGGTTTTCTCAGTTCTACTCTAACACTTCTGTTCAATACCAGTTAAATACTCAGTTTTCAAATATGTTGATTTATATTCCTTCAAGATAGGCAGTAATGGATAAGCAGTATTTTCTCTATTTTAAATATTGAAGGAAAAAAAAATCCTTTCCAGACCTGAACAACTGAAAGCTGCTTACGCACTGTTTTCCTTCGTTTCCACATGGGTCAACATTTGAGCCACTAAAACCCAGGTTTGTTATGGAAATTTTTTCAGTGGCAATTATGGTCCAGTCTTTGACAGTCAGACCAGGCAGAACTGTGCAAGAGGTATCACAAACTGGCTATTATCCACCACTTTTTAGCTGAAAGAGGAAACCAGCTACATAATGGTCTAAGAGCCATGTTTGAAAATATCTGTGTATTTCCTAATTTAAACACAGTAATGGCTACCTACATCTTATTGTTCAAACATGTCATGCGGGCATAGCCTAATTAATCCCTACTGATCATCTTGTCAAAGACCAGGTGTCCATCCATAAGTTGTCTGATTGTATAAATTTATTATAGTTCAGCCCTGTTGTCTCTTTTACCACCTAACTGTAGACATATGAGAAGACAAATTTTGAGATAAACACTATTTTATTTTCTCTATTAGATCCCAAAGACCTCTGAGAATTATTTAACTACTAAAGTAGTGGAACACAGGAACTTTTTTAAGACTTATGAGACCTGAGGGCAATATATTCCATGACCCACTGAAACACTAAACATTTAGAAGTCTTAAATTGTAAACAACATTAAAATATATTTTCTTTTTAAAGTGTCACACTGAAAGAGAGCATGGCACTCCTGTTCTGAGCCATAGTAAGTGTTAGGTATCATGAAAGCATTTTCACTTCCCATGAACCAAAATCTGAACAACTAGGTACAATTCAAAGTACTCTTTGTCTTCAAAAAGGTTATATTTTTAGATACGCAGTGTGACTCACTATAGTCCACATTAGTGAAGATTACATTGCCAAATCTTGATTTTATATGAAGTATAGTTTCTGGCAAGAGTCACATGTTTGGGTCTTCTTGATCACACCATTAGCTGCACCTGGCAAAGGTGCACAGAAATAAAGTTATTTCCACTGGTGGAGAACCTAATTCTTTATTTGCTCACAAATTACATAGCCTACCTATTGTTATACTATATCTCTTTATTTTTACTACTTTTTTTCATCATTTACTGTTTGTTGTGAGTTATGTGATTTTTTTACAAGATCATAATGAAATTTTAATCTTTAAAAAACGTAACTAAAAAAGAATATAATAATAGATAAATATTTTAAAAGTTAGTGCAAAATAAATTATGTCCTCCAAATAAATCTAGGTAACTAATTTTATTGAAAAAAATATGTTAAAATTTAATTATACATCCAGTATATTATTTAATTTTATATATGCTACAGAAACACACAACTTTTTCTTTTTCTAGATTTAGTAATGCTGTGATCTCAAATTAATTGCTTAACATAAAAAAATACTTGGATCATGGTTTAGTAAAAATATCAAAGTCTTACCTTGTTAGCTTTATTTTTGTTCAAAAACATCACAATAGTGAACACAGATGCCTGTCAATTCAAGTATTACTCAGGCAAACGGTGCTCTAACTGATCACTTTCATATACTTTTGTTTCTAAGCAGACACAGTTCTTGAAGCTTCACTTCTTTCAAATGTGTGTGGCACAGAGCTGCTAATTATTGCATGCCTCACCGTAACCTGAATATGCTATCCAAGTACTTATTATCAGATTCCTCTTCGCATCCAGGAACAGCATATTCACTTTTTCTTGTTTCTGATGTCACATTTAATGACATTAAAATTTCAGTTGCTTCCAGTAAATCAGTCCCTTTATTACAGTCTTCTATCTTTTTCTTTTAAAGTGTACCACTGTTGTGGTTTAACCCCAGACAGCAACTAAGCACCACGCAACCACTCACTCACTTCCCCCCCCCACCCAGTGGGATGGGGGAAACAATCAGAAAGAAAAAAAAAAAGAACTCCTGGGTTGAGATAAGAACAATTTAATAGAACAGAAAGGAAGAAAATAATAATGATAATAACAATAATAAAATAACAATAATAATAATAGAATTGGAATATACAAAACAAGTGATGCACAATGCAATTGCTGATACCCAGTCAGCTCCCAAGCAGCGATCCTCCCAGTCAGCTCCCCCCCAGTTTATACACTGAACGTGACATCCCATGGTATGGAATACCTCGCTGGCCACTTTGGGTCAGCTGCCCCGGCTGTGTTCCCTCCCAACTTGTTGTGCCCCTCCAGCCTTCTCGCTGGCTGGGCATGAGAAGCTGAAAAATCCTTGACTTAGTCTAAACAATACTCAGCAATAACTGAAACCATCAGTGTATTATCAACATTATTCTTATACTGAACCCAAAACACAAAAAATACCAGCCACTAGAAAGAAAATTAACTCTATCCCAGCTGAAAACAGGACAACCACTTTGGTAAAGTGCACTAACAGCTTTACTTACAATAAATAATTGACCTGCTTCACACAAATCTAAAAGAAGTTCTGAATGTAAATACCAAATAGAGGATAACATCGAGCTCCCCACAGTAGTAAACTGTCAGTCCCCACTGTTGTCAGCAGGTTCTCTTCTGTGGTTCCTATTCAGATTAACCAGACACTGTCTACATATTCAGCAGGGTGCCAGGGCACCCAAGGCAGGATTTCAGTAAGCAGAAAAATGGCCTTAAGTTGGTAACTGCAAATCACATGTCTGCTTTCAGGATCTAAATTTTATTCTTTGTTTGGTCTACTTAGTCTCTTTGAGTATAAAGAAAACTGACATTGAAGTCTGACAT
Source organism: Elanus axillaris (assembly GCA_026212715.1). Classification (NCBI taxonomy): domain Eukaryota; kingdom Metazoa; phylum Chordata; class Aves; order Accipitriformes; family Accipitridae; genus Elanus; species Elanus axillaris. The sequence goes on from JANZLQ010000008.1 coordinate 13,058,030, forward strand.
TTTAGATGTTCTTTCTCTCACTATTGTTCTAAATTAAAGGTCAGCAGGTGACAATCTCTATTTCATTGATGTCTTAAAAATGCACAGTTAAGCATGTATAGATGTCTTCCATCCTAGACAATATATTTTGTAAACCATTTCTTAACACAACTTGAATGGGGGGATAATGCTGTTAGAAGGTCAGTTGTTTACATGCACAGCTCACTCCAAATAACTGAAATTATTTTTGCCATAAAAAGGCTATAAACATATATGCATAGATCAGATATACAACTGCCAACAAAGGGAGATTAGATATCTATGATTTATGTCTTCTCTTTTTTTTTGTAAAGATATAATGAAAGAACAATAATCTAGAACAAACTTATTTTCTTCATTTGCTTTCTTCTACATCACCTTTATTTAGTTTGATTTTGGTTTTGTGGCACATTTGAAAAACTGAAGCAACATATTCATTAAAGGCCAGTATAGTTTCCAGTTCTTAACCTTTGTCTTGTTTTTTCTATTTATGTCTTTTCTCTGTTTACATTCTATAATGATGTGCAAAAATAATTTTATCCCTCATTTTCTCTAATAAACTGAAAACTACTGGATTATTTTGCTGTTAGGGGGACTCTAATAATAATATTTCCTCTTTAAATTAGTAATATAGGTTGGTAAATTCATAATTTCTATTCAATTCCATGTTGATAATCTTAACCTTAGACTACAGAAATTCCATTCCAAACAGCTGAATTAGTAGTTGTAGCCTCTGTGCCATTTGAGGGTCATCAAGTGTAATTCTCTGAATGTTTGAAGTTTTCTTTGTTTAACAGATATGGACAATACTTATCGCTGATTTTACTCCATTGTTAAATGAGGTGGCTTGACCCTTGCTGGATGCCAGGTGCACCCCCAAGCTGCTCCATCACTCCCCCCTCAGCTGGACAGGGGAGAGAAAATATAACAAAGTGCTTGTGGGTTGAGATAAGGACAGGGAAAGATCACTCACCAATTACCGTCAGGGGAAAAATAGACTTGATTTGGGGAAATTCATTTAAATCTTACCAATCAAACCAGAGTAGGATAATAAGAAATAAAACAAAATCTTAAAACATTTTCACCCCACTTTTCCCTTCTTCCCAGGCTCAACTTCACTCCCAGATTCTCTACCTCCTCCCTCCAAGCAGCACAGGGGTGCTGGGGAATAGGGCTTGGGGTCAACTCATCACAGGTTGTCTCGGCCGCTCCATCCTCCTCAGGGGCAGGACTCATCACACTCTTCTCCTGCTCCAGCGTGGGGTCCCTCCCACGGGAGACAGTCCTCCACAAACTTCTCCAATGTGGGTCCTTCCCACGGGCTGCAGTTCTTCACCAGCTCTTCCTGCATGGGTCCCTTCCATGGGCTGCAGTCCTTCAGGGGCACAGGCTGCTCCAGTTTTCTTTTTATTGGTACCTAGTTTTTGCAGGTATCTATGGAAGTGTAATCTGAAAGTTCCCTCTCTTGTGTTACATGTGTGAGACTTTCATCTCTGGTCAACACTTCAGCATTCTGTTCTTCCAAGTCACTATTGCTTTACTTCTTTTTACTCCAGGTATCATGAAAGGTTGAACAATAGTTTGACACAAGGTACATGGTGTCATTCTGCCTCACTCATTACCTTACATTCCACTGCAAAGAAAAATGGTGGATTCTACTGTTTTCCCCAGATTTCCAAAATGAAGCCACTTACAAATCTGTTTCTGATACAACTTGTTGCAAATGCTGGTTAAACCTCATACAGTTTCACACAGTTTCACTGAAAATCTGTGGCTAACCAGCAGTGATGAACACCAGCTGACATAGAAATGTATCAATTCATTAACTTCTCAGAAAGTATTTTAGTTACACATCATCATCTTCCATCTTGAGGACTGTCTAGAAAACTGCTATCAAATTAGAGATTTAGGAAGTTAAAGGAACTCAATGGCATGAGGGCATGGAAGCTTTGTGTCTGGACTCTGGTAACAGTAATAGTATCTCTGAATAATGTTTTTTTTTCAAGAATTTTTACCTCCAGAAAAACAAGTGATGTTAATACAAGCCATACTATATAGAGATACCCATACTATTTCTGAACAAGATAGCTCATGTACCAAAATAAGAGTAATCAGGTTATTAGTGTGGTGTTCAGCTGTGGAGAACTAATCCTATATTTTGTGTAATATTACCTTAACAAGGATATACTGTTTCTGAATATGAAATGTCTCATTAAATACAATAGGTGTCATTACACTGTTCTATAAGTTAGAAGCTAGAAGCTACGTTAACATTAGCAAATAACATGAACAGTGCCCCTCCTCTGTGTCTGAGGGCAGCACACAGGTGTCAGTAGGACCAAGCTCTCCTCCTCCTCAAGTGAGGTGATCTGTGGGGAATGATTCCCAAAAAGTGTTATCCCAAACACCTTCCACGCATTACCCAGGGGAATGTCGGTTGTTTGGGTCAAAAGTGTAATAGGGACTGGGCTGAAAATAAAGTGACCTAGGTAAATGCAAGCTAGCATTTGAACCTGGCCCTGTTAGCTCACTAGTATTGATATATCCATGCATCTTCTCACATTATTTGAAAGCCTATGTTACACCAAGCTTATAGCCTCAAAAAAAGGTTCTCACAGTATATAACCTGGCATGCTTTGTACTTGGGAATACTCCCAGCATGGGATCTATTTATTTATTTATTTGTTTTAAAGTTCTGGGGTTTTGGGTTGCTTTTTGGTTTGTTGTTTTTTTTTTTTAATTAATTACTAGCCCTCTGAACTCAAGAGCTAACACAGTATTGTCCTAAGTTTTATTTGGAACTTTAATTGGTGTTTTGCCATGAATGTACTTGTGTATTCTAGTTACTCTTCTCCTGCCTGTCAGCTCACTAGTTCTTTAATCAATTTTTTATTATGGTAAGGAGACATTTATCTATTATGGTACATTATTCTTTGTGTCCATATTATGTTTGTACCAGGCTTTCTCCTAAGAGAACACTCTTTAGAAAAAGGAAATTACATTGTACGGTATTTTTATTAGCCAATTTTCTTTTAGATATTGATTTTACTCTCCATGATACTGCTTGTCTTCCCTTTTGTGCTTATTCTCATATTCATGTCTTCCTTCTCAACTTCTTTCTGTCCTTTTCATATTCAGTTTACTTTTGAAATCCATCATTCTTTTTAGATTGAAGCCTTGTTTTATTTTTATTTGTCTGTATTTCTGCTTCTCATTACTTGTGTGGTGTTTAATCATTATTAACATATGATATTAAACATAGAGTTAAGCAAATAATTTATAAATTTTCTAAGTTGCAGAATTTATTTGTAAAAGAATGAAAAGGAAAAGCAAAATATTTTCCCTAAGGTTGGTCTTTCTAAAGCAATGTCTGAAGGCCAGTGAGATCAGGACAGTGCTTTGATTGATCAGTGTGCAACAAATCTAATCAGCCTGTCTCTGTTGGCTAAATTACTGACTTTAGTTACTCAGAGAGAACATCAATGGAAATTGCAGTAATGTTTCTAACAGTTGGAAGCTAAAAAAATAAGATTATGCTAAAGAAAGAGCTGTTATGCACACCAGGAGCAAAAATCAAAATGACTCCTTTGCTTTATTCTGTACAATGAGTTTGAAATTATGACCAATTATAATTCTGCTTAGGCTGTTTCTTTTTTGTTGCAGCTATAGAGGATAGGAATAATGGACAATTACTGGGGCAGATAGTGAGTTTTAAAAAATAATTTATCACATTTTACTTTATTAAACGTCATTATTGAACCCTCCTATTTATTGGAAGTTAGTGAGGTCTGTAAATACCTATTCTGGTTTCTTTCAAAGCAAGGAGAAAGAAAAGCAGGGAAACTGTGTATGAACTATACTTATCTTCCCATAAGACTGACTGAGAAATAGATAGAACAAGACTGCAAAGCTGTGACCCTGTATTAGAGAACTGCTATTATGTTCAACAAAAGCTTTACCAGCCATAAGGGATACTGTACTGTAACATTACATTTTCTGTGAATGCCCCAGTGGTACTGCCTCATGCACAGAGCTTATTGACACAATCATATTATCTCTCCAGATTTTTGTTCAGTTTCTGTTGATGGTAAACCTAGCCTCCCAGCCAGATAAAAAAAAAAAAAAAAAAAAAAAAAAAGAGTTATACGCATGCAAAATGTCGCAGCTTGCTGCACGGAGCTCCAATTCAATATGAAAAATCCCCACCAGGTGGAATTCTGTGGGTGAGAATGACATTGATGTCCTCTTCTGATGATACCTGTGAGGGCATCTTCCTACCATCAATAGACTGAGTTAGGGCTACTAGTTGGTCTTTGGTCTGATAAAACTTATCAAGATCCTGTGTTATGATTATTTTTTTTCCAAATAGGTTACAAACACCTCTGATTTATCTGTTGATCCCCCTGAAAGTCTTTGTCTTGTTGCACAGCCTTGTATTATCTCTCTGACAGCTGTTGGTTTCAGTCTGGAAGCATGTTAAGGAAGCTGTTAGAGAGACAAGATTCCATAGAGAAAAAAACATTGGTTTTATTTATTTATTTATTTGTTTGTTTCCTTTTTATTTTATCTTTATTACTGAGCTTACTTCAGTTTACTTAACTAAATTAATGTACATACAGATACACATAGAAAGAAAGACCTGGTATTTCTCACATCTAAAGTTGAATACTCTCTACTACTAGTCTATACAATTCTATGTCATGCTCCTACTACCTCATCAGAGACTTTCTTGCCAGAAATGTTATCTATATGTGTCATAAGCTAGTTTCTGACAAAATAGAAAAATATGAGCTGACAGCTTTAAAATTCATGGAGAATGCCCTCTACAGTACCAAAGCCAAAGAAGCGAGATATTTTTATAGCGGATACTTCTGCAGCTTTGGAGCTGACTTCAGGAGCTAAAATTTCAATTATTGTGGTCTACAAGAAGTAGTAAATAGCAGTATATAGAGTTTATGCTTGTATAGAATTACATTCACTTTGCACAGTCTCATGGAAAATTTACACCCCACTTAAGCCCTTAACAAAGTCAATGTCACCTGAAATATTCATGAAGCCTAGAAATTTATTTCTATTATTTATTATAAATGTTTCACTAAAGCTTAGAGACCCTGATGTGTCATAAATCGAACACACATTTAATATAGTTTCCTTCAACAATACATAATTAATATTAGTGACTATTGTCTTGAGAAGGCATTCTTTTTATTATTTGCATTAGGTAAATATTGTGAAAAGAACTTAGAAAAAAGTCAGGAAATGAAATTACCAAGAAAACCACCAAGATAAAAAGTTCTTGGAAATGCAGTTTCTGGGGAGTTTTCTTGTTTGTTTTAAAAGAACTATTCTGTGCAAACACTGAACAGCGAGAATGCACATCTGTACTGGTTTTCGATGCAATATAGTTCGTTTCCTTCATAGTAGCTCAGGCATGGGGCTATGTTTTGGATTTGTGCTGAAAACAGTGCTGATAACAGAGGGATGTTTTCGTCACTGCTGAGCAGGGCTTACCCAGAGCCAAGGCCTTTTCTGCTCCTCACCC
>JANZLQ010000008.1:13063786-13094202 GCA_026212715.1 Elanus axillaris
GGCGTTTGTCTTCCCAAGTCACCGTTAGGCGTGATGGAGCCCTGCTGTCCTGGAGATGGCTGAACACCTGCCTGCCCGTGGGAAGTGGTGAACTAATTCCTTGGTTTGCTTTGCTTGCATGCACAGCTTTTGCTTTTCCCTTTAAACTGTCTTTATCTCAGCCCATGAGTTTTCTCACTTTCACTTTTCCAGTTCTCTCCCCCATCTGTCTGGAGGGGGAGTGAGCAGCAGCTGCGTGGGGCTTAGGTGCCAGCTGGGGTAAAACCACGACAACATCAAATCGGATAATGACAGACAGATAACCATTCACCATCTAACGAAATTTAGAATGAATATGGATTATTTGCAATATTAGTTCTCTTTCTGGTTATTTGAAAAATTATGAGGTAAAGTACTTTTTGTGCTTTTACTAAATTTAACTGTGTGCTGTTTTTCTGAGTTGTAAGCCATGATAATATATTGTGTCTAATGGAAGCTCTTTAAAATATTCAGAAAGTCTCAGTTTTCAAGATAATTTTCATTGATGTATTTAATTCAATTAAAAGCTCACAAAATTTTATATAGTATGTAGCCAGTAATTTACCATCTCTAACCTTAAAAAAAATATATATTTGCACCATCCAAGATATATATACAGCAATCAATATATTAAATAGTGTCATACAACTTTGTAGTGTCATGACATAAGCTCTTAGACTTCTTCAGTAACCACCTGTATAGAGAATCTTGAATGCAATGGAAACTATAAAACTAGAGAAAAGATAGATTATATTTTTGATAGGGTACATAGTGAGAATGAATATGCAAAAGGAATTTGAATATACATTGTGACACACCTTTCAGTAACTTCTTCTTGTCAATGAGCTTTAGGTAAAAATAAATACAATAAAAATGATTGAACTAAAATTCAATAATTTAAATTAATTAAAGAAAAACATTAGATTGTTTCAGTCTAATTTTTGCTTTAGGCTTTCATTTTTTTTAATATATTTTTCACTTCCCACTGCACAAGATGAGGATTTTCTTTTTCATTCTTCAAAAACTTAGAAGGCAGAGAATGTTATTCTTTGGTATAACATATTATATGCTTTGTTAATCTTCACACATTTTGATGTATGAATATTGTGCTTTCCACTTGGTAAAATGCTGTGGTTTGGGAGCGGAGAGGAATTCTGCCTGATTGCTATGTGCTGGCTGCTACACATGGCTCCAGTGAAACTTTTTTAAAGGAAGAAATACTTCCCTGTAGCAACTGAGCAAACCACTGGGGAAACAACTTGAGTTCAGAGTGGAGAATGAGAAGAGAGAAAACAGTAAGCAGTAAAAATGAAAAAGATAGTTACAGGGCTAGAAAGGAGCAGGAGACTGGAAAGGAGGAAGAATTAGAAGGGAGCAGGATATGTAAGCCCCAGCCAAGCAGGAAAAAAATGGTTTTTGAAGGTACACAAAAAAGCCTTAATGGAGTTTGTTGCCAGTCAGAATCTGTGAATTGGCAGCAAAACTAGAGAGAAGGAAAAATTGGACACAGTAGCAGGAAAGAACTTATTTACAGACCCTTTGTTGGTATTCTGCTTCACCCAAAAGGACTTATTTCCTTCTGTTTATAAACATTTATTCTTCTAATGTCTATTTCACAAATACCTAACTTACGAGATTTAAACCCCTCTTTGGTATTCTTGAGATGTTTTCTTTAAAGTAGTGGGGCAGACTGTTTCACCTTGCAGCTCTAGAAGACACAAATTTTCATGCAGTGTGCACTGAATTAAAATGTAAGTAGTGAAATACTGATTATTATGGAAAGTATTCTTTTAACACTATATGGAATTAGAATATAAGTAACATAACTTTTTCTTCATTTTCTTACTTTTAAAAATATAGATAATTTTATTCTGAGCTGAATAATTCTTCTGGAACATATTAACTACTTTATTTGAATAAGGGCACCAAAAAATATTATCTATGAATGCTGTAAGTGATACATGGGTATAGCAGCCACTCTGATATTTTCCTCATTGTTTGCTTTCTGTTTATAAGGTGTCACTTGATCTAAAAATTAGAATTGGTTGTGTCAATCAAGCTGGTCCACAGTTTTAATGAATGCCAGTTCGTGAGATATTTTCATGATTAAAAAAGATAACTGTTTTAAATAAAAATTGCTTTAAAGCTCAAAGGAATTGAACATTTCTTCTTTGCAGTCACTAGACAGTCTTAAATTAGTTTTTCACTGATCAGCAACAAATAATAAAATTGGGCTACAGAAATTTGTTACACTGTTTACCAATAGACATTTAAAATATCTCAGAAAATGGCCTTTCACTGAAACTGTCTCTCACTATACTGTTTCCTCGTTCAGAAACACAGTCAAATATGATAGCATAGCAAGCTGGCTTACTCATATCACTCACAAACTGTCAGTAACAGTAAACAAATTATTGACTTTTTTGGTTTTGTTTGACCATTTCCATTTACCATGATTCTTTTATTAAAGAATTAGGTTAATTCAAAATATATTTTTGTGGGGAAAAAAAACCACCACCCCCAACTCCCACCAAAAAAACCCAACCAAACAAAAATACGAACCCAAACCCAAAACAAGTTATGTATCTGAGAGAAAAATGCAATAGAGGAGTAGGGTATACATGCTTTACAGTATGTTTTCTGTTAAATCAAATGGTGAACAAAACACTGATAAAGAAATAAACAGTGAAATCAGCTCTAATGAGCTTCTCCGAATGTCATTAAATAGAAAAAACAACTCATTCAGGATGGGTAAAATAAAGCTGCAGCACTAAAAAAAAAAAAAAAAGAAAATGAAATACCATGCCTAGCAGCATAACTTGTCATATGCTAAAAATGTAGTAGCACATATTGGAAATCCTTTAATCTAAATTTATAATGATTAATATTTTTTACTGTGTATTGCTGAAGACAGCTCATGTCAGCCATAACATATAAAATATGTTGCTGGGCCAGTTTTCAAAGCTAGTTTTGAAGTGGTAGATTTTGGTCTTGGATATTTTGTTACATTCTTCTCACAGCTGTAAAAGGTGAAACATTACAGGATGCGATTCTCCTTACTTCTGCTGCTTTGTGTGACTGGATAATGCCACATAAAGTAAAACAAGATGGCTTTAATATATTCTGCTAAATGGGGATTACCGAAGTTTGCCTCATTGAAGTCATCTTGCTCTGCAGGAAGTAAAGCCTTCTGACAGCTGTCTGTTTCTAGGAAGCTTTTGGCCAAAGCCACTTTCTTGTTTCCAGTTTATCATCATTGTTTTTGCTGAAAGCCATGCAGTTTAGCAGAATAATGAGCCACAGAAGCATATGCCCCTTGACAACCCAGAGTTGCTGATAGAAAACTGAATTGATAAGTAGGATTCCCTGGGGAACCCTCAAACACCTGCAGCTCCAGATGTCTCCTCAGAAAGATGTGGGCTATGATGAAATCACTCAGTTGCCAGGACAATCTGTCAAAGACATATTGAAGAGTTTTGATTTAGTTTCATCTTTTATGACTTTGTGGCTGTCATTTTGGCCTCTAGTTTTATTATGAAAGTTCAGCGGAATGAGGTTCTGTAATTTTTGTGATTTGGTTTATATACTATACCTATTCATTTCTTAGAGACCACTAGATGCAGGGGACAGCTGCCATTTTCTGAGTTGATTCCCTTATGTTGCACAGAAATATATTTTGCACTGAAAATAGTTTGTTCCTTCTACATCTGTTTTTTCTTGGTATGAAAGAAAAGTCTGAGAACAAGATGTAATTTGAATGCATGGGGGAAAAAAAACACAAACAAAATCAAAACAGAGTAATCCTGTTGCTGTTTTATAACCAGTTAAGAAACAATAGGGATTGGAATTAACTGACAGTTAGTCTGTCCAAAATGCTAAAATATATTAGACAGATGGTTTAGTTTGGAGATATAGAAAATCAAATTAAAAGTCTTTACTGAAGGTTTCAAAATAAACTCTACTCCATTAACCGTTTTATGGAGAAGAACTGTTTTCAGTTGCTCATTAAAAAATCCTGTGCAATTTATTATAATAGTCTTTTCATTTCATCAGCGGAATTTCTTGAAGGAAACTTCTCAAAATAGATTGCCAAGACATATTAACTTAATCCAAGAGACTTAATCATCTCTATATTTCCTTTTCTGACTGTAAATCCTCTGCTAGATTTAATCTCCTAGAGGATGCAGTGGTAGCATTTTTTTTTCTCCAACTGTTGCACACACACAAAAAGACCCCTGCTCAATTGAGTCTTCCATAAATGCTCCATTGCTTGATCAACTGAATACACCTCTATAGCTGTAAGTTGCCACATAGGTTGCAAAGCAACATATTTCACGAGAAATCTCACTGACAGCAAGGTGGCAATTTTAGTGCATTTGATTAATCTTGTTTCAAGGGAAATGCTCTGAAAATCCATTATTTCTTTTTTCTGGAATATAAAGAAAGCAGATTTTATATTTTCCATCATAACAACTAAGAACAATTTTTAGATTATGCACATTTTCAATTTTCATATCTGTTCTAAAAAAAATCAAATTCATTTGTCCAAATAACTGTCAATGTCCTGACCTCCTTCACTAATACTTTATAACTGTGTTCTATAATACTTGTAATAAACTGAAAGTTCTCCAGAGGATTCCATGGTGCAACTCAATTGATTTTCAGGTGAAAAAAAAATCCCCTGACATATGTCACTCTTTTAAAGCTTGAGCTGAGACTGAAAACATATGCTGCCTACTAACCAGCAATTCTTTGTGTTTGTCATCCAGGCTCCTCTGTGCTGCTGAAGATCCCTTTAGAAGAATCTAAGGAATGTTAATGAAAGATTACAAGAAATGAAGTTATATATGAATTTTGAGCAGTACAAACGCAATAAAAATTATCAAAGCAAACATTATACCTATTAAACTACATTTCCAGTAGCCTGAAATTTGCACTGAGTATGGACATTCTGCAGAAAACATAGGATTTACCTGAAAGGTAGCACAAGCAAGGAGTTAATTTGGGTACACTGGAGCTGATGACCACTCTCCGACCTGCAGGAAATAATCAGTTGCCTGATGCATAAATATAATAAATCCACTGGCAAAGAAGAGTGGGGTGAAAATGAATAGTGCCAGAGAAATGACAAGGTGTAAGACGATGATGAAGTGGAGGATATATTCTACATTGGGAGGAAATTATTTTTCTGATACATCAAAACATTATATCAGTTTGATGAAAGTGCAAAGTAATTGATTCTAATGATATTGAGTGACTCAAAATGGTGTTACATGAGGTTGTTTTAAAAACTGCACAGCACAGTAATTTTCTTATTTTTCTAAGAATGGTTCAAATCCATTTGTCTTCCAGTGATCTTCATGATTTTAAATTAGTTTAACATTTTAAACAAAAAATTCTCTACAGCTTTTGCATCTAATAGTATCATGACACTTTCCATGGAACATAGGGTGAAACTGGCAAGGGAGACATTACAAAGTAAGCACGGTGACATTAATTAAGAAGGATTAGTTGTGAGAAATAGAACAATTTATCAAAATTATTTTTGCTTTAATCATTAAGGGCACTATTATCAGTATTACAAACATATAGAGGGATTATAGCTTCTATTTTTCAATTTGATTAATTTTCTTTTGTTAACTCACTTTCAGAAAAGAATGAATTTCAAGAGAGTGAAACATCTGAATTAGGTACACAGAGACAGCATTAGCTTTGTGAGAGAACCTTACAGGAAATAAATTAGAGGGGACTATGTTCCAATATTTCTCTGAATTATCAGAATATAAAAACTTACAAAAGAAGTTTCAAACACATCTACTTTTAAGTATTCTCTTGTCTCGGATACATTCTAAATAGGAGACTGTCTTGTTCTCTTGCACAGTGCTGTCTTTTGCATGAGAGCCTTAAGTATATTTCATTTACATGATATCTTAACATTTGGAGTTAGGCCTATCTTGAAAGAAAAGTTCAGAAGAAGCGAAAGTTAAATTCAAAGTCAATCTTTATCTTTAAAAAGTAAATCCAAAAGACAGTTCTGTCTCACACAATGTATTATGCTATATTCTTGTGATTTTGTTAGATCATATAACCATTGAATGTGGCCACTATTCTTCAAGTCTTATGAACAGGCACTGTTGTTGTTGTTATTATACATCAAAATTATAGATTGTTCAGAATATAAAAATGGAGATGGGAGATGGATCATTTAATTCAAACTAGGATAGATAAGGAAGAAATATTTAAAGTTTCAGCATTTTTAAAGGTTCAAGGAGAACGAATGTGGATATTGTAAGCGTTTTTTTGAAAAGGTTCTTTGAAATGCAGAAGTACGTAAAGCCATTAATTCTTCTTTCTCACTTTTATAGAAAAAACAAGTATTTAAATCAGTGCACTTTTAATATGTAGTTAAATACAGTTATTTTTATTTTATCAAGACTGTAGGTTAGGCACTGAAATGTGGCTATTGATTTTCATCTGTGATGAGTTTTATACATTGGTCAAATGGCATTTGAATACTTAATGAAATAAAATATATTATTCTTATTCTTCTTATTCTTACTATTGAATTGCTAGCTTGTTTCCCAATGCTGCATCGAAGTAGAGAGGCACATAGAAAAAGGAAAGGCATGGGACCTGAAATGGAACTACTTCTAATTCTTTTTAATGGGGATTCATAATGTGTACAAGTAGAGATGCATATCTTTTGTGTCATAGACTTTACACCATACACCTAAAGCTGATAAACACCACCCTACCATTCATAAACAAATTTAACTTCAGAGGTGCCAGGTGTCAATGTTATATATGTCTGGTTGCTTCTATTTCAGAATCAAAATCATCTAAATTGAGCAGAAAAACTCTGGTCCCAAGGTACATCTAAACTATCTCATAAAGGACCACTGCTTGAAAAGCAGAAAGCATAAACAGACCTCTGAGACAGTCTATGCACATTGAACACATGGGTATTCCAGCTGAATATATGATTATTCTCTGGTGGAAGAGGGCAGGATTTGACCACAAAGGGGTTTATTACAGACTTAATTTCCTATTGAAATGGATGCCTCCTACCTCCAAATAGTTCTTGAAGTCTGTGTAAATGTTTGAAATCTGAAAATAAAGGATATAAGTGAATAGCTATTACTATTAAACTGTCTCAAGGAATATATCGTGCATTTACTAGAATGCATTCAAACAACTCTTATGTAGCAAAAAGCGTTTAAGGAATCACTGAGTTAGGACAAGAGAGAAAGAGAAAAAAAAAGAAAAATTGCCCTATTGCCAAGTTGAACACTATGGGAAGCCATATAACAGTGCTGTACTTCTCAGTGACAGCATTACAATGAGAGGTACTTTTTAAGTAGAAGACATGAACCATAAAGGTTTTAGTAATGTGGAGCAGAAAAGTACAACTGGTAATGTATCTTCCCTGCTGCAAGCAAACTAGATCTTTGTAGCACGAATCACTTTTTTGTTATTGCAGCAGTTTTGAACACACCAAGGTGTCTTTGAGGTTTACAGTTCTGTGAAAAAAGGATGAAAAAAGTGTGAATTAAGTAACAAAAAAAAGAAGCTAAGAATGCTTTCTTTTCAGATACAGAAGGAATTATTTGCAGTAATGAAATCAAACTTGCTGCCCTGAACAGCTCAATACACAGTAGGTTCAGGATAAGGAATAAAACAAATTTTAGAAAACTCTGAGTGCACACTGAATGAGACAGTCTCAGATCAGACATTAATGAAGAGTGGCATGAATCAACTGCCTATGATGCAATTAACCATCCTTACTTGTAGTCAGTGTGCCCAATTCCTGTGAGAATTGCAGTAGCATTCATTGAAGTTGTATGAATATGAAACACAACTTATTCTGAGAAAAGGATCATGAAACACTTCCTCTTCTTCAACTAGAACTGAATGTGGGGGACTGGAATTTTGTGATAGGTCATATGTAGTATTACTAACATAAATAGTGAATGACCTGAGAGGTAAAAATTACCTTGGTTTTCTTAGTTTTGCATTATTAGACCACTGTGTATTAAAGGCTAAAAATCTGTCAAAATTTTAGAAAATTTAGGAAACTAACTTGTTTGTTTCGGGTTTTTTTGCTTCATTAGAGTGGTAACCATAGCAATGTGTATGTTACCCAGGATTTAGTAAAATACTTTTGATATATCCAGCTCAAAAATATTTGAGTAAATTCTCTGTGATCTAATCATCAATCTAGGTCTAATTATGAAGGATTGGAACTATACAGAAATGACTACAGTTAAATTTATCTTTGAAACCAAATTTTTTACCTTTTCAAAAGTTTAGAAGAGAAGTTGAATCAGTAAGAAAATTAGTAGTTAACATTGGTACATGCATTAGATTTTACTGGGTCTGAAATTGATACAAAGAAGTCAGAATGACTTTACATTCCCATGTATATACTAACTTATTAGGATTTTTTTTCTTTTTGAGTCTGTGACATTTTTCAAAAAAATTAATTTATTATGGAGTAGTTATTTCACACGGAATCCAAATCCTTGAAGAATTTTTTACATTTTTATCATTTGCAAATAAGTGTAAATAAATTTGTACACACAGATCTCAGATTTGAGTGTGAGTTGCATGAACACAAGTAGACATCAAATTCAATGTAGAAAAATGCATGCAAGGCTCTTAAAGAACACCAGAGGAAAAAAAAGAGATTAAATACACTAAATAAAATGCAAGATCTTATGGAGACTAATCATGCCAAATAATAAGTGTGACCAAGAATTCATCTTTGATCCTTAAATTTGAATGTTATTGTTCCAATAGTTAATGCCTACTCTTACTTGGATAATTGCTGGAAACATTTCTGTTCTTATTTTTGCACTGTGATTAGTACAAGATGATTCTGCCTTGCTTAGAGCTTCTCAGTACTATGACCATAAAAGTAAGCACTAAAGTCATAATGAAGGATTATATCCTGATACATTTACTCCTGCTGACTAATAACTACATTAAGTTTTAATATTTGAGAAAGAAGTGAAGAAAATCAGTGATTAACCATATATGATTCTTCACTGACAAATTATTGCAGGATTGAATTCCTAATTTTTTAAAAATACTTTGTAATGTTTTGCTTCTGAAAAGCACTACATAAAACATTATTTAATTTAACATTAGGCAGTAATGTTGACAATGCAAGAACACTTTAGAAAACTGAGATGAATCATTAGAATTGTAAAGCTAAAGCACATTATGCCATTTTGTGGATGCTGTCATTCAAGTAAAGTGGTCATGGTTCAACACAGTTTAAAATCCCCTTAGAAAGAGCATTGAGCTGCCACAAACTAAGGTCACTTTATTTCTGAATAACAATATCCATACAGGGGCACTAATGTACTTACCTGCCCAACTTGAGCCAAGTGTTCTTAACTTTCCTGAAAGTTTCCATGTAGACCCACCTTACAGGATTTACAGAAAAGGTTTAAGAACTGTTGTGAGCATCACAGAGAAATAGAAAAGTGCTCAAATGTTTTCTTTAAACTTGCTTTAGAAAATGGGAATATCAGTTTGTATTACATGTGAATAGGAAGTGCATGTTACTTCCTACAGTCATAATTTATAGACATTTTCACTTCAGTGTTCATAAGCTAATTCACATGTGAATTTATTTGTTAAGCTTCCCATCAAATGTACTCAACATTGTCACTTATTTAGTACCAGTGATAATCTGGAAAAAAAAAAAAAAAGTAAAAAAAAATAGACTTACACATAATTTCAGCAACTTCACAAATAATTACTAGTTTAGTTTATAGAAGTCAAGTGCCTTGCTATGTTCTCACTGGTAATTCCAAAAGGAATAATGTAAGGAGTGAAAAGAAATACTATGAGCAATGATTTTAAATTGGTGTTAACATACAGCAGATAACAGAAGGTCCCATGGTGACTTAAATAGCGTAGGTTATTTGATCGACACCTACATTTTGGGGTCTTACTCTTGCTGAAACCCATGGTGAAATTTCTTGGCCATGTATAGGGGTCTAGTACTTTTTTAGATTCTGCACAATGTACAGAAGATTTGAATAGGACTATAGATATGACATATGACCTATGGGAGATCCATACCCATTAGTAGCTGCAGATAGAACAGGCAAGGTACACAAACATACTACATATAGCCTATATGTAGGCATTCAATCAAATTCAATCACATCTCCAAATTCAGTGGAGAATTAATAGGCTAGTGTCTCAAACTATCTATAGAAAGCCAAAACCTGGTCTGATTTTCTGATTGCTTATTACAGTGTCTTGCTCTACTGGGAAGTCATGAAAAGATAGAGTCCTGCTTTGTGAAGAACTTCGTTTAGCTCGTGAAATCTACTGTTCCTTTTGGTTTTCTTTCCTGAGTCAGCCTTTGACTCGGATTACGTCCAAAGGGGAAAATAAGGAATGTTAGAAATGACATCACAAAACTATGTGCCAGCTTGTCCTGGCTTCAGCCCATGTATTCCTTTCTGGTGGTTGGGAATATCTAGCATCTTAATGGTAAACATAATAAAGTCTGGTACTAGGAATCACATTGGTACAGTGATTGAACCGTGTATTGCAATTCCTGTATTTTGCCAACTGTCACATTTTTATTGTATTTTCAGTATTTTTGTATCACTCTGCTAAATCAGAAATCCCATGTAACATCAAGTATCTTCAAATAAGTAACTTTGGTACTAAATATTGCACCCTCCATGTGTTGAATATCTAAAAGAACCTGGTCAGAGAGGTTCCACTGAGCTAGGACAATGCATCATTACATGCTGTGATTTATTAGTCTCATATCTTGTCCTAAAAGGTTATTTTCAACAAAGCACACTATCCAAGTTTTGTGTTACCAGGGGCATTTTGTTCAGGGACTTCTGAGCGCAAAAAGACTTTGCAAGCAGAATACAGACAACTTTAGAGTAAAAAACAATTATTAGGTGTGTAATACACAAAGAATATTAGACTAAGTGTTCATATGACCTCCCCTGATCACAGAGTCTTTTCTGGCCAACCTCTAGTCAGGTTGTGAAGAAAAAGGGCCAGCCACTATTCCAGACTGTTTTTTTCCCCATACAGTCTTATACCTTTCCATGTTGGCATTTTTCTTGAACCATAGAGCAACTAACAATCCTGTCTGGACACTCCTACTTCTATCTGCAGCTTAACCTTTCTCATTTTATACAGTTCAGCCTTCTAAACCTTTTCACCACTATTTTTCACATCTTTGCAGTCTCCTCAGAAGTCTGAGTCAAGATGACCAGGCTGTTCCGTACCAGGGCTAACCAAGGCCTTGGATGACAAGCAGCTGAACCCCTGGCAGTGAGAGGGAGGTTATCGAGGGGATTACAGAGTGAGAGTGTTTCAAGATGCAGAAATGTCTAAAACCTGTGATGTTTTGTTTGATTTGTTCCTCTGTTTGATTTGCAACATAGCTATCCCCAGACTAGCAAAATGTTATCACTGTCCAGATTCTGTCTGTCATGTGTAGTCAAGTCAAGGAAGCTGACTGCCCATCAATAAAGGTTAAAAAAAAAAAAATATGAGACAGATCTGATTTGTTGCTTCTGATCTGGTTTGGTTTTGTTGGTTTTCACACAGTTCACACAATTTAATGGGGGAGCGGAGGAGAAAAAGAGATGTTTCTTCAGAACAGATATAGCACTAGTGATCAAAAATAGTATTCCTACTCTCAAAAAGCAAAAAGACAGCAGAGTTATAAGCTCATGGGCAGATGATAAGAGTGCATCAGCCCTTACTGAGGGCTTCACATCAAATTAACAAGCAGTGTTGCAGGCAGAAGAACACTTATTCTGAAAACACGGAGAGCAACAGTCTGAGGTCTGGATGAGACCCCATGTAGCTAAAAACAGAAGAACCAAATACCAGTGTTCAAGGAAGATACAAACCGTGAACCAGAGGGAATAAAAGGCACTGTGCACTCTAACAGCAGCAAGACAGCTCATGCAGGTCAGGAGACTAACAGATCCTTTGGGCTGTTTCCAGAGAAGATGGAAGGCCTGAGTGCTCAAGACCCCCATTTTCCTAGCAGGAGGCTGAAAACCTCAGTGGTTGGAGACCACACAGTGACCATAAATCCCAGAGCCTGGCATCTTGGGCTCAATTTAATTTTATTTTTTTACTGTATTTCATGCTGCTTCAAAGCATAGATCTATTCCTGCCTATCCTGGACCCACCTGTGTAGGAAACCCGAGTCTCCACTCTCCTTGTCAAAGTATCTGGTTTCACCTACAGTATACATAAGTTAGAAAACACCCCACAGATGTAAAAAGTAATGTGACAGGAAAAAAAAAGCTGGCACCTATCAATTTTACCATTTCAATAACTGTTTTTTGATCTTCAGTGCTGAACATAGAGATTATTTGAAGCCTTATAATCCATTTATCTATAGTTACATTTATCTATAGTTTTTTCTCTTTTGGACCTAATAAAATCTTTCCAACAAACCTGAAGAAGTCAAAAGTGAGAATATATCTATTTTTTAAAGGTAAACATGAACAAAATGCTACAGGAATGTTGAGTATTCAGTACAAATCATATTTTGGAAAAACAAATGCACTAAAAAGCATCAAAGAGCATTTTTCTGACATTTACTGTGCTTGCTCCATAGTACTGCTAGTTAGAAGGTTCAGCTGAATGAAATAATGAAAAATGTATGAACACTATATGAGCATCATTTTGGTAAAAACTGATTAGAAAATTAGTATTAATTTACTTTTATAGGCTTTTACACATTCTTGAAATTAAAAAATAGAAAAAGAAAAATACATACGTACAGATATTGCCAAATAGTGGTTTTGCTCCTTGTTCAGTACTGACACAAGCATCAAATTCTATCTTTTGAAGTGGAAAAATGAAACTTACTGAGGGGTAGAAAAAGCCATTAGGACAAGAGCATACCAGAATGTTTGGAATATCTCAAGAAAAAATCTCCCAGCCATGCTTCTGTTCATACCTTAAAAGCATCCACAGTGAAATTGATTTCTTATATTTTCAGACATCTCAGAGTATGAGAGGATTTGCTTTCAAAGACTTGGAGTAGGCTCATATCTTGAATTGGGCAATATTAGGGAATTGCAGTCCATTTGGATTCTTGCAGCTCTCTATGCTCTGTCAGAGGAGTTGCCTATTGTGTACCTGATACCCTGTCTGATCTGTTGGCCTTGTGTCATGGTTCTACCCCAGCCAGCAACTAAGCCCCACGCAGCTGCTCGCTCACTCCCTCCGCAGTGGGATGGGGGAGATAGAAGGGTAAAAGTGAGAAAATTCGTGGGCTGAGATAAAGACAGTTTAACAGGCAAAGCAAAAGCCATGTGCGGAAGCAGAGCAAAACCAGGAATTCATTCACCACTTCCCACGGGCAGGCAGGTGTTCTTCAGCCATCTCCAGGACAGCAGGGCTCCATCACACCTAACAGTGACTGGGGAAGGCAAACGGCGTCACTCCAAACGGACCCCCTTCCTTCTTCTTCCCCCCTCTTTTTTATTGCTGAGCATGACATCTCATGGTCTGGGCTATCCCTTGGGTCAGCTGGGGTCAGCTGTCCCGGCTGTGTCCCCCCCAGTACTCCTTGTGCCTCCCCAGCCTGCTCGCTGATGGGGTGGGGTGAGGAGCAGAAAAGGCCTTGGCTCTGGGTAAGCCCTGCTCAGCAGTGATGAAAACATCCCTCGGTTATCAGTGCTGTTTTCATTTCAAATCCAAAACATAGCCCCATGCCTGAGCTACTATGAAGAAAATTAACTCTGTCCCAACCAAAACCAGCACACCTTTCTGTCACCCTTTCCCTCTTTAGCATAGGTAAGTAAGGCTTTGGAGGAAACATGACAGGCAAGCACCTCTCCACAGGCTCTTACACTAACATCTCAGTGCATTTGGGCAGGTGACAGATTGTATATCATCCTGCAAATGAACTTACAACAGCTACTGGACTTCCTTGTCTTTACCAGATTTATTAAATCAATCAATCAATCAATCAATCAATCAATCAATAAATCAATCTTTCAGAACCACAGATCTGTAACAGGCACCCTGATTTTCCAGTCCTGTCTCAGGAGTCAATCTGTATGCATCTACCTGCATACAGTGGCACACATGTACTGCAATAGTATAAGTAGAAAAAAAACCTTTCTCTCTGATGTTGTGGCTGTATACATTCAAATTGTTATTTAAAAGCTAGCAAGTATAAAAACAATTTTTATCAAAGGGTAATAGTTTTGATTAAAAATACATGTTTTTCCAGAAATCAGGGCTACATTGATAATATTTTTAAATAGGCACCATATATTTGAGTCACGAGAATAGATGAAGAATTTGGGTTTTTTTAAAAAATAATGTATTACTGAAAACAAACCAGAAAGAACAGAAAGTAAAACGAGATCATAAAAACCATTAAGTGTTACAATAAAGTTATTTAATTGGCTCCAATAATTTTAGATCTGAATGGCTATTATGACAATATTCTTGGAATGAGAGTAGGTGGGTAGATACATTTGCATATCCATACTCCAGAAAAGAAGACCTTCACCTTTCCTTAAGTCAGGAAATAGATAGGAAGTTGGCATGAGAACCCCGAGTAGTGAATGAAGCAGTACTGACTACAAATGAGAGCTAGTAAGTGATAAAATTATGTGATATTTTAAATAAAAAGTATAATTTTTATCATTTGTTGCCAGATGTGTGAAGTTTCCAGAACTTTATAATGTCATGATTATAGGTGATTTCAACAAAAGACTGGAAATGACAGTGATGCTTAAAAAAATACATGCATAAGTACAACAGGTAAGATAATGAGATACTAATTTTGCACTCTGAGCAACCTACTGATATAATACTGGTAAACTAAATTGAAAAAAAAAAAAAAGAATAACATGGATATTTAAAAATAATCTTTTAATAATTTCTGTATCCAACAAAACTTTGGAATGTGTTAGTGATATGCTTTTGTACTAGAGAGTGGCTAGATAAGACTACAACATTTCCATTGTCAAATTGAAGTCCTAAGTTAAAGTTAGTAAAGTAATTTAAAAAAATATAAAATGAATAAAGAGTTTATTACTAACTCTCCCACCCCAAATGTGTTTCAACTTTAAATAAAGAAAAATAATCTGTGTTCTAATGAAGTAATTTAAAGAAAATCAAGGGATTAATATTCTGTGGAAACATATCAAAGTGTTTCACAGAAAATAAAGCACCTGTTCTAATAGTAATAAAATGTAGCTGAGAAAAAAAGGGGGGGGGTAGTGGTGATACTGTGACAGTATAAATAGGTGCAAATTTAAATTCATAAATGTTAACATATTTGAAAATACAAGCAAAGGCAAAAAGAAAGCAAAGCTTTAGAGACAGAGGTTACTAGGAAATATTGACAGAAACTGTCAGAATGCCCTAAAAATTATGGATGTACTGCCAAGCTGTTAAAGAGATGTTGTAATCATATCCTATGTTTTGACCATCATACAACTGAAAAGCTAAGAGACTATTTTAGCTCTACTGAAAGTTTTGTCAAAAAAGCAAATTGAATATTCTAAGGTAGAAAATTTCCAAAATACTTGTTAGTTACCTCAGATAGAACTTAGATAAAACAGAAATGAAACTGAAATGCTTTCATTGCTAAATCCTTTCTGTTTCTTTTCCATTTCCTATTCCTTATAGATGAGCTATGCCTCATCTTTTTTCCTAAAGACAAATTGTCAAAACTCATTGTGGAAGTTGGAGGCTTTCACTTAAGTGAAATACCTTTCAAACACTAAAATGGTATCAGCTGACCTCTGTTGTAACCTTCAGCCCCAGAAAACTCATTTTTTCTAATTCATTGATTGTTCAACGGACTGTATATAAATAATGTGGACTGAAGGAATGTAACTCAGGATCTTCTTACCTTGCAAAGGTTCCTAATCAGTAACTAAACTGTCCTCAGGTTGCAAGACTTCTTCATTGCTATAAGTCTCTACAGCATATGAGCTTCTAAAGGAGGGACAGCCTCAAGATAGCAGTCTGGAAAGTGACATACATGGGTGTCAATCCCTTTCCTCCACTAAATGAAGCTAGAAAAGGTAGGTCTACTTCATGGAACAGCTGTCAAAAAACCCTAATTTTTTTACAGTGAGGATGGTGAGACACTGGAACAGGTTGGCAAGAGGTGTTATGAATGCCCCATCATTGGATGTGTCCAAGGTCAAGTTGGACAGAACTTTGAATAACTCTGTCCATGGCAGTGAGGTTGGACTAGGTGATCTTTAAAGGTCCCTTCCAACCAAAACCATTCTATGATTCTGTGATTCTAAGATTCTAAAAATAAAAATATGCCCTACTGAATTAGACAATGACAGGACAAGAAGTGGCTTTCAAATATAGCCACCTAATTCTATCCCTAAATTTCAGAAAAGGCAGGAGTTTAGATTATCCCTGTATACAACTTTTCCTAATTGATTCTTCATTTGCCTGATGAAGATCTTTGATCTTTAAATTGGCTACCCTGGATACCCAGATACCTAACTCTAGTGCCATGAATCACACTGACAAGATCACTCCCACTGACACTGAACTAGCTACACTGACTGCCAGTAATGAAAATGGCCAAAAGTCTTTTAAAAAACTTATGCTTCTAAAGGTCTTCACAGTTTGTAAATTGTGTGTCCCATAAAGCCAAAATCTACTTTCAGTTGAATTAGCTTGATTAACTTTGGACCAATATAGCTATTAAAATTAGAAACTGATAATTTTCATTGAAGATGGGACTACTTATTTCTGCTATGGATAGGAATAGTCACAGTCCTACATGTTGTAAGGGTTATTTAATCTAAATATTAAGAGGAAAAACGTTTATCTGTAAGGACAAGTAAGTATCAGAACACAGTGCTTCGTGAAGAATAGTATCTCAAGCACTTTAAGTTTTTAAAATATGGTTTAAAAAAAGTATGAAATTTTTTAGATATAATGAATTCTACCTGCAGATAAAAGGAAAGAGCAGATAAACTCTTGTGGCTGCATCCATTTTATACAATTCAGTGACAATGATAAGTCTCAGACAACTATGACTCTATGCGTTTCTTACCTCCTGGTTTACATACGATATCAGTTGACAAGTGCCTTCTCAGAATAAGTTTTTAGTAATTGAACATATTTGAAATGTAAATCCTTACTTAGAATTAATTCCAATGTCCTTTCCAACTTGTTCAGCTTGTTTTCAGATGAAGCTGAAAGGATATTTCAAGGTCTCTTGAAGAAAACAACAAAAAAAAAGTAAATTAATGTACAGGGAGGAAAACACAAAATAAAATGACATAACTAGCAAGGCATCTTCTAGATGTACTACTGTTGTCTTTCTGAGATTATTTCAGGCTGAGATTCTTTTTACTTGTTTTGTACAATGTTTGGATATGATTTTATCATCATCTGCAGAGAGATCATGAAAGAGGTAAAACAAAATAAAGTGAGATTAGCAAAGGCTTTTTTCAAAATCAACAAAGTTTATCTATGATTTTCATTTTATAGAAGGCAGGAGATTTTTCATCCCTGCAGACCAGGAAGGAGGATATCTGTTAAAGACTTGGGAACACAGCAATATTTAAAAATGTTTTTCTCTGAACCTAAACGATATGAAAACACATAAGAAGTGAAAACTTGCAAATACTTTTTAAAAAACCCAAAGTCATGTTTGTATCATTAGGGCATCTTTCAGGGTAACTGAAACTTTTAGAAAGCATTTTTCTTTATAAGTGTTAAAATAAATGTCAAAGAGTTATTAGGAGAAGCAAAGAATATAACTGAAATTCAAACATATAAAAAGCTATGACTTAAACTAGAATTATAAGGAAGATTCTGGATTATTATTTAATTACATCACAAGCTAATACATATAATAATATGTCTATGCCTAAGTTTTAGTGTTAGCTTTGTATTTATGATTCGAATGTACTTGCTTTTTAAAGGTGTAAGTTGTTCTATTAATAAACTAATAATTTTATAGTTATGTAGTTTTCCTAATGAAAGATAGCAGTCCACCTGAATTAAAGAAACCAAAAATTATCTCACAAAATTGTTTGTTTACTGATGAAACTGTTAACAGAGATTTTAGGTTTAAAAAAAAGGGTATTGGCATGTTATTTTGATTTTTAATTGATGATAGAGGAGAAATATATTAAAAGTAAATCTGTAGGTCAAAGTTCTGATGAATTATAAATTTCTTTATATTTAAGATTAGTATGCCTTGTTAATCTTTAAACTCCTAAATGATTTAGTGGTAAGGCTGTGTGCAAAATGTGATAATACAGGTACATAATCATCCTTTAAAATATACAGGTGACATTTGAAACAACAATGCAAAGCATAAAGTTGCTTTCTGCAGCACTGTCACCAAAAATGACAGTTTTCATTATTATTATAAGAAATATAATAAACAAACACACAGTTGTTTGAGAGGAAAAATGTATCTTTGTTGAGCCTCCAGAGTGTCTGCTTTTTCTTTTGACTTTAATGTATTGTGCTTCCTAAGTAACACCTAGGGAACAGTTTTGCTCTCCCTGAATTTAAGCATGGTGTTCTGTTGCTATTCACAGTACAGCTATGGATATGTGAGCTTAGTGTCAGAGCTCCCATTAAAATTAACAGACATCTATTCAGGACTGTAAATCACCTATAGACACCTGTTCTGTCAGCTGACCACTAAGGTCCTGCTGCAGGTTCCATACACAGACATCCGGTACCATTTGCAACGTCCTATGATATTCAAGACGTCTGCTTAGGCCTTACAGAAATGATGGACGGGCCACATCTACCATGGGCACACTGTTGCTCCTGGTGGGGACCACGGCACGCTGATCCTCTCACTGAGACCCACTGCCCCAGGCTAAGGGAGACCCGCACCATTGGTTGGAGGGACGGGGACATGGGCAGGGCTGCGTGACACCGGAGAGGAGGAGCTGTTGTTAGTCACTCTTCTTATGTAACAATTTTAAAAGTATTTTTAATGATCTTTTCTGCCTTATCTGACCATGGGTGCAGGTTGTTAGATTATTAAACCCTTAACTAGCTAACGTTAAGTCCTTAACTCTATATATCCCTCTTGCCCATACCACAGACTTTGTATGTGGCAATAGGTACAGTACTAATGACATTATAGTAGCATGGGGTTTTGCAGTAGTGAATTTAAAAGAAAAATTCATAGAGAATTCTATTTGTGGACCCATTTTTGCTTTGTTTCTCTGAAAACAAAGCAAAACAAAAAATGACAACTAATAATTGCATTGCATTTGTATAGATTCATTAAATATTAAGACCTATGTAATGATGGATTAGACAACAGGACGCAACAAAGAAAACAGTAAATTTGTGGAATGCTATATAATCTAACGTATTAAATGATTGACATTACAACCAGTGACTGCAGAAGCTGATGCTCTGTCTCTTGCATGTACAGGGTTCTCCACAGAATTTCAATCAAAACATGATATACAAGTGTACTTTTTGCAGCAGCCTTCTGCTTCAATCCGGGAAGCTGTTGCTGCTAGCACCTATTCCAATTATTTTACTATTAAATAATTTACACACAATTTTATCAGCTCCGTTCTCAACATGATGACAAAAGTATATGTTCTGTGAATGCTGTGTGTACATATTTTTTGATGAAGCTTTAGGATCTTAGGTTATTTCCTCTCTTTGAGAGTTGCCAATTAACTTTTATTTGCCAAACTTTTTGAGCGTGGAAACCCCCAAAGTGATCATGTATTATTTTTGCATTGAGACTTGCCCTACTATGCATAAACCCTATATGACTCATTTCCACCTCCCTCCATTTGATTTTTACTTCACTCTCCCTTCATGGAAACAGATATGGAGGATGCCTGAAAAGATTATCTAGCTCATTTTCATGATGGGTCCCCAGCACCAAATCACTGTATTAGGGTGGTGAAACTCCTGAGTTCATATGACATATACTAAAATCCTCATATGCTAAGATCCATGAGATGCCAGTGATCAAAGACTGAAATAGAGAATGTGCTCTGCTAGACTTGTTGCTCACAAACAAGGAAGAACTGATGAAGGGTGGAAAGGTGGATGGCAGCCTTGGTAACAATGTCTGTTTGATCATGGAATTTAAATTCTGAAAGAAGTGAAAAAGATAAATACTAGAATCACAGCTGTGGACTTCAGGAGACAAGATCTTGGCTTGTTCCAAGATCCACCACAGAGGGCAGAGACGCTCAGGACAACTGGCTTGTTGGCTTGTTCTTCAATGGCAAACTTCCTCAAAGCACAAGAATGGGCCAGGATATGAAGGCAGTCAGGAAGATATGGGAGAAAGCAACATGGATAAACAGGAAAGCCCTAAGTGATCTCAAATGCAAAAAGGAGGTATAGAGAAGATGGAAGCAGGGGAAGGCATTCTGTGATGAATGTAAAGGCATTACCCCAAAACTCAGTTGATGAGATAGAAAAGCCAAAGCTTGGCCAATGAGGGATGCGAAAGACAACAAAATGGGCTTCTATGAATAAACTGGTAGCAAGGAAGGCTAAGGAAAGTACAGGCCTGTTGCTTAGCTGACCTAGTGACCAAAGACACAGAAAAGGCCAAGATAGTAAATTGCCTTTTTTTGCCTGTTTTCACTGCTAAGGTTTTCCTCTGGCTTCTCAAGTCTCTAAGCCCACCAGCAGAGTTTGTGGGAATGAAGTATTATGCACAGCAGAGGAAGATCCAGCTAGGGAGCACTTAAGCAATGCACAGATTCATGGGACAAGGTGGGATGCATCTATGACATCCCATCCAGACTGCTGAAGGAACTGGCTTCTCTCCACCATCTTTGACAGTTTGTGATGAGTGGTGGAAGCCCCTGATGACTTGGAGAAAGCACACATCACACCTATTTTCAATAAGGGCCAAGAGGAGAATCTTGGGAACTAAAGACCAGCTAGCCTTGCCCCAGGTTATGAAGGCAGTCCTTTTGGAAATAATTTCTAAGCACATGAAGGATTTAAAGGTATCTGGGAACAGCCAGCAGGGATTTACCAACCTGATTGCTTAACTAACCTGATCACCCCCTGTGATGAAGTAGCTGGCTGGGGATAAGTAAAGGGGATAAGGGCAGAGCAGTGGAAGTCATATACCTTGATTTTAGCAACTCCTTTGGTGTGGTCTCACATAGTACCCTTAGACAGAAACTGTAGAGATATAGACTGTACAAATGAATGATAAAGTGAGTGGAAAATTGCCTGGGCCACCAGTCCCAAACATCTGTGACCTGTGAGACAATGTGACACCAACAGCCAGCTACTTATGGCACCTGTCAGTGATCTAGACCAGGCAAGCCCTAGGGCAAGATTTTGTATCTTTATCGCTGACCTAGACAATGAGACAGAGTATGTTCTCAACAAGTTCACAGATGAAAACAAATTCTGGGCACAGTTGAAATGCTGGAGGGCCAGGCTGCTCTTCAGAGGGACCTAGACAAGCTGCAGAAATGAGTCAATAGGAACCTCATCATGATGTTCAACAAATGCAAATGTGTAGTCCTTCAAATAGGATGGAATAATCCCACACAGTAGCACAGGCTGGGCACCAACTGGCTGGAAAGCAACTTTGCAGAAACGGGGCTGGGAGTTCTAGCAGACATGACGAACATGTCAACAATGAGTTGGTAGTGTGCCCTGCTGCTGGGATGGACAGCCACGTCAAGGAACTTGACTGGATGTGGATGTGAGCATAGTGATCTATTTGGTCTAGCTTTGAGGTGCCTTTGCTCTTCTTAAAAATCTTTGGTAGTTCTGCTGTGTCTCTGATGTACATACACTACAGTATTTCATTATTCTCATAATCAGATACCCAAACCGAATCATTCTTGGAATTTAGGTTCATTGTTTCTTGTCCTATCTACCATTACGGTTTGTAAAGACAGATGAAGACAGTAGGCCTCCCTTCTGCCCCTTATTGGATTGGTGACGTCATCTTAAAATAAAGGTTTTACAGTCTCATTTGCATCGTTATTATATTAATTGTCCTAGCCTAAAGGCTTTATCATATAGTCAAAAGGCTTTCAGTTACAACTTCCATAAAAAATGAGCAAGTCATATACATTTTCTAAAAAATTCAACACTTTACAACCAAGACATCATAAAAAAAAAGATTAAGTATACAACTTGCCTACCAAGGTCATAAATTATGGTATTAATATAAAGGGTTTGTTGTGGATATTTTACATTATACTAATAAAAGAACTTCTTTTGTGACAGACTGTCCCTTCAGTTTTGATTTGGTTTCATGTTCTTCTGATTCATAAACCCTAACAACTGTGTAAGGCAGTTATTTAAGGTGATGAATACCCTCTTCTGAGATCTTTTCTTCTTTTCTCTATTCATTGATAGTAATGGGAGCCGAGAAAACTAACTTAAATCAAACGACTTTTAGGAGGTAAAAGCTGATGAATCCCAGATAGCCATGAAAAAAGAAAACAAACAAACAAAAAATATTTAAATCTCACGCTAAGCTTTTAGGTAAGATTTCAAATTATTCCAGCATTTAAGATACAGAAAGATGTTTACAGCTTTGAAAAAAAAATGTTAATCTACATATAGCATTAATGTCATCTAGGTATAAGACTCCAGTTTTAAGCATGTGAATGAGTGACAGGTTTTGTTGGGGCTGAATACCTTTTATTTCCTTGTTCTAAATTTCAGACATCTATTTTTATATCTTATGCATTTCTCACAATTAAGATATTTTGGAGAATTTCCAATAACATTGTAAACCATGAGGGCTGGTGAACAATGTTAAAAATCTACTTGCACTTAATAGTCACTATTAAAATAGCAGCAACCTGAAATAGTCCTTTAACAGGTTTTCTAAATGACTCATGAATTGTCCCAGGAGACTATACACAAAATTGATTAAATGGAAATGTAGGCTATAGAATATTTAATCTTTATAAAAAAAATATAATAAACCAAGAGGTTTCCAGACCTTGTTGTCAGGGATATAATGCTGTTGAACATTAAATAACATCCACCCTCTTGAGAACAGTTTGCTGCATTTCATATTGTTCGATTTCTTTGGCCACTGAAGTCCCAAAGGGGACTTTTGAGAAAAATACAGAATGCATCTCAGTTTTGTAGTCTTGGAAAAACTAGTAGAATGACAATTCTTAGTTAGCCAGATGACACTTCACTTCCAGTGCAGCATAAGCAATTTAAAGCATAGTACCAGTATCAGTGAGAATAGAAAGCTGACCAATACTTTATACTTTCCATCAAATTCTTTATCAGTTTTTATAAATTGTTGTTTCTAAATGAACCTGGCATGTTCTGTCTAAATCACAAGGGAAATTCTAGTCTTGCTTTCATGATTTTATAGCTGAAGAAAATCTGCAATAAAGAAAGGGGAAGAGTGAGGGGTATGATCAAGTTTGCATCTTTCTTAGACAGATTATCTCTTTCACAGTCAGAACTGAATTCATATGAAAATGAAACGGGAGAGAATATCTTCTGTTTTCTTCCTGTGAGTCAGTGTAATTGAGTGAATGTGGTATACCAATTACAGTGCAATAATTTGGTATTTTGTCATTACCGTCATTGGCAAATTACTTTAAATTTTCATTCTCTTTCAGATCAGGAAGGGGGGACAGGAAAATTTTTTAGGCAGGAAAATTTATTAAGAAATAATGTATTAAGAATATATGACCATATTTGTATCAGTGACATTTTTGCTGGGTTTTATTTTTACATATAATTATATTAAAGCAGCAAATTAATATCTGAATAAGTAAAATTCATGCTTTAAAAAAAATTTGAAACTCTGGATAAACTCAAAATTTCCAATGAACTTTCTCTTAATATTTCTACTGTGGTTTTTGATTTTATGATCTGTGTTTTTAATCAAAAAACTCAGAAAAAAATTGTGGGATAAACCAATATTAATATCAAAATAACTCCCATTTATTTTTTTTATATACATCAGATTTAAAAGAATATTTGCTCTTTAAATCTATTAATGACTTAGAAAATTAGGCACAGTTTGCCTGATGCATAAAATTAATTGTCTACATATTTAGATTTTTTTCTTTCTGTGAAGTGAAATGTACCACAGTAAGATGGAGTAACTGGAATGACAAAAAATACAACAAATTTTGTGAGCTGGGGAAGAAGATAATGGGTAAAATAAACAAAATCTACCTTTTCTTTTTTTTTAATTGATTTTTTCTCTTTTAAGCCAGGTATTCTGCTGTAACTGGTACTTCCCACAGCTAATGATTGCTTTCTTTCAGAACTTAAGTTTCCCTGTTCTCTCACCTAGTACCATCTTCCTTAGATTTCATAGCAATTAGCCTAGATTGTCCTTCTTGTTAAAGCATGTTTTTTTCCCTTCTGGCCAGGGTCACAATTTGCTAGTAATTCTTTCTACTGATTCTGTTTGACAGCTCTAGGAATAAGTGATTTAAAAAAAAACAAACAAAAAAAACCCAAAACCTACAAACTTTGCAGCTTTGCATCTGTTTTTCTTTGAAGACATGAAATTAGCTGTGATGGCCATTTACCTAATCAGTAGTATCTCCTTGACTCTTTTGAAAACATATTAATATCCAGTCTAAGGTCTGTCAGATCTATCTAATATATTTTGCATTGAAGGAATTAGTCATCATTTACCTATCCTATTCTAGGACAAACAGTTTCATTTGTTCAAATTATTTGGTGTCACTTTGTTGCTTCAGTCATTATCAGGCCACAAGGTGTATCTCTGGATTTTCCTTTTATCTTGTTATGGTCAAATCACAACCTGGGTTTCTCAGGTTCTTTGGCAGTCTAAAAAAGGTAAGTCATATTCTCATACATATTAATTGTACATTAATGCAGGGATTCATGCAAATAGTGAGATCTGAGTGGTTTTTACTTATCCTGCCCATTTTTCTCTGAATATACAGCACAGGCAACACTGTCATCCAAAAGCCAAGATCATAGAAGCCTTTTAGCCTTAAAAAACAAGCAAACAAACCAACCAACCAACCAACAAACCACCCAACCATCTATTTATTTACCTTTGTCATAGAAGCAGGGGAAAGATTTGGAATTTTTTCACTAATACATTATTCGTGTTGAGATGTTGTCTTCCTTTTTTAAATTTTTTTTCTTAAATATTATTTGTTCTATTAAAATACAGTCAGGGATTTTTTTGCTGTTATTATTACTTCTGTTTTTCTAAACTTGAAAGACTGCAATCACAATGTATTGTGATTGGCAGGCAATTAGTTGTTCCTGGGTCATTCACATTGCTTTAAACTTCCCAGTCTATGAAAGTAAGGAGGAAAAAAAGTATTTCCCAGATAATTTGTGTCTGAAACAAGTCTGAAGATGTTTTCCAAAGATGAGGATAGTTTCTTTTCAGAAATGTGATAAGAAAAAATTTCTGGTCTCTTAATTTCAGTGTAAATGGCACAGATTCCTGAATTGACAAATTGCAGTCAGCTAGTAAGATTTTTTCTTTTTTCCAAGTGAAAGGCAGTTCTGTAAGTAACATTCAAGTGTATTACAACAGATTTTTTTTACACCTGCATTGTCTGATTCATTTGTTTTGTACTGCCCACATCAGGACAGAAGGTTAAAATAGAGAGGCAAGACAAGTCAAAAGTGGTTTATTTCAAGTAGTTGCAGATAATCCTTCCTGAATGATTAGCTGACCCTATAAAACAAAAGGACAAACTCCAAAATAAGAACAATTTGTTATTTTATTATTTGGTAAGGAGCTGGGAAAAAAAACAGTAATCAAAATATTGCAAAAGATTTTATTACATAATGAAAGCATATTTTATGTGTGCTGCAGTCTTCCTCTATGGACAAAGCCTACCAATTTTCAGACTGCAAAAAAGTAATTTCATTTTGTGCAGAAATGCTCTTCTTTTTTATTGATGTATTGTAAAACTGATGGAAGATAACATTTAAATTATAGCCAGTTGCAAATAAGAGTATTCAGATGTAAAATAATTTTCATTTAAGGAAAAAGTGTATCCCTTTTAAATGTTAAGAAAGACATTTAATGCCTTTGGGTACACATAATTTGTGCTGATGCCTCACAGAGTAATAGTCAATATTTGCTTGTTTTCTATTTCAGAAGGAGAGAGACTGGAAATATATTAAAATGTGCTTTTCTACCTTAAAGGACACTTGAAGTCATTCTCTCTTCTTGGGCAATTAAAGGGATGGAGGGGGAAGAAAAAAGGAAAAAAAAAAAAGCTGAAATAAATTTTTGTTAAAGCTGCACTTTTGACAGTCTCCTGTTGACACATATGGTTACCTAAGCAGTGTGTAGAAGTTATAAGCTTATAGTGTATTATTTATTGAACTGAGGTGTTAAGGACAGACAATTCTTTAGTGTTAGACCAGTCACTTCTAAAGGCTGAGAGAAAACAGAAACAATTTAAGATACAATTCAGTGTCAGGAGAGGTCTGGAAGTGTAGCTTTGAGGGACATTTATATTTAAAATTATGCAGGAAGGAAGGCTGCACATCCTAGAGGTTTGGAAAGAACATAGCATGAGTTTATGAGTTCTTATAACCATGGGTCATAGGCTTCAATGCTGACTTTGACCACAGCTCCAGAGAAGAAGACAGCTTCACGCAAAAGTGAAGTATGATAACATCAGGAAAACTCAAGGCTATGTAGCACAATTTGGATCGACTCTGAGAGTAAAGTTCTGTATAATTACATTTTTCATGTTTGTTTATAGCTACACCCAAGCAGGTCAGTGATCCTTAAGTGGAAGAGTTGGGAATAATGAGTTTGCTGTTTAAATATGTGCATATATGTTTATATATGCAAAGGTTTAGAACTAGGCTAAGATATAGCTGCTTTCTTTCTTTCCTCAAGGTTAAACATTCATATTCACAGAAGTAATGTTCTTAATCTTCACCTTGGCGTCAAAGAAATATGTAGGAGCATTTTTTCACTAACATTTGATTCTTGCTTTGTGTTAATCCTGGTTACATCTTTTAACCAAGGGTGTTCAAAAACACTCAGCAGATTGCTTCACATTGCATGGCTTTTAGTTTGTTTGTCTTAAACTTGAAAGATCCATAGCTGTTAATATTCCTGGCACATTTCCTTGCCTCTCAGCATGAAGTTCATTATCCTATGTAAGACAAATTAACAAAAAGACAGCCAACTTCAACTGGGTGTCAGCCTGAAAAATCTGAGGTACCGAACTATCAGTTTCACACACGGGTCTTTGTCATGACATCAGTCAGATAAGCTTTAGATGAGGATCAGCAGACCCTCACTGATATTGTTCTTCTTGCCAGTTCAGCAGCCAGGTTCAGTGACTTTTGAAAGATAGGTCCTCACAAACAGCTCTTCAGCACAGCATCTTACAAGAATGCCTCAATTCTTGTTTTGTTTTGTCCTAGGTTACATCTTATTTTTCTCAAATCTAACATCTGTATGAATTAAAAAAAATTCATTAATGAGGGTATTAATAATGAAAAGAAAAAAGCTGCTTTTGTTTCACTGAATCTAATTCCTTACCAAAACCAAACAGATGCATTAGACAAGAAACTAGTCTGCTCAGTTAAAGGCTTGAATATGACAAAAAAGTAACTCATTTTATTTGCTGAAAACAAAAAAAAAATCTAGATATCTGAAAAAGTTTATATATGAAACCATAAAAACTGTAGTGTTATAAGAGTCGTCCAAAAGCATACATTATTTGTCTCCATGGAAATCCCTCCTATCTCCATCTGAGAGGGAATGAACAGCTGGAAAAATCAAAGCCAGCATTATCCCTTCAAAATCAAGAACAATACATTGTGCACAATCAGCTTTCCTGGAAAGAAAAATGCTTTTTTTGCTTAAAAACTAATGAAGTACACATGCCTCAAAATAACAACTGGGAAGTCAGAGAGTGCCCTACAGCTCTGTCATCTAAGTAGTGCCATAACACAGGACTCTCCCTTGACAGTAACTGGGAATACTAAATGGACGGAACTATTAAAATCGCAGATGATTGATGCTTATCCAGAATCCTCACAAAAGGCTGCCCTTGACATGAACAGACAGCTTAAAGTATTCAGCCTGTAAACTCACAGTGCCTATGGCATCATTTTAGCAAACTAAGAGACAGAAGATGCTCCCCAAGTAGCTAAAGCTCATAATTGAACTTTGGCAAGACATTTACATCAAGCAAATAACCTCCCACTGGTCCACCCACAGTATTATCTGATGGTATCTTGTGTATTGACAGCTGTCCAGCAAGCTGGAATTACTGAAATTTTGGCAAAACAAGTGTTCAAGTGTTTATGGTAGATGAGCAAAGTAGAGGTGCTGAGCCAATAACCTCTCCACAGTTTGATTTCTGTTGGGTGTTGGCATAATAACAACACAGACAATTTGATTTTCATAATATCCTTTGGAAGTCAGCATCATCTCTTCTCTTCTTTTCATTTCTATTTAAAGTACAAGCTGCTAGAATGTTTCACAGCAAAAAATTTGTAAACTGACACAGGAGCAGAATTTCTAATAGATTACATAATTTATCCTTGTGTGCACAGGTTTCTATATGTGCAGAAGAACTTTTCTAGAGAGACAGTGTATTAGAACTGAGAAGATTGTTTCACTTACCATTCTCCCAGTAAGGGAGGACTTGAACCATTGCTCATAGGATAATCCCACAAAGATGGAGACTTTGATATTAGGGATTTCTCCAAACCCATCACTAAAAGGGCCAAACCTAAACTGAGAAAGAGGTTGGAGAGAGGGAGGAGAGTTTGAAGACATTTATTCCTCCAAGTTCTCACCACAGCCACAGTGAGATTGAGGGTTTCATGGACTTGCAGAATTATAGAACTCTGGAACAACAGAAACACTCAGGTGGGAAAGGACCTTGGGAAGTCTCTAGTCCAAGCTCCTGCTCAAAGCAGGGGCAGCTCCGAGGTTAGTTATGGTTGCCCAGGTCTGCGTTCAGTAAGATCTTGAACACCTCCAAGGACAGAGATGGAACAATGTCTGTGGGTAACCTCCTCCAACTGTAGTTTTCATGTGAGCAATGGCAAGGGAGTGGAGGAAGAGTTGAGAGACAGAAAACGTAAATGTTAAAGAAAGATCATTTATGACTTATTTCAATCATTTCCATGATGACACATCTTTTATTGTCCATTTAAAGGCTTTTGTTTGGTTGGTTCAGTTTCCTTTGGGTTTGGGTTTTCCTTTCGTTTTGTGCTGCATTGAATTGCTGTGAGTTGATTCTGGAACAAAGATGTCATTATGTAATAGTGTAGGCAAAATTCTCATTGTCATAACAAATCAAATCAAATTATATTAGTATAAACTTTAACTCAGGGTAAGAAACAAAAGAAGCTTTCAGAGGACACTATCTGTTAGCTTGCAGATCAATGCCAGAGAAAAGAATGTCTGCTGATTTAACCATTCGTAAATTGCACGTATTAAAGAACTTCAATTTTTTATGTGATTTAATGAACACTGTGTTGCCATAAACACTCTGTTACTACAACACAATCTGAGAAGCTTAAGTCTGTAAATCTTGACTGTTTCCTGTTGTCAGACATATCTATAAACATTTTGTGCATTTTTACAGGCTGTATTTAACAAATTATTGGAAATAAAACAAGTTGTACTGAGGCAACTGAAAACCTAGTGTGCAGTTTAGCAAAATTTTTTAGAGTTAAATAAGCAATACAAATCAATATAAAATCAGTAATACAAGGAAATAACATGCATTGTTGAAAACAGCTGAATTCATAGCAAAAAAACCTAAATGTAACGTTACATTCCATGCTTTTATTTTGTAGAATATGAATTCATTACAGATGTATTATACACAATACAGTGTTCAACTTTTAAGTTAATTAGGTCAAATTAGGACCTAGAAACAGAAGACAGAGTTCTGTATTTCATGCATTATGTGACATACAGGTTTATCGAGTCAGTAGACTTGATTTAGGGCCACAGTTGCATGTGTCTGCAAATTTCTTTTGCTGTTTTTAGACTATCACTCTATGATGCCGTCATCCAAAACAGCGACACTGTGCTTTCTGTCCTTTTTGTAGTTTGTGTATATAATTGCATTGATTCACAAAACTTACTGAAACCATTGTTTTATTGGTGGTGAGCTTTTTGAAGACTTACATTTTATGTTCCTTCTGCCCATATGTGGAAATATCATATAAGTAATGGAGGTCTGTGAAAAGTTTACCAGTGACTTACACATCTCATGTACTGAGGTCTGTCCTGGTTTCAGCTGGGACAGAGTTAAGTGTCTTCCTAGTATCTGGTACAGTGCTGTGTTTTGAGTTCAGTATGAGAAGAAAGTTGATAACACTCTGATGTTTTCAGTTGCTGCTGGGTGGTGTTTAGACTAAGTCAAAGATTTTTCAGCTTCTCATGC
>JANZLQ010000008.1:13099320-13117683 GCA_026212715.1 Elanus axillaris
CATCTATATGTTGCATCTCTCCCTAGATGTCCTGATGTTTCATGGGCCCATCGAGCTACAAATAGCTCACCCTTATGTTCCCAGTCCAGGTCCACCTGAGCCACTTCAATTTTTGCAGCCTTGTCTACCCATTCATTATTTTGATGTTCTTCAGTGGCACAGCTTTTGGGCATGTGAGCATCTACATGACGTACCTTTAGACTAATGTGTTCTACGCGGGCAGCTGCATCGTGGCAGGACAGATATATATATAAACTGGGGAAAGTTGTCTGGGGATGCACTGCAGCTTGGAGATTGGCTGGGAATTGGTCAGTGGGTGATGAGCAATTGCATTGTGCGTCACTTCTTTTGGATATTCTATTATTATTGTTGCTGCTGTTATTTCCCCTTCCTTTTCTGTGCTTTTAAACTGTCTTTATCTCAACCCTCAGGTTTTACTTTTTTTCCCCCTGATTCTTTCCCTCATCCCACTGGGGGGGGGGCGGGGAGGTAAGCAAGCAGCTGTGTGGTGCTTAATTGCTGCCTAGGGTTAAACCATGACAGACTGAAAGCTACAACATGGAATAATCCTGTTCAAAAAGCTCTTACAGAATGAAGTCAAAGGTTAGTAAAGCCTCAGAAAGTTACTTCAGATAGAAGTGTTGTCATCTTCTGTTATTTAGGCAAGAATTTTTATGGGAATCAGTCCACTTGTGATCTGAATTGCCTTTTGATAATATCTTTTATCCCTGCTCTGTACAGAGT
The DNA here is from genome assembly GCA_026212715.1 of Elanus axillaris. NCBI lineage: Eukaryota > Metazoa > Chordata > Aves > Accipitriformes > Accipitridae > Elanus > Elanus axillaris. Next base: position 13,100,065 of record JANZLQ010000008.1, read on the forward strand.
GATCATACACCGATTTAGGAATCCTAGACAAATACTTAAAAGTTAGATTAAAAGTAAGTATGTTCAACGTGTTGTCAGACCTACAGACTGATGAAAGTTTAGATTTTAGATTGGATTTTCATTATTATCTCACTTTTATTCCTCTCTTCACCTTGTTGGCATTTATCTTCCAAAAGAAAGGTAGGCTGAGTTACAGATTTTTATGAATGCATTTGTCTTAGCAGGAAAATGGACTAGATTGTCATTACATGTTACAATTAGAAAAATCTGGACAAGTATAGTTGAAAATCATTTTCTAAAACTCAGTTTACATTTGAGCTCCTAAAAAAACCTACGAGACTAAAAATGCTACATAGTTTTGCATTAAGCATTTCAAAATCAAAAAGTGTAGCCAGCATGTATGCATATTTTGCTGTTTCCCATCTCATATGAAGGGTTTTGACTCTTATATGATGCTAATTATCACATAATAACCACTATAATTTTAACTATTACAAAAGCCTTGTATCAACGTGAGCTAAAAGCTATTTATCATAAACTTTATTAAAATAAAAATGCCCATATGGGGAAAAGTATTTACTTCTGATTTTGTTACATTTCTTTTTATTGGCAGAAAAATACTTATGACTGTGTCTATGTTTGTATGTAAGTATGAATATCACCTTTCTTTAGAAAAAGATCATGCCATATTTCCTCATTGTTACAGTTATCAGGTATTCCTTTAAGAAACTGTGTTTTATTTAGAAATGACTGACAATTATGTCCTCTAAATTTTGTCCTTATACATTCAATTACTTTTCTGAAATTTATAGTTTATTATATGGAATAATTATATTTCCTATCATGTCAGTAAATATTTACAGAAGTGGAATAAATTCCAGTTCCTTCAGTATGTTCCTTTGACAAATAATCAGGCTAGAAATGTATTTTGAAGACCCCAAAAATTGAGGAAAGAGATGATCCATTTTCTGAAGAGTTAACATTATTTTGTATAAATTGCTCTAGGAGCAAATAGTAGTAGGATGTTAAAAATACGTACATATCCTGACAGAAAATAAGTTTAACATTTTGAATTTGCAGAATTATGAATATGATCATTCATAATACTTTTTTATTGGCAACTTTGGGTCTATAAGTGAAATAAAGCATATAAAATAGGTTCACTTGTGCTATCTCATGTTCTGAGGTTCATAAAAATTGAACTGAAACCTCGGGACTTCAAAGTGCCTTGACTGCATTTAACTCTAGAGCAAAAGCTGCAGTGGGATTGTCTCATAGGATTAGAAGTATCAACAGCAGCTGAATAGCAGTTGAATGGCACGAGGTCTGATTTGAGACAAATAATGAGCAGTGTACCACAGGGGACAATCCTGGGTCCCATCCTGTTTAACACCTTCATTAGTGATCTGAACAATGGGGCAGGGTACACCCTCAGCAAGTTTGCTGATGAAACAAAACTGGGAGAACTGGCTGATACACCAGAGGGCTGCGCTGCCATCCAGAGAGACTCAGACAGGGTGGAGAGATGGCCTGACACGAACCTCATAAGGTTCACCAAGGGGAAGTGTAAAGTCCTGCACCTGGGGAGGAACAACTCCGTGCACCAATACATGCTGGAGGCCACCCAGCTGGAAAGCAGCTTTGCAAAAAAGGACCTGAAGGTCCCAGTGGACACCAAGTAGAGTACGCGCCAGTGATGGCTAACTGGGTCAGCAATGTCAGCCTTGCAGCAAAGAAGACTAATTGCATCCTGCGCTGCATTGGGAGGAGTGATGCCAGAAGGTCAAGGGAAGTGATCTTGCTCCTCTATTCAGCACTGGTGAGGCCATATCTGGAGTTCTGCTTTCGGGTCTGGGCTCCTCAGTACAAGAGAGATGTGGCTATACTGGAGAGAAGTCCACAAAAGACCATTAAGATGTTTAAGTGATTGGAGCATCTCTCCTATGAAGAAAGGCTGAGAAAGCTGGGACTGTTCAGCCCAGAAAAGAGAAGTCTCAAAGGGGATCTCATCAACGTATACAAATACCTCAAAGGAGTGTGCAAAGAAGATGGAGCCAGGCTCTTTTCAGTAGTTCTCAGTGACAGGACCAGAAGCAACAAGCACAACCTGAAACACAGCAGGATCCTTCTGAACATCAGGAAACACTCTTCTGCTGTGAGGGTGACTGAGCATTGGAAAAGGTTGCCCAGAGAGCATGTGGAATCTCCATCCCTGGAGATGCTGAAAAGCCATCTGGACATCGTTCTGAGCAATCTGTTCTAGGTGGCTCTGCTTGAGCAAGGATGTTGGACCAGATGACCTCCAGAGGTTCCTTCCAACCTCAGCCTTCTGTGATTCTGTGAATAGTTGGATCAGTAAGCATCCCTTTGACATATTATCTTGGTGAGTCACCTTTTCCTGTTCCTCTTGGCCTTGCTGGCTCCAGATGAAATGTTACCTTGGCTGCATAGTTATGCCCATTATCTGAATTTGAAAAAAAAAAAATCCTTAGAAATTGTAGTAAAGGTTACTTTTCTGATTCTGTGGCACTGTGTCCTAACACAGCAGTAATTTTAGCTAGCATAAAATTGGAGCTCATTTTGGATAATATTCTAAACTGACATTTTCAGTTGCATTTATACTCTAAAAACATATTTCCAGATACTGAAGCTGAGAGTCAAAGGGTATATTATTAGAATCTTATTATGCTTCAGCTATTTTAGAAAGTGTCAGAACTCCCTATCAATCATGAAAAATCCAAGGAGGAAAAATTCTGAATAGATGACTAGTATTTACATGCAACTGGCCAAAATCAGAAAAAAAAAAAGGCAGCAAAGAAAGGAATATGAGGGAAAAGTGAAGTCTCTTTCTAGGTAGATGTTTATTACTGTGCTGAACATAGGTGTAAACAACTGGTTAGGTTTGCTGGGTTTTTTTAATGCTTTCTAAATCTGGGAAGACCTTCCTCTGTGCTAAAAGCAAGTTGTTGTTTATATGAGGGGAAAGGGCCGTGAGTCAGAGGAAACCTTAGCCAACTACATTCAAGATGCAGCTTTAAACCAGGGAGTAAAATCAAGCAGGCAGGGGAACATCCTAAATAGCCAAAGAAGAAAGAGTATGGGCAGCGCCCCCCCACACACAACCCAAACCAAAAAAAGGAATATCGGGGGGAAATAAAACAAGTAGTTCTTCCAAAGAGTAAGAATTATCTGTCATGTTTCCAATATGGAAACTGGAAGTTATTTCTGAAGGACTAAATGTTAGCACAACTGAAATGTCTCCTCTGCTCCATTCAGCACAGCACACAAGACAGGTTTCAAAAATCATTTCCAGCACTCATTGGAAATGGATGATTATTGGTGGAGAATCTATACCAATAAGAAGGGAAACCATGTTCAAGAAGTGCTGATAGGACCCCTACATTGTTTGCTGTCCTTTTGTACCAGAGAGACAAAATGTAACTATAATTTTTGAGAGGCTTGTAAAGTCACCTGATACTGACCCACTATTGATGGTCCACATTGGTCCAAGTATGTTAATGCCATCTGAAAATACAGCTTTAACAGGATCCAAGGGAGAAGACAGCAACAGGGAAAAGCAGCAACAAAGCAGAAAGACAGAGTTTTCAGCTGAAATAACCTTTAAATTTCTTTTCAGTATGCCTAAATAAAATAAGTATAAAGATTGGGATTAAAAATAAATTACAAATTCTTTATCTTTTTTCCATAGCATAAATACATGTACATAGGCAGATGAAAGAAAAAAAAATCTATTTATATAAGTGTTTGAAGCTCTGGTGTCATAAATGAAGACACATGGAGCGTATAGCTCCACAAATAAGTGAACCTGCACGTGCAGAAACTTCAGAAGATAAACTGTTCTTCACATGTGTACGTATCATTCTGAATTAACAGCACACTGTTAATCAGCATGAAAATCACTGTAAACAGTACGATGTGGCTCTAAACAGACAAAGGGGAGCAACAATTCCAGTAGAGGTACTAATGATCAGATCCATCTAAACGTAGGCGTGTTCAATACATTTAGAAGATGTGAACACATGCTGGATACAGAGGAAGAATCATTACCCTCAGCCTTCCAGCCAAAGTCTTGACAATACAGCCCAGCTTTCTGAAGGTACAAACAGAAGATACCTGCCACTTGTGCTTTTGTAAATGCTCTTAAAAAAAGCAGAGAGCACCACAGGTATGGCACATAATAATTATGCCTACCAAGGAGATATTGAAGATGTAATTTAAACTTCTATTTCATTAATATAAATGTAAGAAGTGTGCTAAAGAATACTGTAATTTACTAGTACTATATTAACCTTTAGTTACTGATTTTAGAACATCTGTTCTATGGCAAGTAACCTGTCCCTAAACCAAGACCTCCAGAGAGAACAACAGCTGAACAACAGCTGAGGGTACTGAGGGGATTTTATGTTTAATCATGCACAGGATCAAAAATGCAAAGCAAAGTATTAAAAATCTCCAAAATATATTCACTGATTCATTCACTTTTAATTGCAAATTCACACTTGTTCTCTAATCAATAAGGTCTGTAACCAATAAAATGGATTAAGTGACATTTTATTACATTTGGTCAGCCAGCTCTTCTGCTAATTTCTATAAGAGATCTAGAAAAGGATGTGTTTTCAGTGAAAATTTCCCCTACAGCCTTGCCTTAGTATCTTAACTTGGCAGAAAATGCATGAAATCAGCAAAAGCAAAAGGAACATAGTAGCATTTGGGAATGTAGAAAGTGCTGCTTAACCAGCATCATTGCTGTGGCTGCCTGCAGGCTAGTTTAATTAGGCTACAATTCATATGCAGGAAAGTAGTTTTGTAATTGCTGTCAAATGACCAAATCTATGTATAAAACCTAAGGAGGATTATGCATTCCCAGTAATGAACCATACGGAACTTGACTGGGATTTGTTAGCTGAAATACTTTTTTGGCAAAAATTAACTGTAAAATATATAATAAAATAAATATATGTATACTCAGATAGTAGACAATTTTAAAGAGTACATCTCAGTTTTCTGAATGTAACTATGAATTTTTTATTAGATACATATACTGATTTTTCTGCAAAATCATGCAGCCATATTTGTATGGATGGGAAACCATAGTTACCAATTTCAATTTTAAAAAGTGTATTTTTTTAGCAGAAAAATTATCAGAAGAAGTTTAATATTAAGGATTTGGCATAAAGCCGTGAGAAGTATGTGTCCTTTTTTTCTGTACTATTTTCTATTATTTAAAAACTTTAATGATGGGATTTTTCATTATCTGCTTTAGTAGTATCACTAGATATTTTTAAGCCACTCAAATTTACTCCAATTTTTTATTTGATTGACCATAATCTTTAAAGAAAAGAGATTTAGGTAAATAAATATGTATCTGAGGAACAGGGAGGATTTTTTTTTCCTCGTCTTTAAATCAGCATATTATTGAAACTAAAACTGTTGAATTGAAGTATGCTTATTAAACAAAGAAAGTCCAGAGGACGTAATTGTTTTTCTGAATGTATATTTTTAGGCTTATTGCCACAGTGTCTTTTTTTGCCTAATATTTGCCTAATACTTCTGATCACTATGTATTTAAGTGCTCAGAAAAAAATTATCAAATTGGGGAATGATTACAGAATAATTACTAAGCAACCTTCATGTTTCAGAAGCAACATCTCAAATAAGAAATATTTCTCAAAATCCATAATTTAAGACAAGACATACACTAGCAAGTAAGTCATGAAAACAAGCCAGAGATTTTGTTGTTGGTGGTGGATTTTTACTATGTGGAACAATAGACACTGGGAAACAGTTAAGTTTGCCAGAATACTAGTAGCTGGTGATGAATTGCATTAATACTCCAGGAATGCAGTTTTCTCAGAAAACTGTCTCAACTCATATCCTGAAATTATTTTATGAATGAGGATGATTACCAATTTTCCACTTCACTTTCCATAAATAATAATCAGTGCTGATATTCCATATTGTATAGCAAAGAATGACATGTTAATTGTCAATATTTTTTGTAGTATGGAATAATTTGGTATGATTGTCACACCCCTGGCCCCCAGGTTTCTATTATTTTCCAATGAAATATGATTCTAGTCATCAGCCAAAACCCATGGAATATATATACATAAATAAAACGTTAAATTCCATAAGCAATCTTCCACTGGCAGTGTTTTGAAGAAGAAAATAATTTCTACTTCATCTTTCAAAACTTGAGATGAAGAGCTTATCCCGAAGAAGTGGATTCAAATAAAGTTCCAAGGAGGGGACCTCGGTTTCTCTAAAGCAGTTACATTTCTTGAGCTCCAGGCTATTCTTTACTCAGCATGTTTTTTTCTTTTGTCCCTGCTCTCAGACATCTGACTTATGAATAATTAGATACATAATTACTATCTGACTTAGAATCTATACTATTTATTACTATATATATATGGAGAATTTGCTAGGAATTTTAACAGTATAGTATGGTAGAATGGGAATTTGGACATACATCACTTGATTTGCTTCCAGTTCAAACGAAAGATTATATTCCATTCTGTGAGATTCAAGAGCAATATTAGTAATGCCAAATAGTATATATAAACAGATAAAGTAGTAATAAATCTAACCCATATATATATATATACATATATATATGCATATATAGTGTTATACCAAGAAAATTAAACATTCCCAATACAAAATTAGAGATGCTGTAAACCTTGAAACACAGGGGATTTAGTTTACTTATATTGTAATTGATGACATGTATGTTTAGTTTCTGTTACTGATAGAAGCCTTAGTCACAATTATTGTCTTTGTTCAACAGCTCTAACAGATTTTGTTTGTTTGTTTGGGGTTTTTGTTTGTTTCTCTTCCTTCATTTGTTTATTCCTTTCTCTTCCACTCAACTAAAAAAGAGATTTAATATGCACAAAAATACATATCAGATTTTGAAACTTGAGGTGCAGTAAGTGGAGAGGGGGAAAAAAGACAAAGAAGATAATTATATAAAGTTTAAATCCTCATAAAGAAATCAATATTTTTTGATGAAGTAAAAATTAAACTTTCATAATTGTTAGCAACATAGACATCCAAATTCCAAGGTGAATCATCCACCTTTTAATCCATTAGTACTGTCTTCACATTCCTTTCACTACTAAAACATAAGTAATTTCCTAATTTTAATCTACCTTTAATCTTCAGAAATTTCTAAACTGCTTCTCAGACTACTTGTGTACTAAAATCACCCACCTTTGAAACGTTTTTGCTTGGTGGAATTAATAGATCACTGTGCTATTAACATGATGTATGACAGAACGTTTTTAAGGGTGTAAACCATAACCATTGTGCTGACCTATGGAGAAAACACAAGATTGTTCAGTCCTAACAGAATTGGCAGCTGTATGGGAAAAGAATAGCATATTTGGCCAAAGAGACTTAGTATTCTACTTAACTACTCGTCAGCCTGAGGATAGTAGTCAAACAACATGTTTTGGCAAGCAAATGTTCTACCTTCTAGCCAGATTTCCCACCAAAGAACTTCCCAGGACCTTGTAGCAGCAGTTTCTTCGTTGTTACTGATAAATAATTGGCAGATACCTTGAGGTGTTTCTCTCCCATGGAGTAAATTTTAACAACGTAAAGTTATTCTAATTACTATGATGCATTTTCTCCTTATTTGTACCAATAAATTAGGCTCTGTTATTTTAAATGGTGTTATGGCAATCTTCCCAGAGCAGATGTCTGTCAGCAGGAGTAAAACCTGCCTTGGAAATTCAGTAGAAAAAAAAAAAAAGAAAAACAAAGAATCAGAGCAGCTAACTAAAGCCAATCAACAGTTAGCAGTCCATGACTATTCAAAAGAAAAAAAAACAGTTAAAAAAAAATGGATCAAACCTGGTATTTGCTTAATCTTATTTTATAACTCTGTATCTTCTATATTCCTTCAGAAACACTATCGCAGTGTTTGAAATGCTGTTTTCTAGCCTTTTAATAATTTGGCTGTACATTTGAAAAGAACATGGCTGTATTAAAAAGCTTGAATTAACAAACCATATGCAAATTAAATGTTAAAATACTTTGAAAAATGCTCAGTTATTTGCAAACTTTTTTCATAGTGTTTCTACTTACAATTGCAGTGAAAACCAATCTGCATAAGCAGCATTTTCTTACATATTTTGTAATCTCATTTGTTTAATTAGGAACCATGCAGAGATGTTGAAATATACCCTTTAATTGATAGTTATTGAAGTGGATTGAGGAAAAAAGTTGCTGACTTCTACTGTTTGCTGAAGAAACCATGTTTGTGAGATTAAGTATACCCATAAACCTTGAAACACTGGGCAATGAAAAGTTCCATGTCACAAAACACTCACAGATGATTTCCAAAAATTCCCAATTCCAATGTAACACCCATACAAATCATAAAAAAGGAATAAAACATTTGAAGCTGATAATCCTACATTAGACAGCAATGAGAGAAAATGAGTTGCATAAATACATATTGTAAATCTGCTATTTAAAGCATATGAAATTACAAAATAACCACAAAGACTATGTTGTAGTATAATGATTGTACTACTGCTATTGCTAATAATAATAACAAAGGCTATTCTGGTTTGAATAGCTTCTAACAGTGTTTGTCTAAACAATTAAAAGTCTTTAAGCAGATTAATAAGGTTTGTAAAACAAACCATATTTGGTGTTTCACTTCACACAGTAAAAGACAGGATACAAAAGTTGTTAGGACAGCAGCTTTACTCACAGGCAACAACTGGTGTACTCTCTCTCAGTTTAAAACTGAATAAATAACCTCAGAGTGATTTGACTTCTTTTTCTGCTGAATCAGGCAGCTGAGATTAATTCAGCAAAGAAATATTGAATGAAGAGTTGTTTCTTCAATACTAGATTAAGTACTCAAACTGATTTAATTGAAGAAACAAAAAAAATCTGAAATGGATAAGTATTTAAAAAAAAATTATGCCACTTTCTTGTACATCTAAAAAGGAGTGATTGTTTCATTTCTGCATGTGATAGTTTTTTTGGTTTTTTACAGAATGGGATTTTAATAATGTTACCAAAGCCTGAAGCAGTGCAACAAAAGAACCCTATACTCTGACATCTGTGGCTAAATTGAATCATTATTGACTGAATAATGTAAACCACTTTTTTCCTATATCAGTGTTGGTCAGTGAAGTTTCTCACTGACTACAACTTGTTGACATATCTTCAGTGAATAAAAAGATCTTCAGAAATACAGTAGTATAAGTGAAAAAAAAAAGGAAAGCAAAAAGTGAAGAATGAAAAAGCTATGGCTGCTGCAGTTGGAAAAGTAGAGGTCCGTAAGTATTGAAATTGGTGAAATGTTTTGCTTAGAAATGAAATATCATGGTTAAACACTATTAAAAGTACAAAAATATGTTTCAGTCATTTTAAAAATGCATTTTTAAAAATGAAAGCATTTCAGGAAAGACAAATGACATATTAATAACTTTAAAATACATGATTAAAAAAAATTCCTGGAGAAATGCATTTTCTTCAATCAAAAATGAAAATGTTTCCTATATTCTCTTCCAAACATGAAAAATATTATTTATGTTAAAATTGTTGTATTTCAATTCAGCCATTGAATCAAGAAAGGAAAATAAGACACTCGCAATGGTTTACTGATAATTCCATAGTATTTTAATAAGAGATTTCACGTTTGAAGTAGAGTCATGCAAATAGATGAATTAATTGATAAGATTATTATGTATCCCTTGATACCTCAGCACGCTGATTGTGGGACAAGTATGCTACCACATGCACCATTCAGATACTCTCTCCCATTTGTTTAAAACAGGGCATCTAGTGAAACATGCCATCACTCCGTTCTTGCCTATTCTAGAACACTTTTCCAAAGAAAACCACAGTCCATATCCATAGGCAAGGAATGAGTGTGCATCTGTTGCCATCACAAGGGATATTTAACAGTAGGGAATAGTGTGCACTCTCTCCATCTTAGTCTATCCAATAATCAGTCTTTACTACACCACCATTTGCTTTTTTAGACTGTTATTTATCACTTTGCTGACTGTAAGTAATCTTTTTTTTCTTTTTCCCCTTCATTTTTATTGTATTACATCTTATTTTAAAATATATTTATTGCAGAGCATTTCTGAGATTTTGTCTTCAATACTACATTGGTTGTAGGACAATGAGATAAGAACCTCTCTAAAAGATATTCCTGAATCAATTTTGAGTACAATGTCAGCATAGCTGTGAAAATACTACATTTTCAAGAAATTAAGTTTTGTAGCAATACTAGTGACATACATAGTCTGTGTAAATAAAAACCAAAACCAAACCCATCCTTGAAAAAATCTGTAAGACACTCAATGAAACATTTTGCATCACAAAAACATTATCTGAGAGCAATTCATTAACATGAATGAACAGGTACCATAGAAAACATTAGAGCATGTCTGGCAAGAACTTTTATAAAAGGAACAGAAAGAATTTTGTCCTTCTGCATACTGAGACTGAATTATTTTTTACATACTTGATGGAATTTCTGTCTCTTAAGTAAGCTTTTAACACCTCACTGTTTGGAATATGAGCTGTACTTGCTCCTATAATGAAAGGTTATACTAAAATGCAGTTTGAAAGAAAAAGCAAGAAAACCTTGTCTTCAATAAACCCTGAAGATATGGGATAAACATTAATAGATTTGTACATCTTAAGGTGAGAGAAATCACATAAACATTCAACTCAAGTTTTTTTCTCTATAAACAGACCTCACAGTTTCCTTAGAAGATAATTTACAGGATGTACTTCAGAAAGATATAAGGACTTATTTTAGTCTTCAGGTCATGATGATCCTACAGTGTCAGCTGGAAAGATCTTTCTTCAATCCTCTCACAGTTATATCTAGGAAGTCACATCTCATTTCTGATTTAAATTTCTGTGTTCCAGTTACAGCTTTTGGAACCTGTTATGACATCGTCAGAGATCTGTAGAACTTTTTTCAATGCAACTTTACTGAATTTCATATAAAATAATCAAGTTATCCCTCTAACAATCTTCTGCTGCTCAGCTGATGTAACTTCATACTGTAATGGCTTCATGCTGGTTTTTAAGTCCCTTGTTTGGATACTCTAGCATTCTGACTTCTTGAAATATAGAAAAAAAATCCTGAAACATCATTACAACCTTTAATAAAACTTTGAATGACCCTGCATTGAAAATTAAGATGTCATTTCTAGTGAATATCTATTCTATGAACTACTATAATTTTAGATTAACTGAAATATTATTTGTCTTTAAGACCATGGCAAGAAACAAAACCAAATACAGAGGAGAAGCCCAAACTATGTCAACAAAGGCTTTTTAAATATGCCTTTCACACAATAAAGTAAATGAAAATGGTTTAATTAGATCTAGTTTCTACAGAACAATTTAACCAACCTACTTATTTTTAATAATAGATTTCTTGTTGGCATTCTGGTTTAACCACCCTAGTATTTTCTCCAAGACAGAAAAAACGTAGTCCCAAGTGGTATGCTTTCTAACTCTTAAGAATATCAGAATTGTATTGGAAGTCCTTGAATCTTTATAAACTATGTGACTTTTCAAGATTTGTTAAAAGTTTTAACATTAGTGTTGTGGTTTAACCCCAGCCAGTAACTAAACACCACGCAGCCGCTCACTCACTTCCCCCCCACCCAGTGGGGTGGGGGAAGAGAATCGGGGAAAAACAAGTAAAACTCGTGGGTTGAGATAAGAACAGTTTAATAGAAAAGAAAGGAAGAAACTAATAATAATGATACTAAAAATAATGAAATGACAATTAAAAAAAATATTTTGCATATACAAAACAAGTGATGCATAATGCAATTGCTTACCACCCACTGACTGATGCCCAGTTAGTTCCCAAGCAGCAATCCCCCCAGGCCAAGTCCCCCCAGTTTTTATACTGGACATGACGTCCCATGGTTTGGAATACCCCTTTGGTCAGTTTGGGTCAGCTACCCTGGCTATGTCCCCTCCCAAATTCTTGTGCCCCTCCAGCCTTCTCGCTGGCTGGGCATGGAAGATGAAAAATCCTTGACTTAATTAGTCTAAAGACTACGTAACAACTGAAAACATCAGCGTGTTATCAACTTTATTCTCATACTGAACCCAAAACACACCATACCAACTACTAGAAAGAAAATTAACTCTATCCCAGCTGCAGCCACGATAATTAATGACAAAAATTCCACAGCTAGGTCTATTAGGGATCTTGGATGGAGTTTATTCAAGTCCATTGATTTTAAAATGGACAATTTTAGCAAATGCTATTATCATTAGCTACACTTGAGCATAGGCCTGAAGATAATCAATTCCTTACATGGATAATTAAAATTACATGCTAACTTTTTTGCCATCACTCTTAGAGGGAACTGAATAAATCCCAGTCTTGTAAAGCTTATATTAAAGTACAATTCTACTGACAGGTAATGGTCAGTGAGATAAGATTCTGATTTTTTTTCTACAGCAGTGTTTATGTTAAGTCTGCTGTGAAATTGCTAAGTACATAAGAACCCCACATCTATCACTGTTTTAAAACAGTAAAATTCAAAATATGTTCTCTGAGCTTTTATCTGGTTTATGCACTCTGTCTCCAAGTGATTCTCATCACAGTCTATGCTTTGTGAGAGCACAGTTATTTCTGTTCTAGTCAAGATGATGGGCCCTTTCCAGGTATTACTCAGGTTAGTCTATGAAATTACTATTTCTAAAAGATTGGTACAAATTCCATTCCATTATTATATGACATTGTGAAGACAACTACTTGGAAACAAAACTAATTTTTTTTATCCATTCCAAATACAAGAAAAAAGCATGCAAAGATTGTATTCCTTCCAAAATACAGACAGGATGATGCATGTTAAGGCCTACGTTTTAATCAATTTTAACTGTAGTATTTTATGTAATATCCTCCATAAAATGGAATCTAGAAACACAGTATGCTTAGTTTAAAAGTTCATCTGGGATTACATAGCTTTTGTTTTAAATAAATAATAAAGTAGCAGTTTTGTGATAACTATATGTGAAGGCCACATAATAAGTAGTTCACTCTCACTCAGTTCTCTCCTCGTTATTCCTGTAGATTTCAACGCCACAGGAAAAAGTACAGTGTCCAGCACCCTATTTCTAACAATGGTCTGTCAACTGGGTAGATGAGAGGATAAAATGCTTTCCTTGAACCACTGAATCAGTTCAACAGCTCAAATAATTTTTATGTTTCATAACCATTTTTTTACCTCCCCTTTCATTACATCTTTTCCCCTCATTTTCTCACAGGCACTAATCAGAACCCCACACTTAAAATCTCCAAGCCAACCTCTTGTCCTTTCTCTCTTCAAAAAGCACAAGGGACTCATTTCCTGCTGTAAATTCCCTTTTTCCTGCTAAGGGGATCAAATAAGGGGAGATACCAATTACAACCAATATTTATTAGAACACCTTATATTAATTAAGCTGTTCTTATTAACAGCAGAAAACTGTGCAACATACTCATATATCCCTTCCTATAGTACACGCTTGCACACATAGATGCATATGCACAATTAATAATTGCTACTTGCTTGGAGTAAGAGCTGGCAGGCCAGGCCTAGCTGTTTGGGCAAAAGCAGAGGGTCACAGTGTGGCAGCTAGGCTGGTTTTCAGAAAGTTCTTCAAGAAAGTCCTTCTTTCATCAAGTGTTTATATAATCCTGAAATACTTGTCTCTGTATCTGCATATAGCAGCCATCACCTTCTTGGATGTGGGCTGAATTATACAAACCCATTGTTGATGCTGGTGTTTACTGGTGGCCTTGGATAGAGGCACTGAGTTCACTTATTCTTGTGGACTCAGCAGGGCTGCTAGTCTCCAGAGCCCCATCATGTATTAGAAAGTTTCACATGCTACCTCTCAGCATCTGTTTTTTTCACTCTTCAGCCTACTACTTTCTGGTAGCTATTTTTCCATCTACATCTATTGGTACCTGTAGAAACCATGCACAAAAAGTCATACGGAAGGGACTTCTATGATGTCCACCCGCAGCCCACTAGTACTGTTTTGGTCAAGTTTCCAGATGTTAAGCACAAGCGTTTCTTTTACACTGAGCACTGTTATGTGGGAAATATCTCCCTCCTCCCCCAGTGCTATATAAGCTACATTCATAATGACTCAGAATTCTGTGTATGTTTACCACACCATCAGCCTTTATCTACCTTACTTTTAACTGCCTCTTGCACTTGGCAACTGTTTTTCATAAAGTTGTGGACTTGATTAATTTTTGCAGTTCCTATTAGAAAAACAAAAATGGGAAAAAAAAACTTTCTCCATGTTTTGCAAAAGCTGTGAGGGGCTGCTTTTCTCCTTGACAGGGAAGGCAAGGAGAGAGAAAAACCTTCAGTCCCAGCAGGATGCAGGAATTCTCACTTAGCCACCAAACATTTTTACTTCATTGCTACTTAACTACAGTACCAGTAAAAAACACATTCATATTATTTGTGAAAATTGATGACTGTGACAACATTCCAGGCACCAGTGTTGAACTTGGCTAACTATGTATGACAGTAGTGCCTAGCTACCAGTGATGAACTGTCTGTAGTTTTGGCTTCTGTAGCAGCATTTGAAATCTCAGCCTATCATTGGGGAAGACCTGTTTTGGAGACTGTGTTAGAAATACAGGTTTCATAGGGATCATGTGAATATGAATTACCTGGAGACAATCTTTAGGGTATATATTAATATATACTTATTTGGTGCCATATATTTATAGCTGAAAAATATCTTTTGTATCTGTATTTTCAGCCATGGTTTATTTGCGTCATGCCCCCAGTTACCATGTATAAAGCAGGATCCCCAGCTATATCTAATTATCCATCGCATGCTGAAGTATTTTCATTCCAAGAATTTGCCAGTAATATAAATTAATGAAAAAGACTGTGACTACCATCTAAACCCAGATTCAATATAGTTGTTCATCTAGGACAGCATTGTCATGTAGAGAATGCACTGTATCAGAAAATGAAGGTTTGCTTTGAAGTTACATCTCCCTGACAACTTAGTAAGACCCCTGAGTAGCGTCAAGAATTATTCCTCAGAGAGGTATTCGGTTTACTATAGACACTCTCAATCATTTTTTAGTGTTGATTTTGCCTTTAATTTAAAAAAAAAAAAGGATTTAAAAAAAAGAAGTTGTTTTCATGGTTTCCAGAATTTTATCAGGATTACATGGATCACTTTACCTTCCACTTGAATATTGAGTGCATAATTTACCTCAGGTAGCAACTTTATAAAACTGTTGGGGATAAAGTCAGACACCTATATTCTCTTCTAGATTTGCACCAGGCAGATATTTGTCTCGGTTATTATAATGAAAAATATAAAGAAGAAATGCACTACCTGTTCTAGAAACACATTAATATTTCATGTTTCTAATATTTCTCACAGCCACCCCTATTGTTGTACATAGTCACAGAAATACTTTGAATATATATTCTGGTTTATGACGAAGGATTTTTGGTTGCTGGTTCCTCAATTTCCAGACAAATTGAAGGAAAAATCTATTGCTTGCTTTGTTGCATCTGCTAAGCACACTGACTTTTCATTTAAAATTAAAATTTTGGGGAGGTATATATTGTTTCAATAGTCTGAAATTTAGTGTAAATCTGGCAGAGTGCAGCTTTTAGCCTGTTGTGCTCTGCAGTTGAGGGACACACTGAATATGACAACACAGAAATTCTGCATGCTATAAATGTTTCATTTGTATTATTGTTTAGCTATTGAAGAAGCAAACCACAATTCTTATATGACACAAACTGCACAGATTTTACCTATCTCCAGGACCAAGCTTTCTCCTAGATAAATTCAGTTTTCCTTCATCAGCAGCATTCTTTATCTCTGAAATAGACAACTTTCTTAATTCAGCACTCAGCAGTACTGAGGAAATATTGATCTGCAATCAACTGCTGACATAGTTATTTTGCTTAAGCTGCACGTTTACTGAGCTGCAAACACAGCAGTATAAAGGCATATATATGAGTTGTTTCTACCACACCAAAAAAATCATAGAAAACACTTCATCTAAATGGCCTTGCCTGTGTTTTATTCTAACTTTGATTTTAACCAAAGGCAGTTATGAAGTAAATTGTTTTCCCCTTTTTTCTCTCTTTGTGGTTTTGTTTTGTTGTTTTTTTTTTTAATAGCAAATATAATGGCATGAGAAATTTTACTCCACTAATCTCATTTTAGTTTTCCTTGAAGCAGGATAAGCTGATTAATAAAACTGAAATTTCTCTGAAAAGTTATTTCCGTTGTCTTCAAGGGACATTTCACAGGCATTCTTTTTGTTAAGGATCCCAATCTGTAGAACTTTTTAAAAACTTCTGATAATTAAAGTTTGGGGAACCAGCCAAGTCCCTCGTCACCAGTAAGGTCTGCTCGACTTTACTTGACATGTTATTAAACACCATATTTATATTTAATAAGACATCTCCATAGAAAGTTAGTAGAAGGTGTTACTGTTTATTCTAGAGATGAATTAGATTTGATCACTAGTGGAGATGCATAAGATGTAGAAGTGTTCTCTATGATTTAGAAGGGATTAAACCCCAAAAAATTCTGTAGAAATGGTGCTGAACTTACAGTCCTTATAGAAGGAAAAACAATACAATCCCATTAAATGAGCACACAAATAAAATTTGCTAATTTTTTAATAGCAAGATATTTAGTGTCAGTGACAGCAAATGACAAATGCACTTCAAAATTTGTCATCAAAGCAGATAACCCTGCTTTATCATTTAACTCAGAATAACACAATAGGAGTAGCCAAAGATGCAGTAAAAGGGCTGACTTTCAGAGATGTGACTAACTGAATACCTTATTTCCCAAAGTCAAGTTTGTAAATTACTTATTACCGTTCTCATCAAGGAGCTCTGCACAAAGAATGATACTGTTAATTGTTTCTACACATACAGATTATCCCAAATTGTTTTCTGCATGCAAAACTAACTTGAGTTACAATCCAAATGTTTTTGCTCACATGCAGAGATAAATTTTTCTATATATTGTGCTGGTTTCTGGTCAAGCTGCTTGGTCAATAGCTAGATATTAACAGTAACTATGCATAAGAACATCATTTCAGGGGACACAGCAGCACAAATTACATGTTACTTGATGATTTGCCTTATTCAAGTGGACAGTATCAGAATCAATATTGCAGTGACAGAATATATAAAGGGAGAAGACCTTCCATGTACATTTAGGCTCTGTGGGGAGGACAGTGCTGAGGGGACACGCTCTACTCCCACAAGTGATAGCAGTCAGCCTGCACTGCTGTCCAGCCTAGAAATGTTTGCTTCCCAAAGGCTGTGCACCTCTACCACTTCACTATCCAATTCAAGCCATATATTAGAGATGAAATTAAGTTCATAATAACTATTGAATGAAATAAATAGTCACTGAATGTTATTATTCTTTTTTTCTTCTGGGTTAAAGTTCAGTAGGTTTGTCTAAATACAGCTGTGGGGTGTAGGTTTCATGGTGTTGGTAGTGAGGGGGGCTGCAAGGGTGGTAGCAAGGAGGGGTGGGAGCAGGGCTGCCCCATGCCGGACACAG
>JANZLQ010000008.1:13117739-13147959 GCA_026212715.1 Elanus axillaris
ACCCACCCCAGGGCATGGCTCAGCCCTGCAGACAAGGCCAGGGTGCCTCGGGGAAAACATATTTAAGAAAGGGCATAGCAGTTGAGAGAGAAGACCAAGAAAAAAATGTGAGAGAACCAGCCTTGCAGACACCACGGTCAGAGAAAAAGGAGGGGGAGGAGGTGCTCCAGGTGCCAGAGCAGATACCCACACAGTAGCCTATGGAGATGCCACAGTGGAGCAGATATCCACGCTGCAGCCCATGCTGGAGCAGGCGGATATGACCCAAAGGAATCTGCAGCCCATAGAGAGGTCAATAAATTAAATTAATTTTCACCAAGTCGAGTCTGGTTTGCCCCCGTGATAGTAATCGGTAAGAGATATTCCTGTCTTTATCTTGACCCACAAGCTCTTTGTCTTATTTTCTCCCCCTGCCCTGTTGAGGAGGGGGAGTGAGAGAGTGGGTTGGTGGGTGTCTGCCATCCAGCCAAGGTTAACCCACCACAGTGGCTCTAACTGGTGACAGGGTATCATTTGCCAGGTAAGACAGACACAGCACAGTTCATGAAAACACGTACCAGCAGGTGAAAGTAAAGTAGAATATCTTAGGGCATCTCTAAAGGCAAAGGAGATTCAGTCTGAGATAAAGCTGCCTACACATGAGCTAAATGCAGATACTGGCTTTATTGCCAATACCATCAGTAAAACCAGGAGAATCCTTCTGTTCACTTCCACCAGGGAACTGATTTAGTTTCCCACACACAGACACCTAACATGACTTACTAGCACCTCGGGTGTCCCTCTTGAGCTCTCAGCTGCTGCTCTGGAAATGCACAGGTCTCTCATTAGTCCTGCATTGTATGTGCGAGCCCTGCGTGAATGCCTTCTGTAATGTCTAATACCATCAGAAGCCTATGTGTGTGAAACAGATGCAACCTTGTCTGTATTTTTACCCCAAATACTAGAAGCTTGCAACCTAATTTAACACAGCTGTACCTTATCTTGTCATTACAATAACTTCAGGCATTCACACTTTCATTTGCTGGCATGGAAAGGACAGCTGACTACGCTAATTAAAACTGTAATTAGCTGGGAAGGGTTTAATATATATATATATATGTTTGTGTATTTGCAATGAAGAATTAGCTGCTGTAATAAACAAAACTGACTTTAAAATAATGAATATTGCAAAAACTTCATTAAGAAATATTTATACTCACTTTCTAGGATATTAATACAAATTGAACATCATAAATACATGATTGTCCAACAAGTCTGCATAAAGGTTCTAGTTTTTCTAGTCATCTTAGTTATATAACCATTAATATCATAAAAGTGACAGCAGTCAGTAATATCAGTCCCAATAAATGGAAATACATGTATTATATAAAACAAATAGAAGTGTACCCTAATATTTCCTGAATGAAAACAGGTTTAGTTATTTTTAAACTAAAACCAACCAACCAACAAAACCTAAAATAATGCCACGTGCTGTTGGATTTGGTACAAGGAAATTGCTACTATAATCTCAGAGAAACTAATATGCACATTTCTATTAATTTTCTTTAACAGTATTCTTTCGCTTCTATCTCAGAGTCCCTGAATATAATTGCATCACTTTCTATGTCACGGAAAGTTTTTAACACCTGAGCTTATCAGTGAATATAAACCAGCGATCTTAGACCCCTAAAAGCACTTTGTATTATGGAGAATTTGATGACTGTCTTAAACAGTGCCCCCCCCAAAAAAACCCTAAAAAACCTTACTGTGTAAAGTGCAACTTAAATAGAATTTCAGCAGCTAAATCCAAGATTATGATACCAGAAAATGCTTAAGAATGTACATGTCCATTGTAGATAATTTTATTAAACTTTGTACTCCAGTTTTTGTGGGTTTTCATCAGTAGCAATATCACAAAGTTGACAGATCTCAGCTTTCAAGCCTTTTCACAAATGTCAGGCTGTTTGGGCATTCACAAATCAGGCACACACTGCACTGACAGGCCCAAGCTGATCTGTTTTTTTCAAAATAGCTGACATGCACATATCATCTATATAACAAAAAAAAAACAGCAACCCCAAGGCCACTCTCATGCAAAATGACAGACAGAGAGGGAGGTGGTTCACATTAAATAACAGCCTAATGCCTGGAGTAGAATGGAAACTGAGGATGAGTTCCAACCTTGGCCAGAAAAGTTCAAATTTGCCATCTTCTGAGGGAAGGCTCTGTCCCCCAAGCTGGAATACAAAAGCTACAGAGCCAAGGAGGAAGCTTGAAAACAAAGAGAAGAGAATATAACAGTACAATCTCTTGAAGTTTTAAACGTTTACCAGCAAGTGGGAATCACAGTCAAAGGTACCTAATTATCACCATGCATTTTGTTAATAACAATGATAACCAGTTCATATTAATCTATTCCTCTCTGGGAAACCCTTTAAAAACCAGTATTTACTCAAATTAATATTTCATTCTCTATAGAGAATGGAACAGCCTCATCAGGACTGATCTAATTAAAAAAAAAAAAAAAAAAGGAAAAAAAAGAAAAGAAAAAGGTCAAAACCAGAAAAACTAGTGGACTCCTTTTTTGAGATCTTAGATTTGTATTCATTTTCAGGTGAATATGAGCTCCGATGATCTGCTTCCCAGAGGAGTAATCTAGTAATATGCCATTGAATATAGGGCATATGGTGAAAACACAGTATCGTCTTGTTTATTCAGAGCATAGCAAAAAATAGCCCAAAACAGCAAGGTGAAGAGATACATCAGCTATCAGTTGAAGCACACTCCCATAAAGGAAAGGACTCATTGTCCTTCGATACCAAGTCTATCATTTTTACATATGCAAATCCCTGGCAGAATCACATTCTGTACTGTCATGAAATTACAGTGCATACACATATTTGTTTTAAATTAAAAGAAACAAAATGGCCAATCTTGCAATGTGGCTGCTGTGATTAATACTAACTTAGCCAGAGTATATAAAGCTGCCAGTATTTTCTATAATGTCCCAGGAATAGGGGACAAAATACTTGTTCTGAAGATGCACATAAATATTGTATATCAGTATTAGGACTAGACATGCATAAAAAAGAGCAGAGGATATTGTAAATGTTTTTAATTCATCCACTTATCTTCAGAGTAAAACGCTCCATTTAAATAATAATATCAATTAAATTAGACATAGTAAATTTCAAGATGGTGTAATGTAATACTGTTAAATACATCCAGTTTCCTGGTAGCACATCTACACTATCATTATGTAGCTTGCAGGAAATAAGGTATATCAGATCAAATGGAACAAAGGGATACCCACATAAAAATTAAACCCAAGTTTTTTCAGTTAGCATATTTTTGCATAAAAAGTATTCATTCCTCTTGAAAATGAATCTTCATTAAAAAAATTGGCCTGTGTGCTCATGAATTGGCAGTCATGAGTAAGCAATAAAGATGCCTTTGTTCAAATTTTTATAAGGTTCTTCCCTTCTTATGACTTATATGCCCTTGCACTTCACACTAGATGATATGACTGTAGAAGCATAACTAGTACAACTTCTACAGGACATTAATATTTTTTTTTAGAAAAGTAAGAGCTTAATGTAAATCTTAACATAAGCCATTATTGGCTTTTAAAATGTTCATTTAACCACATACTGAAAAAACAAAGTTGAGTCATCCCAAAGACACTATAACTCTTCTAAAAATGTAACTGGTAAACTGTTCCAGATTATTATTTCAGACATTCATACTGCTGTGATGTTTGTCCTTAAACAAGAGGTATTTTCTGTGCAATAGCTCATTTCCACAGGGTATTTTATTACTTATTTATTTATTAGTTTGTTTATGCTGACTTGAAAAAGAATAATATTTACCGTAGAAAGGAAAAATTATCTATGTACACTTTCTAAACATCCCCAGTGAGACCTAGCACTACTTGTCTCTAATAGTCTAGCTTTTTAGACTTTCTTTCTGCTTAAAAAGGTTTATATACAAACAAACTAGGAATAAAAATAATATCTTGTGATTTTTTTCACTAATTAATACCACTTAGAAGTCACATGTCAAATGCTCTCTGTGAACTTTTTCTTACTTTGTGATGATTACTTAAAAATGAAAAGATAGAACAATATATTTAAATAATAAAATTACTCTCAGCAATCTACATTCTTTCTATGGCCTTCAGAGAAGTCCTGGTCTAGCATTACACTTCTTTGTATGCTTCATTTATACTCCTGAAAAATGCTATTAAACAAGATGTACATAAATTTAGACTGTGCTTAAGCAATTCATTGTATAAAATATTCTGTCATCACCAAAGCAGACATAATACATTAAATACATAGTATGTTCAAAATTATTAGCTCAGGTGTCACTCATTACCTTTTGAAGACTAACCTACATTGGTAATTAATCACAATGTGTTTAGCACACATATTCATCTCTCAACAGTGGGCTAATGCATTGCCAGCCAAAAAAAAATCAGACCAGGCTAAAATTATTTTAATTCTAGATGGCATTATTCTGTCAATATTGTGGCATACAATACACATTGCTGTATACTGCTTTTATAATCTGTTTTAGAACTATGAACACACAGGAGTGGTCAAAATCTTTTCAGGTATGTGAATAAAAATGGCAGCAGAATATGTTAAAGCATATTAACTCTGAAAAACAAACAAACAAAACTCCCTGCATAAAGAACTTGCAAAGCCCAGTAAGGATGCAAACTACAGCCATGTTCATCAAACATTAAAAAAAAAAATCCACACAAAAAAAATCTGTACAGCCCTACTCAAGGGAGCTTTCCGTCAGATTTTAACTGCTTGGCTGTACAACAGAGTGGCTAGGCTGCTTCTGCCTTCTCAGCAAACAGCATTCTTTTTCTGACAGTAGGATATCTTGTGAGAAAATAGCCAGATTTATACTGATGTGCTAATCTTAGCAAGGGTTGATTTCCTTCTTTTCTTTATCTTCCTGTCAATATATAATCTCTTTCGAAGTGTGATGCGGGTGACTTATGTTATCCTAAAGAGAAGATTCACATCCATTACATGGGTAATAAAATGATGCAGATTCTCATTTTTCATATCCAGAGGGGATTTTTTTTTCATTCATCCAAGTTTGAAATTTCCTATAAAAATGGTAACATGTTGTGTTAAAAGGACACCAAAATAATTGACTGGAGATGTTCTGATATACCTCAACTCTTAATGTATGCTACAGTGCTGGATGTATTCATTAAAGCCTATGCTAGAGGGCAATGTCTCATAAAGTAGTAGCAGAGGTGAAGTAAGAGAGGTATCAAATGAATGCCTAAACCCAGCAAGAGATCCAAGGGGTGCCTAGCACACCTTAGTATAAAAGAGCAGGCTTTGCTTCCAGTTTTTGACCCATCCTGGACCTGTAGCGAAAAGACTGTGTAAAGCTGACAAGCTGTCCTGGTCACCAGAGTGACTTCATACCATTCAGTGAACACAAATATTTTCTAAAAAAATAAATGAGTGTGGTTTTATATTGTATTTGGGTTCCACAGTTTATAGTTGCCTCTTTGAACTTATTTGAACTTAATTTGAACAAAGGTTATCTACATTAATAATTTTCACAGCTTGTTATGACACTTTCACAACAAAATCACTTCACCTCAGGTCCACAATCAAGTCAAGAAATAATACACCCAGAAAAATGATCAGGTAGATTAGAAATGCAGATTTTAATTGAACTAAAAGGTTAGGTCTATTTAATGTGAAATTCACTGTCAAGCCAAAGACAAATAAATGTTATTATTGGATTTGAAAATTATTAAGCATTCTTAAATTTAAAATAATGCTAGGATTTCAGATACTGGAAGGAAACAAAAAGAGGTCATTACAAATGAAAACAGCTTTAGATGGCTGGGAACAACTGACTGGCATGAACAACAACTTAAAAGGAAAACAGGACAAAACTTGCTAGATCCTGACTATTGTCCTCTGTTACAAACATAGTCACAACCCTGCGCTACAGTGAACTGTTTCGTAGTACAGAGACCAGCTGGCCTAAGATGTCCTGTATCCATTCTATTCAACTCTCCCACCTTTCCAAAATGGTGGTCTCCATCAAACAACTCGCTGAATATGATTATTGCCTCATGCGAGCTCCTGAGTTGTGCTTAAAAATTGTTTAGGAACTGTTATTTGATCTGAGCCAAAATGTGTAGGAAACCTTTTAACAGTATAAAAATATAGATCTTTGAGTTCAAGCACCTTAAGAATGAAAATTTGGCATGATTTCCTGTCCTGCTGCAAGTAGAGAAGTTTCTGGTCCTTGTTACAGGTTACAGGAGAGTGTTAGTTGATATTCACATGCATACTCTTGAAAATTTAGCTATAATACTGCTTATTATGCCCTTATGGTGATGGTGCCGAAGGCATGCCTTAAGAATTCCTTCATTTCTGAAGAAAAAAAAATAATACTAAATTACTTGTCAAAGCACTTGCTTGAGAAACTGTCACTCTGAAAATTATGCTTAATGCAAATCCATTTTAGGATAAAAATAAGGAACAGTGTGTCTACAGAGTCCAAGTGAAAGCACAATGAAAAACAATTTAGAAAAATGTGTACAGAAATAACAAAAGAATCATCCATCCATCTATCTACACACACACACACACGTATGAAAATACGTACATTCCTATTAGCAGATTTTTATACTGTTTCACTTAGCTTTGAAGTACTCATGCAAGTACAGGGCTGAGCATCCAGGTTTTTTAACATCACTTTTACAGCACAAGAGGCTAATTTGGGTGCATTCTTCCACATGTACCACGTGCAAAAGTTTTCCTTCGACTCTGTTCATATCAAATTTTCATTCTACCTCCAGAAGTGTCCTAATCTACAGCTTAAATGTGGATATGGATTTATGTGAAGTATTTGTTGACCTCTCTACACTTTGGAATCAGCCAAACAACCACCCATCCAGGCACTGCATTTCCACCCCCAGTGAGATGGGAAAAGAAATTAAGAACAATGGAATGAGAAAGCCTGAGGGAAACAAGAAGACAAATATTTAACCGATGTCTTTCCTCCTCCCTTTCCCAGACCCAAATTCATTCCTTCACTTCAGACTCACCTACCCCTGCCTTGAGTGGCACAAGGATGATGGGAAGTGTGGGTTATGGTCAGTACATAACGAGTCCTCTCTGTTGTTCCTTGCTTCTCCCTCGTTTGCCCTGCTCCAGCATGGGCACTCTACAGGCCATGTTTCCTTCAGGAACAGCCACCTGCTGTGGCCAATGGTCCTCCATGGGCTGCAGTGTGGATATGTGTTCCAGCATGGTCCTCCATGGGCTGCAGGGGATATATTTTCTGTTATGGAGTACCTCCTCCTCTTCTAACCTTGGTATTCCCTCTCCTGTTTCTCTTCCCTTTTTATTTTATTTTTTTGAAATTTTCTTTCTTTTTTCCTTCCTCTTCTGCCTGTCCATCATTTTTTGGACTTTGTTGAATGTATTTCCCCGAGGCACCCCGGCCTTGTCTGTGGGGCTGAGCCGTGCCCTGGGGTGGGTGGGTTGGAGCCGGCTGGAACCGGCTGTGTCCGGCACGGGGCAGCCCCGGCCTCTCCTCACAGAGGCCGCCCCGCAGCCCCCGCTGCCAGCACCCGGGCACCTGCACCCAGTACAGTAATGTCCTTTGGCACAGGTATTTGGAATCTTCTAATGATAATAAAAAATGAATAAATAATAAATAATGAACTGTTATTCTAATTTTGTGTCATTACTGTTAGGGCTTTTTTACATCTATCAGGGTGAGGTCGAAGTTTCAGACTTTCTATATATAAGGTTATAATTTTTATAAATTCAGCTACGCAACCTAAATGTCTGTGCAGTTGTGATTGTGGGTGTATATGGGGTTAATACACAAAACTTCTTATTAACTACTGTTTGTATCCATATGAAAATCATTGTCTTTTGGGTGTCTTAGGTGACTGGTCCTCAGACCTTATTATGAAGAATTAGTCACTACTCTTTAACATTCACTTATTAAGACTGTCCCTGTGAATCACTTTTCTCAAAATAATTATAAAGACAGATAATACACATGCCCTTTTCTGTCTGTGGCTTGCCATGTGAAATTGTGCAAATGACTTGAATTCACTTAAAAATCCCATGATTTGCCTCTTCAACAACAGGCACATCAAGTCAATCTGCCTGCCCCCAATTCAAATACTCATTTTAAAGCTTACCGTCTTCCATACAACTAAAGAAAACTCTCTGATCAATAGTTTGCCTTTTCTGACTAGAGGTCCCAAGACTGCAATATTGCTCTATGACACTGCAGAACAAGATTTGTACCCTTATAGCCTGATCTTACATTAGCAGGTGCTGCTAAACTATGCAAAGTATTTTGTATATTTAAAAAAAAAAAAGTTGTTGGGGTCTTTTTTTTTTTGTATTTACTACTGACTTTCACAGATCGGACTTGTATTTGTGCAAGGTATATTTTTAATGAGTTTTGCAGAGAGAGAAAGAAGCTTGAGGTACACAAGACATTTTTTTTAGTATCTGATAAAGGACTCTAAACTCTCTCCAACAAATGTTTATGTTTGCATTGAAATAACTTGAATGCAGGGATTTCCTTGTAAGGATGGCAGAAGTTATGGATATTACCTTTTTGATATTTTTCCCTTCTTCAAAAAACACCTTTCCAATGTGAAGTCAGAATCATCTTTGCAATGATCACAGGTGCTTGCTGTGGGAGATTATAATGAGAGTAGGCAAAAGTAGGTAATGCAGTTTGGGAATTAAAATACTGCAGCTAGAGGGTGAGAAAGCAGAGGAGGTGAGTTAAAGCTATAGAACAGCCATTTTTTAACTTGTCAAAATGAAATACAAGTCTTATAATTTGATGGTTTGGTGGTTATCCTTATAAAAATTGTAATTGCCTCAAACCACTGCAGCAAAACTTTTCTAGTCTGTGAGATTTTGAATATTATCTCAGGAACTCTATTGATTTTAGATTGAAAATAATGTAAGTTGGCTCAAAATTCAGCATATCTTGTCTTCTTCATTTACAGGTTGTCTTATAAGATTATTCTGTAGAAACAGGTAAAAATAGTTCAACCTGTATTTATTGACTATGTCTGTGATAGAGATCTATCCCCAGAATTTAGAAAGTGTGGCTTAAAAATTGATATCAGTTCTGTGATGCAGATATATTATGCACTATAAAAACTGCTGCTGTTAAACCATCTGTAAATGCAAAAGAAGTGGAATGATAAGACATTTTGTATATGAACTATGTTTCTTTTTTGGGGTGGGAAATACTACTTTGGGAATGATCATTTTAAAATTGAGCAGGTTATTGAAACATATGTCATATCTAATATACTTTAGCTTGTACTCTTGCAAGAAATTATATTTATGGATTTCTTATTGAGTAAACTCAATAGTATTATGTTGAGCTAGCTATATAGAAGGGTTACATAGAATGTTAGCTATATAGAAACTAGCTAAATAGAAGATTAAAAACCAATCTCTTTGTATACACTATTTCCCTCATCTTGATTTAGTTAAAAAGAGCATGTGATATGTTCAAGAACAAATAGAAATATATTAACATTTGTTAAGAAATGTCAAATATGTCTTCCATTTCAGTTTTCCACCTCTGATAATAAAGAGGGAAATATTAGAAAATTACCAAA
The DNA here is from genome assembly GCA_026212715.1 of Elanus axillaris. Classification (NCBI taxonomy): domain Eukaryota; kingdom Metazoa; phylum Chordata; class Aves; order Accipitriformes; family Accipitridae; genus Elanus; species Elanus axillaris. Next base: position 13,127,395 of record JANZLQ010000008.1, read on the forward strand.
AAAAAACAAAAAACCGAAGCAAACAGAACCTGTCTTGGTATAAAATTGTTTTCTTAATAGAAAAAAGAAATGAGTAATGCTATTAAAGAATCAAAGATTCATTCAAGTTTTAAGGGACCTTGGGAAGTCACCCACTCCAAAGTCCTACTCAGAGCATGGACACTGAATTCAGCCAACCTTTCTCACAGCTTTTGTCCAGTCAAGTCTTGGGAAAAATTCCCTTGGCTTAATTATCCTCCTGGTGATTTTTTTTACCCCTTAGATCCAGTCCCCCTTGTTTTTTTTTAGAAAGAACTTTCTTCAAACGGTATTCCAAGTTCCTCTTCAGTTTGAGTACTCTGGATGCATATAATGACTGTGTAAAATTCTAGATATTCATGATATCATGAAGGCCAAACTGTGAAACAGTTTTATTCCCTTTGTTTCTTAGACAAAACTTTGCTTATTTATGTAAATTAAAAAAAAAAGAATTAATTCTTGTTTCAAATATGTCAAAGTGTTCAGTCTCTGACTAAAGCTGTTGAATATGGGGAGTCCCTCACAAGGTCTTGTAAAGTGTTTCAGTGTTTTAAGCTATCTGAAAATTCTACACAGCATTTTCTGTTGAATGATACAAACATCTTTTTTAGACCATTTTCAGCCTTTTAGCTGCCCTACTTTGCACTTCTACTCCTCAGGCAAATTTCTTCTCTGAAACTACATAATCTCATATGACTATTGTCTTTTGATTAAAAAGATTGAACTCCAACACTCTTTCTCACAAGCATGTAATATTTTTAAACTTTTAGTTGAATACATTTTGCATCATTATTTCCTTGTGAAATACAGAAGTAGATTTAGAAATTATTGCACCAGGGATAAATGTGTAAGTTAAAGAACATCCCAATTATGTCTGATGTTTGTTTGTTTGTAGGTTTCTCTTTTTGTGTATTCAAAAATCATATTGACTCTCCCCTCAAAAATTTTTCACTATAACTCATATTACTTATTATCTATTACAATGTCTTAGCCAATAAGGTCTCCATTTCTCCATTCTTGATGTACAACTTTATTTTGATACATTGCAATGTGGAAAGCTTTCCAAGCATTCCAGATTACTCTGAATAATCATAATTACTCACTCCACTAATCTTTGTATAATATTTTGTCTACTTGTGCACAGCTTACTATAATACACTTATCATTCTTCAAATAAACTATATTAAAATAGGATACAGTTAGATACAGACTTTGCTTAAACATGTAGAAATCCCATTGATGTCAATAATGTGTTAGCCTCTCCTTAAGACAACAATTTATTATCTAAAAGGTAAGTTTGAAACACCCCCATTAATTTAATAGATAATAAGACAGAAAATATGCACACTGTACTTTAGGTGCCTTAGCTTTATATTGTCAAGGGTATTTTATATGCAACTCTGGAGGCTGTTTTCCCCTCACAACTCAGAAAACTGCTATGGCTGTGTTTCCCTATATGTGGCAGTATTTTTCTCTTGATGTTCACATGTTGGTGCCCTTATACAGCCTTCTCCAGGGCCTTGCAGCCACAAGCCCCAATATTGCTTGTTATGGCAGGTTCTTGTGGTAAGTGACTGCTACCAGCATGAGAATCAACCCTGCCCTCTCTCTTTTTCCTACACTTTGGTTGTAGCTATCTGTTAATATTAGAGGACCCAATAACAATATATTAAGCAGGAACAACTATAGCAAGTATGAGCAGGTTGTGATGAAACCTACACAGTTACTATGTGAAATGTGTTATGCAGGAACACTTCCTGCACTGGAAAGGATGTTCAGTAGGGGATACTTGTCTAAGGATAAGTATTGGGTTGGCCAAGGGGGAGTATTTTCCTTTTCCATTTCCACTATCTCTTTCCTCTCTTACTCTTCTGTTTTTCCACAAAAGTGACCATTAGAGTGGATGTATACCATCAGCTACAGACTATGTTTATAAATCTTTGTACATGTAAACTTGTCTCAACATCCACTGGGCAACAGAACATAAAGAATATATTTCCAAAATAAAGAATAAGCAGACTAAGATCCTAGCAGACTAGAAACAGAAAGTATGGCAAATATGACAAAACCACAGCAATAAAACAATAAAGGGGAACTTGCTGGAAGGCTCTGGATATGTACCATTCCTGGATACATATCCTAGATACACATAGCTAGATCTGCTCTGGTGGGCATTAAGGAGATGGCACTCCTACCTTTCAAAAAAAGATGGTTGTTTTGGTTTGGTACAGTAGATATAAAGAGCCACAGTACTGCAGGGGGAAGGGGGGGGTAAAACTCCACGAATGGGATCTGCACAGTGTGTTGTGGATGTCCACCAACGGTCTGTCCAATGTTGCATGGAAATGGAGTTCCCAGCATCTGAAGGGGTGTAAGATTTACTCTATATCTATATTTGTCTTCTTATTTCTACTGCATTATAATTAAAGCAGCTATGTTACACCTTTTGCCACTTTGCCTTTTGTACAGAGATATGGAAAGAACTGTGCATCCCTTTCAGTGCAGAACATCTACTAAGCAAGAAAATAAATGTTTTCTTTCAGAAGACCAAATTGAGTTACCTTTTGCATTTCTTCAAACACTGTTGATGAGCACTTTTTAGCAGTTCATGCTGTCCAGTTTGCCAAGAGAATGAAATTTAAGGATTAAAATAAGATACACAAGTTTGACCAGAGTGTTTGGAAAAGGGAATAAAATTGAGAACTGGTTTCTTTAGAAGGAAGGTAAACTAGTCAAGAATAATGGATCTCATATGGCATAATCTGCAATCTGGGTTTGAGTAAATTTCAGAGCCTACAGACATAGTATGTCAGTCCCTAAATAAAGTCCACTGAAGTCAATTATACTTCTTTAATATCAAAGATTAATGAACATGAATAAAGCAGGTCTTTAAATATGGTTTGGCAGAGCAGCCTGCCATTGATAACAGAAAGATACTGAACTTGTCTCACTACTTCTTTGCAGCTGTGTTGTTATTTACACCTATAAAAATGATAATAGAAATCACAATTATTTAAAGATACAGTCCAAAGTTTAAGGTGGTAGACAAGTAAACTAGATGAGCCCTGAATTACAAAGAAATTGCAAATTCAGTTGTGACAAACCAAAGGTTCTAGCTCTTAGCAGATTGGGACATTTCTTGGAAAGTTGTAAAGAGAAACAGACTAATGACATAATCAGTACAACACAATCAGTTAATACAATATGTGATAAAAAGTCATTCTTTATACAATAGTTTAGATTCTCTAATGTTTATTTTTGTTGCTGTAAACTTTTGAGTCTACAGAACTTTGGTGACCTCAGTTGGCATAGAAAAGTTGTGTTATTTGAAGCTGTATGTATAAACTTCGTAAAATTATACTATCTACTTGTACCATAAAAGATGTTCTACCTTGAAGACTATTTTAGACTTTTCAAATTCAAGCATTTTTTCTAAAACCAATTATCTGTGCTCTTCAATTTTGGGCTTATAACATCCATTAAGAGGGCATAAGGGCCAAAATGATTGACATGAAATGTGAACGCTTGTAGGATACTGATGCATTTTCATAGGGTTTTTTTAGCTTTTCATTTACTGTCATGATAATGACTTTTCAAGGCAATAGTGCATATTATTGCAGAAAATACTGTTACTCTTAATTATGTAACACATATAGTATACTGGTGTTTCTTATTATCCTGTAATATTTTTATAAATGCAATTACATATGTAAAGAGAGAAAGACAAAGAAAATGTAAGAAATTAATCTGAAAAAAAAGGATAGATTTATAGCTGTAAAGCTGCAGTATTCAATACACTGTAAACCTTGTGTGTATAGTATACTTCTGCTACCAAAAGAATTGTGCTAACAAATGAGGTATCCAATGAAACCAATTGTGAGGCCATTCAAACTATGAATACGATGCTCTCACATCATATGCTTGGACATGCATTGGTCACATGCCAAGGCACTACTCATCACCTAAAGCAAAACATACGATTTCATCATAATTAAACATATGCACTCACATTCATGGATCCTTCAGGAAGAAGGATAGGAATGTGTCTGTTTTGGTGGTTCCTTCTCTGTCCATAATTCATAATTTGTTCACCATTAGTTTCAGGTGCTGAACTGGGATATAGAAGGAGAAGTCTAGTATCAGCTTGGCTTTTACTGTTTGTGTAGCATTCAACAAACACTTAATCTATTTGTATGCTGACTTATTCACCTATAAAATGTGTTCAGTAGTGACCTACACTTATAAGAGAGTTAAAAATATATAGCAAAATGTTTAGGTAATCAAAGTCTTCAGGGACTGAACAATGTCATTTCCATCATCACAGAGATCCAATAGGAATTCTATAAAATTAAAATACAGCTAATACAGCTTTACTGTTACCTAACAGACTTTCAGAAAGTGTGAAAATGGAATCCTGGGTAATCTTAAAGTGGAAGGAAATGCATACAGCATCCCCTCCAACATTACCATTAATATAAAAATCAATAAAATCATGCTTTCAAAAAAAGGATAAAGCAAAAGTCACTTTGACTGATATATGCAATTAAAGTGTCTCTGTGTTTAAACTGGAAGGGATATTTTACTTACCACAAGACTACAATAGACAGCTAGAAAGAATACAGTTCCTTTAGTTACTAAGATTACATCTTATTAAAAGGCCATGACAGAAGGTCTCAGAGATTTGTGAGTTATTTATAAGTGTAGCAACAAAGGCACTGTAAGAGCTGAGAGTGATGGCCTTGCACTACCGTAGAAAATTGCACTACACTCTTTCTTTCAATGAAATGAATATACAGAATGGATTGGTAAATAAAATAAAAAAAGTTATTGCATTACTTTATTGGTTTTTTTTGTTTGGTTTCCATCTTTGCAGAAAAAAAGAAAGATGAAAGAGCAAATCTCCTGGATGACATTCTGAAAATATGTAACATTTCAATGTTTTTTATAACTTCTAGTTATTTAAAAAAAGATAAACTATATGGGATCTTGTTTGTTCTGTGAAGTTTAAAATGAACACTATCGGCAAAGTTCTCTACATTATTCATTTATCATTCATACATGTAAAAAATTAAATTTAATTTCTTCTATAAGGGATTTCATATCCTGCAGGAAGTATTTTAGTGTATCACAATAACATCTTGAAGACATGACAGTTTTTTTCCTTGTCAATAAGGAAAAGGTCAGTGAATACTTAATGCTTTAATATACTCATTGTTGCCCTAGTCTAGTAAGGTGTTTTTTTCTGTAATATGCTATAAAGTGTTCCTTCAATCTTCTTTTACTACAAGATGCTTTGAAATTTTCCTTTTGGAAAATATTTTCCTGCAGAATACAAGTCAGCAGCAGTCACCACAACTAGGAAATGTTGACTTATTGTATGCTAGATTGTTTTTTAAATTGCAAATAGTTGATGAGGTTTCAAAAATATAGCTATTAAATTTAATATAAAGCTTAATAATGTGGAATTTGAAACTTGGTAATCTTTTTGTCCATCATGATGTTAATTTATTAGTAGTACTATTATTGAGGCAAAGTATTTGGGGATTTTTTGTTTGCTTTTTTCCCCCAAATTAACTATAATTTCAAAGTTTATTAAATACAAAAATACTTTAAAGAGAAAATTTGAAGCAACCATTACTAAAGAGTCTAATTCCTTGATCTTCTTTCTGTAACCTCTATGGTATACATCTTAAGATTCATGATCAAAAGGCTGTCAATAAAATTGAAGTGGATGATAAGAACCAAAAATTCAATATAAGATATATAGATATAGATATAGATATAGATATAGATATAGATATAGATATACATTGCAGATATCAGCAAGCTTTCTAGTCAAGACTGTTTATTATTCTGTTTATTACAGTAGAGCAGCCATAGTATCTTCTTTCAATCTATAGAGGTATTTAGTTAAGATCCCAGATCAGATTTTTCTACGATTTCCATGCTCCAGTATGTTAAGAGTAAAGCTTAAGCTATAGCAAAACCCAAAAAGTCCTAAACTAAGATAAAATTTTGAAAAGCACTTGAGTGAGACTTTCTTTGAAATTATTGCACTAGTAGAGGGTTTTCTTACTTCTTCAACATCTTCTGGTCCATTATTTCTATATGTCTATAGGTGCATTTTTGTCCTTGCTTTGATATTAAATAAAAAAATACAAATACACACACACTTTCAGTTACAGTAATCTAGAATTTGCACAATAATATACATGATATCCATCTGTTGCAACCTGTAGATTATGAAGTAGACAGCAGATCTATTCCAGGCCTCAACAGAGGCTTCCTGTAGCTGCCAAAAATTCTAGTTTTAGCTGTTTTCAAAGGCTTTACTAAGAACTAGCTTTTCTTTTTATGTTGGAATGAAAAAGTAAATTTGAAAGACTATCAGAAATGAGAAATTATTCTGAAAATTATACCAAATTCCATTCACAAAACATTGGCATTTCAACATTTGGTTTGTATTCTAGAAATAGGTATAATGAACAGTGAATGTTTTTGGAGTGCGTATTGGTATAACTGACTGAAAAAAAATTTAAGACAAGAACAAGGACAGTTCTTCAATGATATAATACTGAATTTTTTAAAAACAGGAAATATTTTTTATGAGTATGTAAAAACAATCATGAAAACACAAGCAAAGATAAACACAGCATGTCAAAAAGATGATGGTATGTCCTTCCTATATTTAAAATGATACATTCATCCCATACCCTATGGATGGAATCGTAAATTATCATTTTCTACAAAGTGTGGAATCATATACTAACATCAAACACTTTTAAAATACTAACCTCAGATAATTTTTGTAGGAGACATACAGGACCTGTATGAGAAGCTTTGCAGTAATGCTTGTACATGGAGATTCCCTGAAATTTTTGAAGTTCAAAGTAAATGACATATATACTTCACAAAATCAGCAGAAGGCAAGTTTATTCAGATTACATAAAGGTCTCCCAGCAAACTTGGTCAATTAAGTTGGTCAAGTCCAGAACTGATGATAATTGGTAACAAAGAATGTCTTATTTAAGTAGCCTAATTGTCCTGGTTTCATCTGGGATAGAGTTAATTGTCTTCCTAGTAGCTGGTACAGTGCTGTGTTTTGAATTCAGTATGAGAAGATTGTTGATAACACTCTGATGTTTTCAGTTGTTGCTAAGTCATGTTTAGACCAAGTCAAAGATTTTTCAGCTTCTCATGCCCAGCCAGCGAGGAAGCTGAGGGGCACAATAAGTTGGCACAGGACACAGCCAGGGCAGCTGACCCCAACTGGCCAACGGGGTATTCCATAACATGGGACATTATATGAAGTATATAAACTGGGAGGAGTGGGGCTGGGGATCACCGCTCGGGGACTAACTGTGTGTTGGTCAGCAGGTGGTGAGCAATTGCACTGTGCACCGTTTGTACATTCCAATCCTTTTATTATTACTGTCATCATTTTATTATTGTCATCATTATCTTTATTACTTTCTTCTTTTCTGTTCTATTAAACAGTTCTTATCTCAACCCATGAGTTTTACTTCTTTTTGCCAATTTTCTCCCCCATGCCTCTGGGTGCGTGGGGAGTGAGTGAGTGGCTGCGTGGTGTTAGTTGCTGGCTGGGGTTAAACCATGACACTAATTTACTCATAATATCCACTAGATGGAGAACAATCTGAAGACCAAAACAAATAGAAGAGAATATAAACTGAGGGTCAACTGCCTGTTGTAGACAAGATAAAGCACCTGACTGGATAGAAGATATGAGTGCTGAATACGATTTAGCAACTTCTGATGAGTGACTGGTGTTGGTAACAGAGAAAAAAAACAGAAAAAGTTTGTGACCTAATACTATCAAGGAACAGTACCAGGATCAAAACCCAATATCAAATCACAAATTCCCTTTATTATGCTCAAAATATTATTTATGGGCATAATGGAAGCACACCTTATATACAGGAAAAGCCAAACTATACATGTAATTTATAAGATAAAATCAAATTTTGTAATAGAAGTATAATTGAAATACTAAGAGTCTAATCATTATTAGTCACAAAATAACAGAATAGTTGAGGTTGGAAGAGGCTTCTGGAGGGTCATCTGGTCCAACACCCCTTGCTCAATCAAGCAAGGCTACTACCCCAGAGCTGGTTGCCCAGAACTGTGTCCAGATGGTTTTTTTTAAATATCTCCAGGGATGGAGACTCCACAATCTCCCTGGGCAACATGTCCCAGTGCTCAGTGACCCTCACAGCAAAAAAAAAAAAAAAAAAAAAAAAAGTGTTTCCTGATCTTCAGGATCCTGCTCTGTTTCATGATGTGCCCATTGCAACTTGTCCCATCACGGGGCACCACTGAAAAAAGAGCCTGGCTCCATCTTCTTTGCACCCTCCCCTCAGGTATTTATACACATTGATAAGATGCCACCTAACCCTTCTCTTCTCCAGGCTGAACAGTCCCAGTTCTCTCAGCCTTTCCTCAAAAGAAAACAGAAAGATCAGTAAAGTAACAAATAATGAGAATGACAGGTTACTGCTAAGCAGTGATTTGAGTTGCCCAGTTAGAAAGTTGTTATTCAATGAACTGTATTTAAATATAATCAAGTGAAAGATCTGCCAAAGAAGACAATGACAACTATCCTACATAAAACAAAGGAAACCTAAAAATTTGATGGTAGCCACAGTTATCGCCTCAAGAAAACCTCTGAGTTATGATTACTGTATCTAAGGTTACATCTATAAACTCATGAATAGATAAAATATATATGGTGGGAACAACTGACAGAAACATTGTACCTTTATATACAGTATTAATGTGAACCAATATTTGTTAATAGGAATCTTCCATTTTTAATCCGTCAGTTTCTACATAAAAACAATGTATTTTCAGTCAAATCTATTTAAAATGGAGTGTAATTCAAAGATTGATTTGCAAATTGTATGTTCTAGTTTTCCCAATTACAGCTAAATTTGCAATTGCAAGACTATAATGAAGTGGCCAATATAAGAGGTTATATTCTTAATAAAAAGAAATCAAAATACATTTTGTAGGAGCAAGTAATCATGTGGTTTATGTGACACAATGTTTAACTGAGTTGGGATGTCAAACCAAGTATCAGTTGCCTTTCTGGCCAAAATAACAATGTTTGAACAATCTGTAACTTACATATTTCAAATCAAATGGTGTCTAGCAGTAGGTGCAGCTGACAAATTTGACAGTCTGAAATTTGCAACAAGCATATTCTCACTGCTTAGAAATCAAACTGTTGTTTGAAGTCAAGGATGAACCAACAGAAATTCCACTCTCTCTTCTACATTCATCATTTCCCTTCATTAAGAACATCAACACATGGAGGCCTACCTTGAAGGCATTCTCAGAACTTTGCTTTTCCTTGATCTTTTAGTGATCCTGACTGGAAGACCACTGTAAGGCGAGGAGTTTATACACAATACGCTTAACCTGAGCAGGCCCAGGCCAGTGCTGTGCTACATGTACAGCATGGCCTTCAGGTCTGTTCTGTGCTGCACAAATCCCTGTGCTGCACGATAGCCTCAGCCAGCTCACGGTAACAGGAACCTGCAGAGAGCTCCCAATTGGTACCAGCAATTATGCCATTTGCACGGCCTTGCTGTTATCTAACAGTGCAGCAAGGAGTTCTCATGAGGACATCATTTCTGTTTTGACTGTAGAGGTGATGAAAGAGTTGTTTCCTTGTAAGAAAATCGTATCTTAGCTTGAATAACTGAAAGAGGGAGAATCTCTGATGTGAATGGAGTCAGCATGGTGTGATGCACAAGGAGTCCTGTGCAATGCTACACTGCTCAGGGCTTCCAGCATCTAAAGGGACATAAGACTGTCTATACTACTGCAGAGTGTTGGCTCTAATAAATAGCATTTTAAATGATACCTTACAAAGTCTAAGTGCCTTTCTACTGGGATCATAAAGAACCAGCATCTCCTGGTGCAAAACAGATCCTATGCCCTTTTCCTAAGACGTTGTTTAACACTGCTAGTGTTAATGAGACATAACTATCCCTGCAGTGCAAGTCTGACATTTTGCTGTGAACTTGGATATCCACGGATGTAAAACTAAGTTCATGTAACAGCACAGGTACTAGGTCTTAGCCCATAGGAAACACCAGATAATTAAATTTTGCTTATACATCTTCCTTTGAGACTTTTCTTTTGTTCCTGTCTGTATGTTGCTCACTTTATTCCTTTTATCTTTTCCTCTGAAGCATCTAATTATTTTTGATTTAATCCTACCTATGTAGGCATCAGCCTTATGCGTTTTTCATAAACATTGTTGCACAGACAGAATACTTGTTTATAATGATGCTCAGGCTGGCTTGATGCCAACTGATCCTATTGCTCAGGAGGCAGATTGGGGCCATTCAATCCCTTCCATCTGAAAGCAGTGTGCTTGTGAGTATCATGTCTCCTCTGTGAAAATGAGGTGGTATTTATGTGAAGTACTGGTTATTAGATGGTTAGGCTGAGGTAGCCCTGGAAGCAAGGGCAAGAAGATGAACAACCTGAAAGCCTACAGTCAAGACAAAGACATCAGAATTGGAGAATTGAGATATCAGAAGAAAGGAAATGCAGGGATCTGAACTTTGTATTTGGCTACTGAGGGGATATCGTAGGTTGGTCTCTAGCTAACGTGCATCTGTGTAGTGGAATAATAAAATGCAGTGGACATACATGGCAAGTGTTAAATGACACAGTATTGAAGATGCTGTAAGGGCAGTAGAACAGATACTGTCAGATAGAACACTCTGTGTCAGATGTCATGCAGGTGGAAAGAAGACAATAAAGTGCTTGGAGTGTTTTCCTGGTCAAAATGGTATACAATATATAGCCATTTTGATTTAGGCTGTAAACAAAAGAAAAAATCTTGATGACGGCCAGTGTAAAGCAAAATGGATAAAGTTCTGGAGCTGACAATGCATGCATCTCAGAGGTTTTTTTACATAGCAGACATTACTCTATTGGTGTTAAACTTTTCTGTTTTCTCCCTATGAAGAGCATTTAGCAAAACAGATTTTTCAGACAGGCATCAAAGACCTGAAAGAACAAGCGAAAATGAGTTATTTCAGTAGGTGGAGCCAGATTCTGTGACCTTTTTTTTTTTTTTTTTTTTTTTTTTTTTTTTTTTTTTTTTTTTTGTGGAATGTGTGATGATCTTAAAGTAAAGGGTCAAGTCCAGCTCCTGCAATTTCTTATTCCATTAACAAAATTTATATCACTAGGCCTGAATATAACTTAAATATTTGTTTCTCTAGCATTCATTTTATTTCCTTCATATATGTACTTACTAAGATTTTTGCTTTTCCAAAGCCACACTGAATTTAGCTTGTTCTAAAGAAAAAAGAATTATAGAAAATAGATACTAGGGTAACACTTTAGGAGTAACTATTTTGGATACTAAATCAGAAGAAACAGTGGAATGTGATTTTGTTGAGAAGTCCTGAGTTCCTATAAAAAAGTTTTTTGTTTATTTTTACACATCATAATAGCACGCTAAGCTCATTTCATTTTCACCCTGAGGCTGTCTTCCCCACTAGAGTTCAAACACAAGGCAAGTCTCTTTCAAACGAAAACAAATCTCAGTTTTTTGGGTTTTTTTTCAAACAAAGCTTTTAAAGAAAAACAGGCACCTTTAAGTTCCATAATTTTTCTCCCTCTTCAGTTACTTGTGAAATTTACAGCTGCTAGGTTTTCAAGAGGATATCAGTGTCCTTTTGTACCTAACAAAACCAAATATAACTAAACAAAACAAAACACTTCTTGTAGAATTTTAATTATTTCTCGTTTACTTCCCTTTTACCCTTACAACCCATTGGCTTAGGAATTCCATCTTCATTATGTGCTACATAAGATGTTAAACACACAGGTCACAAAAAAGCCTGAGAGAAGCAGTGCCAAATAAATAAGGAATGTGTTTTGAGTTTGGGGAATAGTGATTTTGTCATATTTGTATTCCTCACCTCCAGACCAGCACATTGTTTTCCTCCACTGTATGTTTCCACAGCTAATCAGGCAATCTGTTTGTACATTTTTCCTCAAGCTTTCTTTCTTTTCAAACAAACATAAAAACAACCACAATGCTGCGAAGAGGGAAAAAATGTTCATAAGATGAATTTCAAAGTTGCTGAGTTCTGAATTTTATTTCTTTAATATACAGTCTAGTAAAGAATTTTTAAAATTTTCCCCTAGACTGTATCACCTGCTCACATAATTATAATTGTCTTTCATGTGTATTTGCACAATTATTCTCAATGTGAGTTAGAAAACTGTGAAACTAATGTGGTTAGTAAAGCCCCAAGTATCTAATTTTTATTAGTATTACTTGTTGTTTTTAAATTCCTTTAAGTCTCTCTGTATGACTAAGCGTTAGCATTTCTCAAAATCCAACGTTATGTACAAGACTGAAGGACCAGCAGCGTATTTTCCTTTTTTCCATTTCAGTTCACAAATTCACTTATCAGTGTTGAGCCCAATAGTCTATGTGTTACCTTCTACCTGAGCTCCAGGAGATACTGGTAGCCATTATTATGACTTTTACTCAGAATGGTAACCTTTGTTTATGTACTGGGTGCAGGTGCCCGGGTGCTGGCAGCGGGGGCTGCGGGGCGGCCTCTGTGAGGAGAGGCCGGGGCTGCCCCGTGCCGGACACAGCCGGTTCCAGCCGGCTCCAACCCACCCACCCCAGGGCACGGCTCAGCCTGGCAGCCAAAACGGTGTCACCTTGGGGAAAATGTGTTTGACAAAGGGCCAAAAAAAGTCAGACAGTCAGAGGAGGAGGTGACAAAGAAAGTGCAAAACAGCAGAAGAATCACCAAGGTCAGAAGAAGAATAGGAGCTGCTCCATGGTGGAGCAGATATCCACACTGCAGCCCATGGAGAACCCCATGCCTGAGCAGATGGATATTCCTGAAGGAACTGCAGCCTGCATAGAGCCTGTGCTGGAGCAGGCGATAAGCGTGAACAGAGAAGAGCAAAGCTGATCACAAGCCCTGGTTCTCATGGGAGACTTTGAACACTGCAGCATTTCCTGGGAAGAAATTATAAGCAATCTTGGAGAGTTCTGAAGAATGGCAAAGACAGTTGTTTAACATGGATGATTAACAAATTGATTAAATGAGAACTTTGCCACTCTTGAATACGAAAAAAAAATGTTGGGGATATTAAGGTTGATGACATATTTGACTGCAGCAACCAAAAGATGGTGGTGTTTTAGCATTGCCTCAAGCCTTCAAAAGACTGATTAACAAATATGAAGGCAGTGATAGCTTAAAGAAAAAAAAACTAGAACATGAGAAGTGTGGTATGCTTGCTGTTTAAGGACTGTTTAGATTAGGTGTACTTAAGGTAAAGCTTATCTAGTTTAAGAACCTGCTTACATAAAGGATGCTTAAGGAGTGTTTGGATAATAGTCAATGCACCAGACAACAGATATTTCAGAGTCACAGACTTGACATACGGGACTGAGAAAGAAGGGGTTGGCAAGAGAAACAGAGACCCTGGTGTCTGCAGATGATGTGTGACCATAAAGGGACAAAAGGAGTAGGGGTATTCTTCCCCAAACAACCAGCAGAGACCACCAGAGACCCACACACAGCTGTAGAAGACTCTGGGATGATTGCTCAAGAGAACACATCATGCTTGCTCAACATAACGGATATGCAATAGTTAGGTGGAACGTATGTATTAGATAGGTGCGGTGCTTTAGCTGTAGTGTATAAGTATGGACTAAAAAACCTCAGTAGTGCTTATTTGTGGAAATCTTCCACCTTGCACCCTGCACAGAATAAAGCAATGTCTCCTCTCTAAACATCCTTTGTGTGTTTCAGGAGTTACTTTCTGATCAGGTAACAACAGAAGTCAGCTAAACAAAAAACAGAATTGCAAACTCGGGCTTGAAGAATGCAGGTCTCATTTTGTCCATGAACCTGGTTGGCGTTTCCTATGAGAAGCTGCCCTGAAGAGCAAAGAGGTCAAGGAGAGATCCTGGACAACTTGCTTCAGGCACAAGATTGGTCCATACTGCTGGACAGAAGGTCAAGCTGGTGCAGCAGGACTCCAGGTTGGCTGAACAGGGAACACCTGACTGAGCTCAAATGCAAAAAATGAAGTGTACAGGAGGTGTAAGTGAGGACAGGATATCCAGAAGGAATACGGAAACATCACCTGAGTATGCAAGGATGGAAATACAAAAAACAAAGTTCAAGTGGAGTTGAAACTAACAAGGGAAGCATCAAGTGCTTTTTCTGCTATATCAGCAACAAAAAGAGAACTAAGAAAAATTGTGGCCTGATATGAATTAATCAGATTCTGTTGAAAGAACAATTTAGAAGTCCTTTGTGATTGTTAGATCTGCATGTAAACATTTGAAAACATAAACAAAAAGATAATATTTTATAAATTCAAATATTCAGAATTTCTGAGGAGTCTGAAGATATATTAATAGTTTATGATATGACTTACAGAATTGGAAATAGTATTCAGAGGCTGATTTATGTTTTAAATTTGCTGATATACTTCCTTGTCTGCAAGTCTGTTAATTTGTACTTCTGCTACCTGTGAATATTGATCTAAGATAGAAATCCCAAAGCTATTAGTCAGATCATCATAGAATCATAGAATAGTTTGGGTTGGAAGGGACCTTAAAGATCGTCTAGTTCCAACCCCCCTTGCCATGAGCAGGGACAGCTTCCACAAGACCAGGTTGCTCAAAGCTGCATCCAACCTGGCCTTGAACACTGGCAGGGTTGAGGCATTGACAGCCTCTCCGGGCAACTCACAGTGAAGAACTTCTTCCTTACATTTAATCTAAATCTGCCCTCTTTCAGTTGAAAACTATTAGCCTTTGTCCTATCACTACACTCCCTGATAAAGTGTCCCTCTGCAGCTTTCCTGTAGGCCCCCTTTAAGTGCTGGAAGGCTGCTATAAGGTCTCCCTGGAGCCTTCTCATCTCTAGGCTAAGCAACCCCAACTCTCTCAGCCTGTCCTCATAGGAGAGGTGCTCCAGCCCTCTGACCATCTTCATGGCCCTCCTCTGGACTTGCTCCAACAGGTCCATATCCTTCTTATGCGGGGGGCCCCAGACCTGAATGCAGCACTTCAGCTGCGGTCTCACAAGAGTGGAGTAGATGGGGAGAATCACCTCCCTCAATCTGCTGGTCATGCTTCTTTTGATGCAGCCCATGGTGCGGTTGGCTTTCTGGGCTGCAAATGCCCATTGCTGAGTCATTTTGAGCTTCTCATCAGCCAGCACCCCAAGTCCTTCTCCTCAAGGCTGTTCTCAATCCACTCATTGCCTAGCCTGTATTTGTGCTTGGGATTGCCTTGACCCATGAGCAGGACCTTGCACTTGGCCTTGTACAACTTTATGATGTTCTCACAGGCCCACCTCTCAAGCCTGTCAAGGTCCCTCTGGATGGCATCCCTTCACTCCAGTGTGTTGACTGTTCCACACAGCTTGGTGTTGTCAGCAAACTTGCTGAGGGTGCACTCAATCCAGCTGTCCGTGTCATCGATAAAGATGTTAAACAGCGTTGGTCCCAATACTAACCTCTGAGGAATGCCGCTCATCACTGATCACCACTTGGACACTGAGCCATTGACCACAACTCATTGAGAGCAACTATTCATCCAATTCCTTATCCACTGAGTGGTCCATCCCTCAAATCCATGTCTCTCCAGTTTAGAGACAAGGTTGTCATGCAGGGCAGTGTCAAATGCTTTGGACAAGTCCAGGTGATGTACTTAGAGAAATTATGTACCTAAGCCACCTTAAAAAGGCTACAAAGGTCATGTGAAATAAGATACCCTTTGTATAACCAATGCATGCCTTGCTAAAGGCTGTGACTCTGAAAGAGAACTAAAAGACTGATAAAAAGGGAACATCCTACCCCAGGAGGCCCAGAAAAATCAAATAATTGCTAATAGGCATGAAGTCAGCAAAAATCTGCGGTAAGTAGAGGAAAGGTAAAGGTGGCAGGGGAAGATCATGACCACTGACTCAATTCCAGACCAAAAATATTTACCGCCCACTGTCCTTGAGTATGCGCTGTAGAATAAAAGAACTCTGTGCCTTTAATTCAAAGCAGGGAAACTTTAGCCCAATAGAAACTGTGCTAGATAAGTGACTACCAGTAATAGTTTTGGGGAAGAACTTTGGAAATCGAATAAGTATAACTGAACTGTATAAATTGCTTGCCTGTTAAGGCATGAAGGGTGCTAGCTTTGTGGATTACCACCTAGCCCCCATCTTTGCGCAAACATGAATTGGAATAAAATATCTCTGCTCTGTGTGTATATTGGCATTTCACACACCAGGTAAATGAACCCACTTTTGGGACAACACAGGTAAATGATGTTAGTTGCTCCTCCCTTCTCCACCAACAGTGTACCCCATCATAGAAGGCCACCAAATTTGTCAGGTGCAATTTACCCATAAAGAAGCCATGTAGGCTGTCAGCAATCACCTCCTAATTTTCCCTGTGCCTCAGCATAGTTTCTAGGAGGATCTGCTTCATGATCTTGCCAGGCACAGATTGAATAATTTAAAAATATAATTAAATTGAAAAATTTGTTGATTCAGTTATTTTGAGGATTTTATTTTTAACATAAATCCTGAGATAAGTTTTAAAATTCCATTTCCTATACCTTCACAAAACTAGGTCTTTTACTATCAGATTTTGTTTCTTTAGTCTCTGACGTTTAGAATATTGTCCAAAAAGTATCATTATCCTTACAAAAATACCCTTAGAGCCAATAGTCATTATAATAATGGATGTAAATTGCATCAGTCTTTCATGAATTATTTCTCAAATAATGCATACTCTTTCCAAAAAGACAATGAAGTATTTCAGTCCCACACTTTATATTGTGAATTCATTTGCAGTTCATTCGAGTTCTATTCATTTGCTGTGCTCATGAACAAGGTCTATGCCCTATGCTGTATGCTTTTCCTTGGCTTGTTCTCTCTTTCTCTCATTTTGGCTGCCTGCAATGCATCTATTGTTTTAGGCTTGTTCTGACACTCAGCTTTATCCAGCAGAAAGAATACTGTCCCCAGAGGTAGTTTCTCTGTCTCTTTCACAAAGTTGCTTATTATTTGAAATTTAACAGTCAAGAATATCTTCCAAGAATACAATGTACTATTTCTCTTTATCCCATAATTCATCTTGGGAATCTTGATTTTGGGGATTTTCTCAGACTACTGCCCATATAGCCTTGACAGGTCTTCACCAGGAAAGTTTTTATCTTGAAACTCTTAGGTGCTGCTTTGTTGCCTTCTAAAGTGTGTTTCTACGTCCTATAATAATAGCTGTGACCTAAGTGTTGCCAAAGGATGTTTAAGACTCCATTCCTTATACAGTATTTCCTCCCTTCAGGATATCTTCTGATGTGCACTTCTTTTCTTTGCCATTTCTTCTCTCTTTTTACTGATGGGAAGCTGTTTCACAAATAATCTAATAAAATGAAAATAGGTAGCTACAGCTGGGTTAGTATAAACAAGCAATTTTGTACTACTATAAAGTTCTTTTACTGGTGAAAAACAATAAATAGATCTAAAAGAAGGCAATCTTTCCTCTCAGAGGACAAGTGTTATAGCCAGATGAAAAAGGCAGTCACTAAAAGGAGAGAAAGTAGGCTGAAAGGAGTTTAAAGCATGAATAATAGTAAAATTGCATACTTAGTCTCCAATATTATTACCTCTTAAATGATACAGCTGCCCTAATGAACTAATAAAGAGCTAATACATACACTCTGCAAAATGCTTGGGAGCCTTTTCCAGTGCCTTTTCTCATGATCTAGGATATTCCACCAACATTCAGAGATAACTACAGGATTTGTGGAATTAAATAGTGAGAATGTGGCCCAAACCATTTTATAATCCAATCTGTTGAACTGAAATGGAATAATAAAATATCTGAACACTTTGGTAGGGGCAGGGAACCCTTCTCCTAAAATAAATCTTCCAATTTTTTGAAATTTGAACTTCACTTCTTTTTCAGCACTGTTGCAATGGAACATATGTATAAATATTTATATATGTGTATACACACACACATATATGTAGGTTAGGGAATTAGACATCATCAGGATGGGAGAGTTTAGAATACTGAAAAATAGGGCTGGTTTTAACTCTTCTTACAGTCCTGAGCAATTGTCTTCAGCATGATCTCTCTGTCCACCTTCAGTATCTAACAAACTTACAAATGTCTTGAACCCATATGCAAAACCTCTTCATTTTTTGAACCTCTTCATTTTCCTCATGCCTACACAGAGATCCTACAGGAAAAATAACATGGTTTTTTTGTTTTTTGTTTTTGTTTTTTTTTTATCCTTCTCCTTACAGCCCAGCTCTACAGCTCATTTGCTATACCTAGATAATGGGTATCCCCTGGGAAGGAAGGAAGAATACATAATACAGATGGAATTGCCATGAACCATCTCTCTCCATTTAATCCTGGACCAGTGCTGTAGGAGGGAGTCAGGTGCAGGAGAGAAGAACTTCTCTTCTACTAGTACTTTGAGGTTTCATTCTTAAGCAAGTTTCAGCTTCTTGGTGACTTGTACTCCCTATTCGTCTTTCAAAGTAGCATTTTGTTTTTCTGTCATGGATGACACAGGGTAGTTCACAACATATAGTGGACTTTGGACACTTTTTATTTAACAACCAATAAGATTAAAGCTTTTAACCTAATTGATTTTTTTACACTCTCACTCACTTCCCCTGTGGTCTCCTTCACTCAGTCTCAAACTTTCTTGCGATCAGGGACATTGCTGGTCTGTGAAAGTTGGGCAGAAAGTCATGTTTGTTTTGTGCTCTGCATCTGCTCACAGTTACAAGTCTTGGGTACATGCATCCTGGTCTTTAAGGATCTCCATGCATCTGTAGCTACATTTCAAGGATCTTTGTCTCAATTCAGTAGTTGTCTTTTTCCAGACCAGACTTCATTTTTCTATTTAAAGAGTCTATAAGCAGACACACAATATGGATTTGGTTTCCCCATTAGTTTTCTAGGTCCCTCTCCAAAAAGGTTGTTCTGCTCCAGGCATAGTGTTTGATTAACTTTCTAATAGGTTGTTCCTCCCAGCTCAGTTCATCTCACTGGAAGCAGCCATGTAAATGTCAAGCTCCAGACATCTGCCATCTGTACTGTTTCCAAAACTCTCTTTCGGATTGGATCTCTCTACATAGTGTATATGGAGACAGTTATCATCTCATAGTGCAGTATGATACTACCCTGAAGAAATTAGGACTCCACCATGTCAGCTGATTTCTTACACTTACTTGCAGTGTAGATTATTTCTCTGTTTTTAGGGAAGATACCTAGGAAAGCTGGCTTCAACTTGTTTTGTCAAACAAGTCTTCAGTCCTGCTCCAGAGATCTCTGAAGCTCATGCCTCACAACTAAGACTGCTTCTATTTTGTTTCACTGCTGGGAGTTTTCACTATTCTAACTTGTCATTCCTAGACAATCTTCATAGCTTATACTTCTTTTACGCATCAATGAACAGCAAATGTTTGTTAATGTTATGGACTTCCTATGGCATTGAATTTCTACTAAGTGGACCAAAAGCAAATACATAATTTAAGAGATTCTATCTACAGGCCACAGAACACACATCCAGTGAGGATCCTTTTCATCTCACCCAAAACTAAACAGGGATCAAGCATGAAAAAGTCTGATTTAGATACACTAGAAGTTTTAGTTTATGTTAGCAAATCTGTCATATTCTCATATGCTTCATAGCTTACCTTAAACAATTTTTAAAATGAAGTTTATTACAAAGTTTCCAAATCTCCATGGTAAAATGATATTCTCCTCAGTTTTCAAGTGATAATCAGTTAATATAATATTGATTCTAAAGTCAAGCTGGAAGTGATAAAAGAAGGAACAAGGCTGTTCTAAGTTGGTTTGTTTTTTCCCCACCTTCTTATTTAATTTAACTGTTCACATTATAATACCAAAAACAGTAATAAGGAAGGATAAGGAGGAGTGATACTATGACATAGAGCTATGATGAAACTTTCTACATTATAACAAAATCTATAATTTTATATTACCTGACATTTTTATGATCTTGATGAAACTGAAAAATCTAACTGAAGACATGCTATAACCATGGAAAAAGAGTTTACATGATCTTAACCATAAATGCAGAACTACTGCATCACAGCGCTGCTTCAGTGAGCAATATGACTGAGGCATTCTAAAAGCCTTAACCAAGTTTGATGGGTTGACTCTGGCTGGACGCCAGCAGCCCACCAAAGCCACCCAATCACTCCCCCTCCTCAGCTGGACAGGGGGAGAAAATATAATAGGCTCATGGGTCAAGATAAAGACAGTTTAATAAGTGAAAGCAGAGGTCGTGCGCGAAAGAGAAAACAAATGAAGTTGTTCTCTACTTCCCATCAGCAGGCGATGTCTGGCCACTTCCCAGGAAGCAGAGCTCTAGCACACATAGTGGTTGCTCTGGAAGATGGAAAATGTCCCCCCTTCCATCTCCCTTTACTTAGCTTTTATATCTGAGCTGATGTC
>JANZLQ010000008.1:13159976-13173459 GCA_026212715.1 Elanus axillaris
CATTATAATTACTTTCTTCTTTTCTGTACTATTAAACCGTTCTTATCTCAACCCATGAGTTTTACTTTTTTTTCCCCGATTTTCTCCCCCATCCCACTTGGGGGAGGAAGGGGTAGGCGGCTGTGTGGTGTTAGTTGCTCGCTGGCTTTAAACCACGACAATATGTTATGCCACTTCAACACCTGCCATACACATCCATATGAATCCTGTTTGCGTCCAGTCCAGATCATGTTAAAGGCAACCTGATGCAGAAAATAAGATCAGTGCTTCATGGTTCCATGTTGGTGCTCTTTTTTTTTTTTTTTTCTTTTATGATTAATTATACCATCAAATAAAGTAGTTAGCTACTAGTAAATAAAACTAATTCTATTAATTATTATAATTTATCTGGGTATAACTGTGTAACATGACCATAATTTTATGCAGGTAGTAGTTAGTAGTAACAAGCAAGTAGTAACTCTGTGTGGAATGAAATATATATGACCTTAGCCTAATTATATAGTGTAGAAAGAAGACAGAATTCTTGAAACTAGGGGTACCGAAAGCAGGTATAATATCATAGGAAAAGGGGCACATGGTGATACAGGAGGGCTAAGGCTATAAAAAATCACCAAATATCAATTACTGATATTAAAAGAAATACAGGCTTGTGGTTCATGTAAGTCACTGTATATACAATAAATTCAGGTGTCGTATGGACCATAGAAGAAAAAAAGCAATGCATAGAATGGGTTAGCAAACAAAATGAGCAACCACAAGCAGATCCTAGATTAAGGAGAACGTAAATGTCATACTCTTTTTTCTTGGCAAAGAGAAAAAGACCCTATCATAAACATTATACTTCTCTAAGCAAAGAATTTGGGACACCAACAACTCACTCTAAATCCTTTCTCCAACTGAATCCAATTACCTTTGGACAGGAAAACCATAGGAAAGCATAAAACCAAAGAAAGGGATAAGTACTAGAAAATCTAAGTACTAGTTTAACCTGTATATAATTCGAACAATTGTAACTAAACTAATAATGTCTTTGACTAGACTGTTAAGATTTAATTCTAATTAAGATTTTAATTAGATTAACAGTAAATTCCTGGCTTTGTAATAAAGTGTGGTCCTCATGCCCCACAGCAAGATTTTGAGTGTAACAGCTAACAGATATGACACAGGATTTATGGGATCTCCTCCTCTTTGAGCACTGGTTGCACCACAGGTGGAATACAGCTCTGTGTCTTACAAGCTATTAAACATGAGTGCCTAAGTAACTGAACACATTCTTTCAATAATTCCTTAAGTTGTACACCATTACTCTGCAGACCCACAATTACCAAAAGCTGTTGATTTCATTTCGATTTTCAGTTTCATACCTTCAGTACTAAATTAATTTATAACTGTCTTCTGCCACTTTTTACACTATTCTGGTTCTTATTTATTGTTTATCCTCACAGCTGATTATGTCACAGAAGTATTCCTGTCAGCAAACTTTTATTTGCCATTTCCCACTTTGAAGATGCTATGTGCCCTTGAGTGTTTTTTTTTTAAACTGGCTCTTTTGCATAGACAAATTAGCATGTGATTTTTGTTACCTAACTTCAGATCTCTAAAATATTATTAGCTTAGATATAGACATTAACACTAAGCTCCCTTCATAGCCAGGAAAGTGAAATTGGTATATAATTGATTCATTGACTGATGTTAAACGTCTGTATTAGGATGAGATTAAATACTCTGGAAGTCCCTGTTTCTCTAAATTGATTATAAAGGCAATACAGGCAACTAGTTGATGTCTGGTTTTAATCCCATGCTTACCAGTTACCCTTAGGTTTCACTGTAATCTTAATATATTTTAACCCACTTTGTACAAGAACAGCATGATTTCAACAATTTCAGCTCCCTTCTCCCAAACTTGGAAATGTTCACATTCATATTTGAACACATATATACTCTATTTTCTCTATACATACACAACATACACATATATTCTATACACACACAACTTTCTATTTTTATGATGTAAGTCTGCATACTGCTATTAATTTGTTCTCAGATCACTGCCTGTGTTAAGTCCTGGCATGATAGGTAAGAGAAGTTACGCATTAATAGACTAGCAGAATGCCTTCCACTCTGAGGAACACAGATATACAATGCCTTAATATTCTTATTGTATTGTTTCCAACTGGGCTGCAATCTCTTTGGGAATCCAAAATCCTCATTCCTTTCAGATGGCCTCTGCTCTAGATTGTTCTGTCAATCTGTTTTGCAGATAACTTCTCTTCTCTTAGCTTCCTCCTTGTGCATTTAAGACAGGCATCCCTGGGACAGAAGTATTTATGTTTTTCCTTTGTATTTAATCTCTCTCTTCTGGCTTCTGACATGCTCATTCAACACCTTATTCCTTTGTTCTGATAAACCTGCAGTTTGCTACGTCACAAGGTCATTCAGAGAAATTGGAGAAAACTGGTTTTGATTGGTTTTTTTTCATAGTCTTCAGTCATACCACTGTACCAGCCTGGTCCTGACTGAATAGAAATCATTCAGACACACTGTCAGTTTGGAACTTTTAGTAGAAGTTTCCTGGCATGGGAGCTAAAGACCAGGAACGTGTACCTCACAGAATAAAAAATGGTAATAGCTGTCTATGTGTGGACAACTGAATGAGTCCAAGGGGTTTGTTTTAGGGAGACCTGAACTGCTCCCGAGATTTTATTGCTGTATTCTCCAAGCATTCAGTTCAGTTTCCCAAACATAGGTGTCTATTATCCCTTGAGGTGCCCCAGGGTACCTCCCCTGGTCTCCAGCTTTTGTTCCAGAAGGGCATGGATCTCTTGTAAGTCCTATATCATACCTCTGAGCACCATGTGGGTGCCTTGGATAACTCTGGGTATTATAGCACAATGTTGATATGTAGACAACTTAATTTAGGGATTCAGACTAGACCCAGGTCTCATCCTCAGTGCCCAGAACAGTAGCATCAAGGAAAGTATAATACATTTACATGTTCTCAGATTATGCATTATAATAACTATTTAGGGAAAGTGCAGTTCACTAGCAAAAGGCTGATTAATTGAGAACAAGGTTTTGAACTGTTCTTTTCTTTTTTAATATTTCCTATGAAAATATCTTCAAATCCCTTTATGTTACAATTCTTTGTTGTGAAGTGGGAAGTTAAACTAAATCTTTCAGCCACATCTAATACTACTTCTGAACCCCTGACATCAGTAAAAGCTTTGCTCTGCCTCACATATATTCATATAAAAGTTAAAATGTTAGAAAGCTACATTATCTTCATTTTGAATTTCAGTTGTACAGTAAAAAGGACAGATACCGAAGGAAACATATAAATTAAGTATTCATTTATGAAACAAGAAGTTAAAGACCTTGCCAGATTTCCTTCCTGAGGAAAACTTTGCTATCAAAAGTGTCTAGTACTTTCAAGTGGCCAATATAAGAGCAAAAGAAAAGCAATTCAAAATAAGGCAGGGATTGGAATTTCTGAAATGGCAACAAAGGGATTAAAAGCAGAAAGATTTAAGAAGTCTATCTGACTAATATTCTAAACATGTTAATTTAAAAATAATAAGAAAAATAAATCTCAGTTCAAGGAAACTGGAAAAATATTGCAATTGTATCTGTCTTTCGGGAGGTCTTTTTGTTGTTTTGTTTTTTTTTTTTTTAGCAGTGATGATTCAGACTAAAATCAATGCTGTTATCAGAACAGTGGCTGAAGGACATGGAAAGCTGATATTTAAAGAAGAAAGTGGGACTCGACTTCTAGGTATTATTTCTCTTTCTAGGATGGATTGGCTATAATGTTAGGCAAATACATTAGGGCCAGACTGCAGCCTTGTTGACAAAGCTGCTGTACAGCTCTGAATAAACATTCAAATTAACAAGCACATATGTGAAAAGGAATGGACAAGAAAATATCTCAGAGGCTTTGGAGAAGCAATCGTTAGTAGTATGTGTTCTTGGTGGAATAGGAAAGCTAAAGATTTTTTACTTCCTCCTGCTTTTTTTTCTTTCAAATACATGTTCATAACCTATACAATCATGCTAAACCTTCACTGTTTATTTGTCTTCAGTTTAGAAAGGTCTGTAAGTGCCTGAAGTGCCTTTTAGACAATCCCAAGTTAACTGGGATGTTGCCATTTTTGTTGGGACAAACTATGTAAGCAGTCATATCTCATTTGTGTATTTTTTACACTAAAATATATATTCAATTATCTCCCACAATACAATATAAGCAGAAGAAGCTTTTCCTTGCTAAGACATTCCACCATTTAGCTCAAAATAGTCTATGCAAAGAAGCATTGTCTTTGCTTCTACCAGTAAACATAAATTTCTTGTTCTACTTTCAAGTGTTTAATTTCTTTTCCTGGTTCAGTATCTCTGTCACAAACAGGTATCCCTTCAGTCACAATTCATCTCATAAACACTGTTTTTGGCCAAATCTTTGCTTAGTACTTATCTAACAGCTTAATACATTGGAATAACATCTCATTTTTTCCCATTTTGCAATTAATGAAAATATTCCTTCCATTCATCCCCAAAACAACCGTTAACTGACCCATTATCTTGATCTGCTTGTGTGACTTATGGTAGCCATTAACACTTCCCATTAGGCATTCCATTGCAGCTGATCATAATGAAATGAAAAGGAGAATATGCAGACAAAATATGTAGACAAAATATTGGAAAATAATGGTACAAGTCAGTGATTAGATGTATAATTTATTTTTTCTTAATAACTGTTTTCGTTTTCTACTTCACTTGAGCTCTGTTTCCTAAGTAGCTAAATAGAAGCACTGAAATGAAATATTGTCTGTGGCTTTTTTAAAAATATCTTTTCTTCATCAGCTATCAGAGTGCTTCTATTGCCCATCCTGTCATTTCTCAATGCATATATAGCAGTAACTGCTTTTTTAGGTAATCTTACGTAGGTCTCTAGGCAAAATGATGCCTGAATTTGCTGTCTTATAGTTATCCTCTGGAGCACACTCTAAATATTTTTACTATTTCATTCTGTACTTATAGCACCTCTAGCAATGATCTCTTCAGAACTACTAACCTTCATAATGCCTGTATGTTTCAGCATCTGTGTAAAAAAACCCAAACAACTTCTAAGTGCTCTAGAAAGTAGTTTTGCTAATCCAGTATTTAGCAATTTGTTCTGAGTCAATACTCACATATTTCTTCATATGATATTCCATCTTTTTAGCATTGCAATTATTTTAAGTGACATGTAGAAACAAGCTGCAGGCAAGTAACTTCCATTAATGTTCCAATAACACATTTTTGTTATGAGTTAGCCCTTTTTACATAATAGATATAAATTTAATAGTTTGGGTTGTTCTTGGGTTTTTTTGATGCAACATTTGTATAGTTTCAGTAGGAAGAAAAAACTATTTATTTTCAGTCTTAAATTGTTAGGAGTGACTCTGTTGAAAAGAAGGTTAAGAATATCTTTAAGCAACTAGTCGCTTGCATTTTCTGCTTTATGCAGTATATGCCTTTAGCTTGCCAAGAAGCCATCATTGCTACCATACTTATATGACGAACTATACATAATTGTAAAATCACAGCATCTTAGCTTTGCCAACCACCTGGAAAGCTGTTCAAGTATTCTGAAGTCAAATATACATTTATGGAAAACATGATAGATAATGACAATCTTTCACCCATTCAAACAGGCAACTAAAGGCTCAGTTCACAGGCATCATAACCTAGGCATCTGTGCTTAAGCACCAAAATAACTTGTGACCAGATGCACAGAAGAACTTGGTCCTGGGGAGGCTCATAATCATCACAGCTACCTTTTATGTGCCTGTTCGTGGATCTGAAATTCATGTGTCTAAACTGGGAACTAAACTGAACCTAGAGCAAATGGGAAGAGCTAGTTTACTTGGTATATGATTCAAAACATCCAGTAGCTGTTGTGAGGAAACATCTAGAACCTCAGTAATTTCTTCCTCATTCCCTGATCATTGGGAATAATCCATGATTATCCTCCTACTTACATCCAAATAGCAACAATAAAACTTCTTTTTGTCATAATCTCTGTTTCAAGCCCAGTCATCACAACCAGTTTATGAGTTTAGTGCTGCATAACATAGACATCATCTCAGCCAGTAGAAGAGAAGGTGTTTTATATGGCCTAACACTGTTATCTGTCTGAAAGCTGGTTCTTCTAGCATTTTAAACCAGATGGAGTCCTATATGAAATAAGCATTCTGAATAGTCTTGATACCATTTCCAACTAATACATTTTAAGGTAGCTTTTAGCACGTTTTGTTCCCTCATGTACTGACTTGTGAAATACAGTCTCTTCGTCCTTGATCAAAAGAAAACTGCTTCTTGATCCTTAGCCAGAAGGTTTCTCTTCAGAACATGGCTTTCTTTTCAAAATATGTTTTTATGGATTATATGGATTTATTTCAGTGTGCACCTCATGTTCCTAGTACACAGATTAGACTACTTCAGTTGAGGAAAAAGACAAGAAAAAAGAAAGAAAAGGATGTTAAAAAATAAATTAACACAGCTGTGGTCCTTGGTTGCTATAATGTGTATCCTTCAACATTTCTGTAATTGTAATACAGCCACATATTTGCATACATATTGACTGGAAAGCTTCAAATAAGCAATAAAGAAGGTTTTGGGGAGTGTTGTGGTTTAACCCCAGACAGCAACTAAACACCACGCAGCTGCTCACTTACTTCCCCCACACCCAGTGGGATCAGGGAGAAAATCGGAAAACCTGAAATCTTGGGTTGAGATAAGAATGGTTTAATAGAACAGAAAAGAAGAAGCTAATAATGATAACATTAATAAAATGACAGCAGTAATAATGAAAGGATTGGAATGTACAAATGGTGCACAGAGTAATTGCTCACCACCCGCCGATCGACACCCAGTTAGTTCCCGAGCAATGATCCTCCACCCTCATCTACCCAGTTATTTCCTGAATGTGATGTCCCATGGTATGGAATACCCCGTTGGCCACTTGGGGTCAGCTGCCCTGGCTGTGTCCCGTCCTGACGTCTTGTGCCCCTCCAGCTTTCTCGCTGGCTGGGCATGAGAAGCTGAAAAATCCTTGACTTAGTATAAACACCACCCAGCAGCAACCAAACATCAGAGTGTTATCAACATTCTTCTCATACTGCACCCAAAACATAGCACCATACCAGCTACTAGGAAGACAATTAAGTTGATCCCAGCTGAAACCAGGACAGGGAGGTATAAAAAAATCCTCTAGAGATGAAAAGCCAAAGTTAGATTGCTATCCAGTAGATAACCATCAAATACCTTAAATGGGAGAAGATGAGCACATGGTGTTAACAATCACATTTTGAGACTGGTCAAAGGTATGACTGTGTCCATCTACAAAACTAAAAGGTAAAAGACACCAGAAGATATTTTAACAGTGAAGTTTATTGTCCATGACTGGAATTACCTATCTTGTTTCCACTGTTGCATTCCCCTCGTGTCTCCCAGGTCGATTCACTCAGAATGTGCTTTCCATAGATGACAAACATGCACTTAAACGTTACTGTTTTCCAGGATGTTTAATAAACAGATCACCCACTGAAACAGTTGTTGAACACTATTTGAAAACACTATAAATCAGGGTGAAGAAATGGTGCAAAGATTCTGAGATACTGACAGTTCTAATTGATAATAAATTTTCCCCATTCTTCCATTTACTTCCTAGCTACCATAACAGCTTTTGGTATATTCCTTCTTCAGCTGCTGTTGCAGCAATTTCCATTTGCGTAGTCAAACATTGGTTTTTAAACTGTGATTCTTGCAATGTAAAAAAAAAAAAAAAAAATTCTGTGTCTTTTCTCCACAGAGATTAAGAGCAAACTGATTTGAATATTAAAGTATTTAAAGAAAAAAAAAAAGAAAAAAATCCCTGCTTTTGAATGAATTCACTCCATTGCCTCATTGACTTTCCATTTCTGTATCTCATTGTTAATTTCTTGACAGCAGCTCTCTCCATCATTCCTATGTGGTTTGAAAAATACTGAAAACCTCAAATCATACTGCATTACTGGTCATTACATTTGGCATACAGTAATCTGAAAGACCCCTCCGTTTTTTTAAATGTCACAAGGCAATCGAAAATACCAGCATAAGGCTGATAGCCTTAGGAATCAGTTTAAAAAGTAAATCAATCTTCCCTGTATCCCTCCCTTTGTTTGTTTAAACGCTGGCAGCAGAGTGGTATTCTTGCACATTCACAATTTCTAATTGTCCTCTATTTCCAAGAATGAGGAAACTGTAAAACTATTTATAGATTTGTTTTTTCCCCTTTCAGCATGAGAAATAAAGCTTAAAGATCTGTGAGATTTGGCTGCCTTCACTCCTCCTTATTTTTTATAAAAGGGAAATTAGAGAATAGGAAGAAAAAGAAAAGGAAATATTTTCAAGTAAAAAAAAAACCAAAACAAAACACCAGAAATAAGTACATCTAGCTGGTATAAGCTGTGGTTCTACATGGCTGAGCTAAGGAAAACGAGAAAATGAAAACAATTCAGCCTAGATTTTTATCCACTATCAACTGGAATACATCTGCTGAAACAAATTGAACAATAATATCAACATAGGTCAAAAGCAAGAAACTATAACTAGTAATTGTTTCCAGAATAAACTCTAGACTGGAATAGATTCAAAGAATAATCTGAAATAGAAAATGAAGGTTCAAACTACAATACCCTGTAATTCTGGATTTTATACTCTTGGTGCTCACTTAACATTTAATAGGACATCAGCATTCCTACATGCTGTGCAGCCCAATTTTACATCTGTCAAGTCCCTGCATGTATTCATGAACTATTTGAGATCAGTGAGCTGAGGTATGAAAATGCAAATTTTGGAAGTAATATTTTCTGGAGGGCAGAAGGAACCCTGGCAAAGCATGTTTTGGAAATTGGTTCAGTATTACAAGCCCAAGAACTCTTATCACCAGTCATGTGGAAAAAAAAAGTAAAACTGGAGCTTAAATAAATATGCCTGATACAAACATTATGTAAAGGGCTAGATCAAGTTCCTTTTGAAGTCAAGATTTAAAAGACTAAATGGACCTGGGGCTTTGGGGGAAGATTGAAAGCATCCTTCCAGCATCTCTCATGATAGAATTATTAAATTTAATTATTTTTTGCTAAACCTGAAGATAATAGCCAATAGAAGCAGCAGAACTTAGGGTGACATGCATTTTTATGCATTGTGTGTTGGCTGCTCATGCCTGCTGATTTTATTTTGTCCATCTTTATAAGTGAAATAAAAAAAAAAAACAAACCTCCCACCAAACCCCCCAGGTATTTCCTGCACAGACTGAGGGACATGCTCCATTGTGCTTGGTTTATGACTCAAGATGTTTTGAGCTACCTGTGAGGAGCAGCAAGCACGGGCTGCTCCATGAGAGCAAGGGATCTGGGAGCTGAGGGTGGTGTGAGCTGGACAGGGCAGCAACTCATCAACAGCCATGAAGCCTCGGTACCAGGGCACAGGTGGTAGTGGTGACTGGGGTCACCTGAATGCCCAGAGATCCCAGGGTAAATCCACAGTGACCAGGCAGGTCTGAGGCCACACTAGGAACTCAAGTCACCATGGCAAGGCTGAGGTCAGCAAGAAATAAGGCCCAGCACAGCATACATCTGATGTAGCCCAGGCAAGGGCTGAGGACCTGAGCCTAAATGCAAGGCATAGGTCAGTAGGCAGAAGTGGCACAGATAGAGGCCCAGGAGAGGCATCTGTCAACTCTCCTGTAGTGTGTCACTTTCTGCTTCTCGCTGCTCTTTCAGGAAATTTATCTGTATTTATAGAGGTCTGATCAATGGTCACACGGCTACACTGTATCATAGCTGGCTTTCAACACAAGCAGCCAAAACCTGGGGAAGAGGTTGCAAAGAATTATGGAAAAAGTTAGGTATAGGCTGCTCAGGTCAGCTAGAGTGCCTTGCTGCACTCAGGACTCTGACAGATAGCTTTTTTATTATCCAAAACATGAAAGGTTATATATTTTTCCTTAATGTTGCTTCAAGTAGATCCTTAGGCAAACATAAAAGAAAATATACAAAGTTCTCATTTAATCAGTTACTTCAGAAAATTTTAGCCTCAAGAAACTAATTCAAATTTGATTCTAGGATTTCTTGCATACCTAATTTCCTTACAGTTGCCATTATTTTGGTAGCAAAATTTCTCCAGGAAGAGGATTTTTTCATATCTTTAACCTGATTCTCAGGTTACTTTATTATTCGCATCTTCATCTATATGTCTGATGTCTGCATCATTGCCAAGGCTCAGAGGTACACTCTGCTTGAGTCTGTCATTCACTGCACAACCACTGCACAATGTGGCTTATCTAGAACATTTAACTCCTAGAGTGCTGAGGAAATCTCACTTGGTCTTCAGCAGAAGTCTTGTGGAGAAGTCCTATTTAGCTTTAGGATTTCTAGACAAAATTATGTGCAAGTCTTGCCTAAAACCAGAATTAGTCACATTTTAGTTTTCGAAATGAAAATACTGTGAATGCAATCGTTTGCTTAGTCTCAGTGAGCAAAACCATGTTCCATACACAGCAAATGAGCACAACTTTGTATTTTAATGTAACTGATCAATCTCTATAAACACAAAACCCCAAACAATAAACAATGTAATGATCGCATAACATTAACTAATCGATATAAAGACTGGTAATGCTTGCATATATATATATATAAATATATATATAAATATATATATATAACCTGTGCTTGAAAAAAAAATGCTGATCTGTGAAAGACCTCCACTGCAATTATATTAAGCTGAGCTCTGCATGTATCTAAATAGTAAGAATAGACAATTAAACTCCTAATCTGTGGAGTATCCAGAGATGAAAGAGGACAGTAAGACTAATTTCCCTGAAGAAATCAAGCCAGACTGGCATTAGCAGTAAAGCTGCTTCGTCTGTTACATAGCCCTAGAGGGTTACATAATTTTACTACATAACTATTAGCAATAATTCACTGAAAAATATTTTTAATAAAACTGTTTATGTGGTCTGCTCCACAATTTCTCAGAGTCCTTGACCTACAAACCTGCGACTGAAAATAACAAGAGTTATAACCCTGCTCTAGAATTCCCTCTGATAGGAATACAAGATTCAAAACATTGTAGGACACATATACCATTAATTTTAGAAGGTCAAGAGTCAATTTATATGGAAGCTTTATATTCACCTCAAAGTATATAACTTTGTTTCTGTTAGGAATAGATTAAAATGCCCAGAGAAAATAAATTCTTCCAAATAAATAACTTTCTCAAGCCCAGCTCTAATAGAACATTTGAATTCATGATACATTTATTTAATTGATGAAAACATACTGTGGAGAAGGCCAGTTGCCACTGCCTTCAGTATTGAGCTCTCAGTGAAAGTCAGAGGTCCATATTTGTCAGGCACTGCATGGCTATTTCATTTTTAAAAGAACTTTGTTGCTATAAAGAGATGCAGCAAATACAAATACATGCTTCACTGTCTTTTATTTCCTAACTCATCTTTTATATTTAACCATGATTGAAATGTTCTGGAGGCAATACATCTGATTTATCAGGATTCTCTCTGAAAAGGAAAAGTTCCATGAAATATCCATTTGCAGTACTGTGTGGCCCTATCAAAGCCTTTATCAAGCACTGATCTTTCCAAAGGGTGCACATATAGACAAATATTTTCCCTACGCCTGTAATACTCTGTCTTGTAATAGCATGACACACACACATACACTGCATATTACATGCAAGGAGAGTGAAAAAAAAAAAAAAAAAGCTCTGTTTAAGAACAGCCTCAGAAATGTGTGAATAAAATGTGACTGAATAAATGAAGTCTGAGTGTTTCTAATGACTATGGACCATAGGTATTTAATATATATTTACAATGTACTAATAACATCAAGTAAATGAACCATATGTTAAAAGAAGCTGTCTGTGTTGGTAAATATACTAATATAAGACATTAAGTATAATTAGAAAATTTATCCTGCATCTGTAATTAGCAAAGGAAATTTGGGGAAGAAAAAGATGGTATTTGGAAATTTAAAAGTCAAATATTGGAAATACAGCTGGTAGGCTTTAATGAAGGAATGAAAAAATTCTCTATTCCTGTCTACAGCTGTTAAAAAATCAGATTTGTTATGCAGAGGGGTTTAATCTGCTGGGGCTTACATCTCCCTAAATTTTACTTTGAGATGCAGATGTGAACAGAAATCTAAAAAAAAAAAAAATTAATTCACGACCAGTGAGCTTGAATGAATGCATTTTTGCATAGAAAATACAGGTAAAACTGTTTAAAACTTAGAAGTTGCAAAGCACTGCTGAGTTGTTCAATACTTCTGTGAAAGCAGATAAATAAAAACAGACCTTAGAGTTGTGTTGGATCGTAATGTCCCCCAATACAAGACAGACATTGATACACACCAAGGCAAGTTCAGCAGGGAGCCGCTGGGATGGCTGGGACTATAGCACTTGCTGTGTTAGCAAAGCCTCAGGGATCAGGACTTGCTTAGACTGAAGATGAGACAAATTTGGGGGACCTAAGCGCAGCTCACCAGCACCTATGGGGAGCTCATCAAGGAGATGGATGCAGGCCCTTCACAGCAGTGTGTAGTTGGAGGATGAGAGATAATGGGCATAAGAAGGCACAAGGCAGACTTGGATTGAATTTAAAGAAAAGCTTTTTCCCCTGTGAGGAGAGTCAAGTGGTGGAAGATGTTGCCTGGAGAGGTTGTGTAGTCTTTGTCCCTGGAGGGTTTCATGGCCTGAACTGGACAAAGACCTGAGCAACCTGGTCTGACCTCACAGTTTTCCCTGTTTTGAGCAGAATTAGAAAAGTTCTGGGGTCCCTTCCCATGTGAATTATTCTACAGTCCTATGGTTCCAAAGCACTGCAGTTCCTCAGCAAATTTCTGTGAAAGCCATAGGAAGATTTTAAAGCTCATTGTCTGACTTGCGTGGAGGATGATGTCACCTTTAGCAGTTAAACTTGTCTGGATAGTAGCAGACTGTACATCTTATCATGTTTCCTTTTCAGTGGAGAGAATAAGTTGCTTTAGAGCACAAATCCTCTCATCTTTTTAGGTGACTACATTAGGGTAAGTTGAATTGCTCAAAAGACATTGTGCCCATCTCCAACAGCTTTACAGAAACCTAGCTTGGATATATGTTTACATCTGAACACCATGTGTCAGTAAGGCCCCTCCCTAGTACACATGTTAATATTCCAAGGCAAATTGACAGACATACAGAAGCCTAAAAGAAAAATACATTGCTCTATATTTTATGCAAGTAGATGGCTGTCACAGTCCACTCAATGGACGCATGAGGGAAAGGCTCGTTTGCTGTGATCTGGAAGTGCAAAAAATGAAAGGCAAACATGTCACAGGGGTTATACTTCAATCAAACAGTGAAACTTTATTGTTTTGCCCGTAAAGCAGCCTACGATAGGAAGAAAGAG
>JANZLQ010000008.1:13189936-13205925 GCA_026212715.1 Elanus axillaris
GCAGCAACTGAAAACATCAGAGTGTTATCAACATTCTTCTCATACTGAACTCAAAACACAGCACTGTACCAGCTACTCGGAAGACACTTAACTCTATCCCAGCTGAAACCAGGACAGTTACCTAAGAATGTAAAACATCAGCTCTGCTTTTCTGAAAGGGTAGTTTTAACCCTTTTTTTTTTTACAAAGAAACTCAGTAACAATTCACTATGAACTCTATAGTCAACATAGATGTTAGAAATGGCAATTGCTCTTCAATCAACCATCTCTCTAGGTGAATAAACACTCTTCAGTAATCTATACCCTGCAATAAAAAGTAAGTTCTTAAGAGCTTTTCCTTGAACGGCACCTGTCAGCATCTAAAAATGACAACAGATACTAATGACAGTAACAAGCATGAGCAGAGATGCCTTTGATTGCTGTATTTGCAACTTTTCCCTACCATGGCTCTCTGATTAACTCAGTTTTTAGAACTAGTGAGAAAGGGGACATGCTAATACAAAGCATGTGAGTTATGCACACAGTTCTTGATTGTATTCCACAGGTCTTTAATGTTCTTGTTGGGGATGGGTGGTGGAAATGTTTCTGCTACAAGTACAGCAGCTTGAGGAAGGTTATTTGTTCACTCCCCATTCTTTAAATTAATATTTAAATTAGGTTTCTAGTTACTTTATATTCTCCAGTAAGGCTTTGTAGATGCATTTTGTTTCATTTAAGTTTGTTCTTCTCTCCTAAATATGAAATCTCAACTCATCCCTTACTATATTTACAGCCAGCCCAAGTCATTACAGTTCTATGCACAGATTTCCATTTATTTTATATAGACATCAAATATAGACTACAGCTATTAATATGCACTATTGATGCTTAACAATTTTGTTATACTTAGTTAAAATTATGTTTATAATCTATTAGCATGAAAGACTCGAGGCAGGAATTAAGCTGATATTCAGCTCAAGCAGATAAACTGGTCAACTGCTGGGCTAATTTTTCTCTTAATCATTATTTAACATTAGCCTAATGATTTGTTTTACTGGCATTTTAATAAACTCCACTGAGTAAAAGTGTCTGATCTGCCATAGATTTAATGCACCATGACTACTGCTCAATATCTTCTATAGATGTCATAAGATTTTATGCTTACACAATTAATCTACTTCATGACTTGCTTGCAAAGCTTTAGCATTAAAAGAGTGCAGGGGACATGGTTACCTTTAGATCATTGTGTTCATTAGATCACCTCTGATACTGGTTTCAGTATCTGTGAGTACTGAAGTCCTTTATCCATTACCACAGGCATTTTTAACTCCCTTTAACTTCCACCACTGTAATTTATTTATGTATAACAATTTGAGTAGAATACCAGCTTTTAAGAAAAGCTTGGGTTTAGAAGATTCTTAGAGTAGTAAAACTATTGTGACAAGTTCCTGAACAGACATACTTATGCTTGGTGGAGACAATTATTACAGCCATACAGCGTTGATACATTTTTTTCTGTTGTACAAACAGCAATAAGAGCAGTAAGTTTCTCGAAGTCCAACGAAGGGCCATGAAGACGGTTAAGTTCCTGGAGCATCCCTCTTGTAAGGACAAACTGAGGGAGCTGGGACTGTTCAGCCTTGTCAATGTATATGAATATCTGAAGGGAGGGTGCAAAATAGATGGAGCCAGGCTCTTTCCAGTGGTGCCCAGTGACAAGGCACAAACTGAAACACAGAAGGTTCCATCTGAACATAAAGAAAACCTTTTTTTTAGTGTGACAGTGACTGAGCAGTGGCACAGGTTGTCCAGGGAGGTTGTGGAGTTACCACCATTGGAACACATCCAGCTTGTGCCTCCTGAGAAAAAGAAAGATGTTGATAGTCTTGAAGAAAGTCCCCTAGAGGGCCAGAAGCATGGTCAGGGTGTGGAGCACATCGCACATATGAGGAGGTTAAGAAAACTGTGCCTTTTTCAGCATGGACAGTTTCTGGTGGATGTGATAGAACTCATAGCAGCCTCCAATACTTAAGAAGAAATTATTGAAAATACAGAGGCAGGCTGTTTAAGGAAGTGCATAGAGAGAAGAAACAATGGTCATAAGGTGAAACAAGAGAGACTCTCACCGGATACTAGGAAAAAAGTATATTCATAATGAAAATAGTTGAGCAGTGGAACTAGAGGGGTTGTCATTCTCTGTCCTAGGAGCTTTTCAAGAACCAAAAGCATAAAGCTTTGAGCAATCTGTACTTAATTAATAGTTGATGCTGCTTTGAGCAGAAGGTTGGACTAGAGATCTCCTGAGGTCT
Organism: Elanus axillaris; assembly: GCA_026212715.1. Lineage (NCBI taxonomy): Eukaryota > Metazoa > Chordata > Aves > Accipitriformes > Accipitridae > Elanus > Elanus axillaris. The sequence goes on from JANZLQ010000008.1 coordinate 13,192,225, forward strand.
CTTCCAGCCTGAAGTATTCTTTGTAATCAGTGGTCTTTTGAATAAAGACAACAGATTAGAACACATTAGATATGAAGAATGAGACAAGAGCATGTACTGAAAGGAGAGTTGGAATTATTTTTAATTTACCACACAGTGATAGCAAAGTTGGATGAACTATGCAACACATTCTTTAGTGAGAATGTCATTACTAAATCCTTTATTGTTCTAGTAGTTAATTAAGAATTAATATCAGCTCTTAGAATATAATCGTTCAACCACTTTCAATTGTGAATTAGAATAACTTCAGAAAAAAATATTCACCCCTTGGAATCTGCACACTGCTGGCTTTTTTTCCTTTTTCTTTATTTTTTTTTTTCTTAAAGTGTATCAAGCCATAACTGAACTTTTAAGATCTTTCACAGATAACTTTTTTGGCTGTCACTGCATAATATGTAATTTTAGTTTGTTGCAACAGTAATTTCCAGCTTTGGGAAGATATGACTCTAAAGGTATGAATTTTCAAAATACTACTATTCCATATACAAGTAGCATGACTCTGGGTAACTGGAGTCATCCATTTAATGCATGTGTTTCTTTTTCATTCAGTCCTCTGTAGAGGACAGCATGGTGTCTAATGAGTCCTGAATAAATATAGACTTTGAATAATACAGTCAGGAATTTACATTATTCTAGAAGGAAATTTCAGTGGAGGAGTTCTTAGACCCAGTAAAAGCTTAATTCATTAGTTAAAAACTCCTCCAGAGATCACTCTTTGGGAAGCAGGTAAGGACTACTAATTATCATTTGAGTAGATACTTGCTGATAAGTAAGTATTTCAGCAGAATTTATAGAAAAATCTGTAGATTGCAACCACTTAAGATCATTCTCTAGTAAAAGTTACTTTATGTCTTTAACAAGTACATTTTTTTTTTCCCTCTAAATACAGGAATTTTTTTTTCCTTGTTACATTAGCTCACCCTCTTGTCTACAGCTTATAGATTTTCAGTACTGGTATTCACCTTTTTATACTTCTGCCTTGTACAAAAGGTGCAAAATTTTATTAAAAAATATAATATTTGTAAAATTAAAATATTTGGGGGTAACATTTTGGTTTGAGCAAGTTTCTCTTGAGAGATATGTCAGTTGCAGAATTAAACCTACAGAAGTACAAAGAAGACAAAGAGTGAAATGAAAATATTCACACTTTGAGATGACCCTTTTCTTGTTCTGTTTCTTTTGAAAATTGGAAGGAAACAAAAAAAGAATATATTTTGCCTCAAGAAAGAATGTAAAATTTCTAAAAATTCAAAGTTTTTCCCATAAACTTCTTACAGAGAAATGTAAACTTTACATTGGTAGAATGAAAGCAAATTTATGGTAATTTCTGTTCATTATAGAAATAATGGTTAGAAAAAGCAATTCAAGAAATTGAATTGTCATTGCTTTTAAGATAGGTAGATTGATTTAAACTATTCCCTGCAGTCAAAATACTGCAGCTTAAATCTATTACCTTACTCAAGGACAGATAAGATAAGCAAGAGGATTTGAAATACTGGGTTACAAGTAAGAATATTGGAAAATCTATCCAAAATTTGGGAAAGAGTAGGGATGTGAGCATATATACATATAAAACCGAACCAAACCAAAACTCAAAAAAAAGCAGGTATTTTATGAAGAAGAGAGTTTTCTCCTCCTCCTCAGACTGTTACCAGATCAAACATTCCATTGACTAAATAGTTATATAACCTAGACTTGTGTGACTGGTATGGTAATGAATTCCTTTACTTGTTTCAGTTCAGAAATTGCTTCTGAACTGGAATGCAAGGCATATGGGATATCTAAAAGATATCAAGAGGAAAGTATCTGACTGAAAGGCTGCCAGGTTGAGTGGGTCAAAATGGAAAAAAAAGTAATGCAAAATGTGGTTTTATTCACTAAAACTGTCTATTTTCTCTAGTTCATGATAACTATCTAGATGTAATGTGGTATATAGCTACAGAGCATTCACATTTCAACCACTAACAGTGGTCTTACAAAAATACTACTTTCTATTGCTGAAATTGCTTGTGTGACAAGTTTATTTTCTTAGAGGGAGAACAGCCCAGAACCTGGTTTATGGGCTAAAAAATTTCTAACTGACAATCTCAACATCTGAGCTAGGATGGTGTGGTGAAGGAAGACTAAAGAATCCTCTCTTAGAGAGCATATCTTCTGCTAGTTTTCATATTTCTGCACCTGCATCTACGCACCTTATGTCCATGGACATCTTTCAGCAAATCACATACAACCCCCAAAAGTTTCTCCCAAGAAGCAATACGGAGAAGCAGAAGAGAATCACAATTATTTTATCTCATAGTATGCTATGGCTCTGTAATGTATATGTAGAGATTTTTTTATTTTCTAAAAAGCTGCTAACATGGTTAAACCAAGGGATCTTTATCCCAGTTAAGAGAGAGGTTTATGAATGTTTGCAAATAGCAGTCTGCCCATTTTATTTTATTAAAAACAAAAGCTGTAGAAGTACTCTCAGTACTGAATCAATTAAAGGGCTGCAGCTCTTAATCTGTGAGGAGAGACTGAGGGATCAGGGTGTGTTAGGCCTGGAGAAGAGAAGTTGATTTTACAGGGAATTGCATGCTGCACCTCTACTAGTAAATCAAACTCTGCCAAGGTGCAAGCTTGAGCACTGGCTCACAGCTGTCGTACTCTTCACTTATTGGCATGAAACTTATAGTTTCAGCCTGTACCAGCTAGTATTCTCCTAAACAAACCTCAGAAACTGTTCAGGAGCTAGCACAGGACAGATCCCATTACTCAACGTGGATTTGTCCACTCTATTAGAGAGGAAACAGGAGAGAGTTTTGCTATAGAGACATGAGCCATCCAATGTCAGCAGCTGTCAGACAAAGAAGCCCTTTTGTGTTTAAAGTTTATTTGTATGGATGTACCCACAGATCTATTTTCCTCCTTCCTGAGCTTTTTCCTCTAATGTTTACTATCTTGCTTTATTAATGTCTCCTAAATAAAGCTGTCTAATAACTGGATTGTGTCTTTAATACATTTGTTTCATCTATTTACCAGTACCTTATTTCTCATCATAACCATGTAACAGCAACATAAGATGTTCAGGGATTTCTGTAGCAGGAAATTGTGCAATAACCTGTCAAAACAGAGAAGTTGCCTTCTGAAGATTGCTTTCGTTCAATGCCTCCATTAGTTTTTGTCCCAGTTAATTTAGCTGTAGAAATCTTCATTATTTATATAAAGTTCTTAAATATTTCAAATATTGTCAGTCTTTTTGCTTGTCAGGTGGATTCCATGGGCTGACTACACTTTGTGTATCTATTTGTGGCCTCGTTGCCCCATCTGTTAAATAATTCTGTGGTCTATCTGTTCATTCTTTTATCTGTTGAAAGAGTTACTGTCTCTTTCAAAACACAGTTCATGTTGCAAGGAAAACACTAGCCTTGATATCGGCATTTTCTTTAACTGATTTCAGGCAGGTCAAGATTTCAAACTTTCTTCCCCAAAACAGGACTCTCTCCCTCCTTGTTGTGTCATCCACATTGCTGGAGATGCTTTTTTCCTACAGTAGATCTTACTCAAAAACTTTCCATGTGTCTGCACTCTGTCAGGTCTCTGCATATGAACAGATTGCTTCAGGAGATTTGGCTTCTTTAAGGAACTCTTAACATCTACAACACTAGAAGACAGGCCATGTCCTTAGGAGGGGGAATTATATAATAGCTGAAACTGTTGTGGTATTTTTTTTCTGGGGCGTGGGGGGCAATTGGATTTTGATTGTTTGTTTGGTTTTACTCATAAAGAAGCATCTTGCGAAATTTATGAGATCTGTATTTTACGTATACATTGTATTGCTTTAACTTTTTCAGTCTTGTTTGTATTGATGTATTTTTCAGGTAATGTCCAAGCAAAATATCAATTTGAGGTGCTCTATTTCTATACAGAGAAAGCTCAGGAAAATAACAGGGATTCAGAATATGAAAAAGTCACTGTAGAAAATGAACCATTTCCAAAATAATAGCAGTAGAGTTACTCATTACTTAAGAGTTCTACAGATACTTGGTTATTGTTATGAATTTTACGAGCACAAACTTTGGTATACTACTGTGGTGGATTGGCCGGTTGCCAGAGCCCCACCCAGCTGCTCTCTCACTCCCCCTCCCTAACAGGACACAGGGGAGAAAATAAGATGTAAAAGCTCGTGAATAGAGATAAAGACAGGGAGATCACTTATCAACTACCATCACAGGCAAAGCAGACTGGACTCGAAGAAAATTAACTTCATTTATTGCCAGTTAAAATAGAGTAGGATGGTGACAAGCGAAGACAAAAACTAAAACACTGCCTCGCCACTCTCCCTTCTGCCCAGGCTCAGATTCACCCTTTAATTCCCAACTCCTCTACATTACCCCTCCCGAGCAGCGCAGGGGGATGGGAAATGGGGGATTGTGATCAGTCTGTAACACCTTCTCTCTGCTGCTCCTTCCTCCGCACATTGTTCCCCTGCTTCAGTGTTGGTCCTCCCTGCAGGTTGCAGCCCTTCAGTCTGCTCCGGTGTGGGTCCACACACTGCAGCGCTTGTCAGGAAAATCTGTGCCAGCATGGGCTCTCTGCAGGCCACAGCTCCTTCAGGAAACATCCACCTAATCCAGCATGGGGTCCTCACACAGGCTATAGTGCGGTTATCTGCTCTGGTGTGGTCTTCTCCATGGGCTGCCAGGACTACCTGCTTAACTGCAGTCCTCTCCATAGGCTGCCCGGGAATCATAGATAGGTTAGCAGTGGTGGAGGTGCATTTTATAACAGGTGCAGAGGTATTTAATATCTGTTCCAGACATAATACCCTTTTTTTGCCTTGCTTTGTGTTACATTCTTTGGACTTGACTGCTGAGTTCAGATCCAGTTCTGGGTGTCCTAATACTCCATAATCAAAACTTTCACCAAGTTGGGTTTTTTTTCATTATTTTTCCCTAAACCTTTCTTGTTTATCTATATATACTTTTAGGTTTTGTAATTTTAAAAATTCAAGTATCAATTTGTTAGGTTATTCTATATAACTGAGAGTTAAGTATATTTGGGAAGAAGGAATATACAATAATGTATTCTCTTCTGCTCTACATGAATTTGTGTGCACAAAAAGTAAAAGCATTTTGTATAGACCACTATTAAAGTTGCTGTGTGGGCAGCAAAAGCACTTGTAGAAACACAAGTTGAGAAAAAAATGCAAGCAATTCCTTTAGAAACTTTATTTGATTACATAGTTATGGCATGATGGCTTGTTTCTAAAGAAATCTAAAGAGAAATCTTTGCAAAATCTAATGGCCTAATTCAATCCTGCTGTGCCTGATAAATTGCACCTTTTTATGTGAGAGATGATTATGTCCAGAGTAGATAAAAGTAGTACAGATTTATTGTCCTGCCCCAGCTTATAGTCAATGACCCATTGTAGTATATGTAAGTATGTTGGGTTTAGTCTCTACGATTCCTGACAAATGGAAACAAAGAAGTTACATGAAATGATATCTGCACATCATATATTTTCATTCTCTTTCCCTTGAACTTGAGATCAGCTACAACTATAGAGAATACAACATAATGAAAAGCTGAATTATGCAGCAAAACAGTGCACTACTAAATGAGAAAAACAGTATAAATAGAATAGACATTGAAATGCTTTCTGTTATATGATCTCTAGCATTTTATTCCTCTGAATTATTTGAAATGCAAGTAAACAAGCAGCTGAGGCAGTTGACAGCTGTTAACAGAAGACAAAGCTTTCAGTTTTGGAGGTTTTTATTATATTGTTCCCTAGTTTTTTGTGGAACTTCCCATGTTTTATGAATATATCATGCCAAAGGCAGAATAATAATTACACAAGATTGAATGCTAGTGTAATTATTGATATAATATTAAACAAATAAATGTATTTACCTCTTGGTCACTTAAAAGAACCCTTTTTTAAAGGAGTTGTACATTGGTACTAGCTGAACTCTGTTTATGACCCCAGTACTGAAAAGTGTCATCACTGTTGCCCACTTCTGGAAAGTTTTTTTACCTGTTCTTGATGTGCATGTTGATATTCTCACTGAATTAAGGTACTTAAGGTGAACAGACTGGTCTGGAGATGGAGTTCACTGTGCTGAAAAGGATATCATTTTATAAATGTAAACTGAAACACTCTATAATATTTTTGAAAACCTGCTTGGTGAGCAGGAAGATGTGTCACTAATAAGGAACTAACTTGAGTTATCTTAGTTTGGAAAGCAAGGACTTCGTTTGCATTTTAACTATTAGATGGGTTTAACTAGGAGAAAGATATGAACAAAGCTAATCCATGTTTTGAGTTTTGGACATCTTAAATGCCATTGTCACTGACTGGCAATAAAAAGTCTATCAATGTCCTGCAAAGAGTAAACAAACTATCACTTACACAGAGAAGCCTATGTAGAGATTTGAAGTGAAATAAGGGCAGAATAAGCTGGATGCTTCACTTAACTTAGAGCTCTAAAAAGCTCTTGTCATCCTGGTGATTTAGTAGAAACTGTGGAGGTGCTGAACAATACGTGGTGCAGCTTGAGGTGACAGTTAGATGTCCTCTTCAAGCTATAGAGAACATTTATGAAAATCTTATGCTACACTAAGATTCTAACCAGTATATAGCCAAAGGTAGGTGGGAAGGAAGTTCCCTTAGAAGCTGGAGAAGGATCTGGTGGATTATTTGCATTTTTCATCCCCATTTAACAGAGAGCGAATGAGGATGGTGCAGCATGGGAAAAGGAATGTAGGAGGGGCTAGCAATATAGATATGTGTTAAGAATTAAGCTTAATGCTTAGAAGTAGAGTGAAAATATGCTAAAGTGCTTGAATAAATATTGTGAATTTATTACTACTTATTTTTTCTTATTTATTCTCTGCACCATTTCTTTTAGCAAAATGCATTTTTATTTTGTGCATTAATGTTAGAATGGGAAGTAGTGTCAAGAGTGTTTAGAAATGTTCCAATTTCTGGGTATTCAAGATGTATATGGAAGGTGAAGGGGCTCAAACCAGAGTTCTCTGTGTTTTCAGAACAAACTACATTCAACCCTTCTCACTGACAACTCACTTCCATCTCCCTCCCTGCTTCAACAGGGGATGGGAGTTGCATGAAAAGATTGTCAGCAAGCCATTTCTGCCGTTAAGGCCCAATCTTGCAGTATTTATAAAATATTTTCATAATCATTGTGGATCCTTCCCATTTATTTTATGAGTGTAAAGTCTTAAGTTTCAAACTGAGCTGAGCTTCAAAAGTAGGACATGAGGTGAGTAAAAACATATCATAAATGACCAGCTACCTGAAGTGAAGAGAGTAGATGAAAATCCAGTGCTCCTGATGCAGTCTTTGTCTTATGGAGGTAAGAAACCAATTGAATCTGTGGCCTGGTCACAGAAGAGTACACCTGCAAGGTTAAATTATAAATTCTGAAAACCTTTGTTAATGAGGTATACTACAGCATGTACATATTAATGTAATATATATGTGTACATTGTCATAAACCTTTTGAAACTGTAGACCTTTTCAGGATGCTATTAGTGTAATTTAGGAGAATCAACACAATTATTTTGGATTAGGTAATGGAAATTGACATGATAAATAAATGTTAGAAGGCTCTTGGGGATATGAAACTGTATTATTAAATTAGAACTTCAGCTAAAATGATAAGGTCTGGTGATTACATTTTCACTAGTACATTCTGCAGTGTCACGTAATAGCTTTGTTGATTGTGCATAATTAACAATGCTTTCAAAATGCAACACAATTACATATATCTTTAAAATAATATTGCTGTGCTGGAAAAAAAATGGATGGGGCTGGTTGAAGCATTTTGAAGCTTGTAGGAAAAACTGCAACTCTCATCTAGAGTAAGCATAGGAGACGTACTACATATAAAACCTAATATTTTCACTGACAGAAATAGCTATCCAAAGCAAAAATACTACAGAAAATGTTGAAGCAGATAATGTTAGTATTTCCCTAGAAAAAAAAACTTGGAAAATTACTTCCAAACAATGTAAGAGTTTAAGGAAGCAGGGGATTGTAAGAGAAGATACAGAACAGAGAATGAAAAAAAAGATGAAAAATGAATTTTTCAACTGAAAAATAAAATATAAGCTAAACAGCACCTGCAACTATGAGTCTCTTTTTTTTTTTTTTTTTTAACCTGGCGTGTTTAGGGGATTACAGTTGTATTTTCCTGTAGAGAAGCTACAGTTTTGCAACCAAATAATATTTTACTTCATAGCAAATTAAAAAACCCTAAAAAATCTAGATCTCAGGTGAACTAAACCAGACAAATGCTACAGAAAGCATTTCCTTTTTTCAAATGAAAGTGGGTTTTTTGAAGATGAATGAAAAAACCCCAACATGTAATAACTGGAAAAGATTGGTATTATACATAAACCATGTCCACTACTTTCATTCTTTTAAGATTATTACTACAATGATTTTATTATTAAGTATTGATTTATTATTAAATGTATATTGTAAACTATACTTTAACTGGTTAATTACTATGACCAAAGTGCTGACTTTGTTAAATATTTTTAAACTTATTTTACTGGATATTGTTTATAAATTCCCACTATTAAATACTGATAAATATTTTTTCTTTCTAAGCAACTGATTCATCCTAGAGTACATGATGATGTCACGGTAGTCACTCTTAAGCCATGTGTTTGCTCTAATTTTTATTTTCCCCTGAATTTTTCTTCTTCACCTACCTCTGCTTAACATTTTTGTGATTAATATCTACAATTATTAAAGAAAATAGGAAAAAAAAATTATACCACGCATAGCAGTTGTGGTTTAGACACTGTTAGTATTTTATGTCTTTATTTGTTATTTCGTCCAGCCAAGTGAAAGGCTGTGACTGTGACCTCCAGAGCAGTTGTTGCTTTCAAACTCTAAAAACCACCTGATCAGTATACAAGGGAAGACAAAGTCTGGGTGCACTGTAGTCAGCGGCTCCGTGGGACCATGGTGCTGGGAACCATTGGGTGTTGCATTGGGGTTCCGAGGGCAGGGACAGGCAGCCAGGGCCCATCCCACTGCTGCGGCCAGCAGCAGGGCAGCCCCATCCCCAGGCACTGGGCACCTCCCTGGGGATGGGCATGGGCTGAGGTCAGGCCAGGATGTTGTCCTGTGGGCGAGGGTCAGGAACAGGCTGGGTGAGGGGAAGGAGGGTCAGACACAGTCCCAGGATCTCTGGGCAGGGCCAAGAGGGCAGCACCCAGTGAAGCCAGACACACTGACCAGATGAGCGCTGCAGTTTGCTGCGACCGGGGCACAACCTGGGCATCAGGGAAAGGGCTTGGACCAAGGGGAATAGCATAGCACATGTCCTAGTGCTGCATCCAAAGTGCAACCAGGCCTTAAGGGCAGCCTATCAAAGTAAATACAAGAGGTAGAATATGTACTTTTCTTTAATGACAGTAACGGAATACTAAACTTTGTATCAATATAGAAAACCAGAGAGACTGATTTTGCATACCTGATTCTGAAGAAAAGTGCTTAAGGAAGTCAGCTGTGTGAGTTACAGTTTTATATACATAATTTACAGGCAACTCATTGTGCAATTGTCTGTGGTCTACCTTGATGCATTCTCTCCATGGTTAAATTTTGTGATCCTTGTATAATGGTTAATTGGTTTTCCCACTGAAGGTTATTTTTTCTTCAGTTTGTTAATACATCCTTTCTGTGGATCATCCATCGAAATATACTTTCTTAGTTAGCCTGGTCACCTATGGTAGCAGAGCTAATTATCTTTTAAGTAGCATTAAGACACAGTATTGTAATGGATACTGAAGGATGTTTTTCCAATTATGGTTCAAAATAATCTTAACACATTCTTTATCATGCATATTCTTACTTCTTAGAACCCCTATAAATTTGAGTTATAGTAATACATACATGTGTGAATGCGTGTAGGCATCTGATGATCTTAGCAGTCTTTTCCAACTTAAATGATTCTATGATTCTGTAAGTACATATATACTTATGTATGTATTGTACCTTCCTAATCTCTTCTTACTAGCATGTCTTCCTAATCTCTTCTTACTAGCATGTCTCTATGCAATTGTTATTGCTATGACTCTTTAATTTGATTCCTTTTCAAGTTACAAGGAGAGTTCATATGTAACTCTGGGATAAGAAAATAGCTTCTATGTCAGTGTACTGAAAAACAAAAGCAACAAAAACTCCAGCTTAATATTCACGTTTCCTATACTAGTATTTACATATGTTAAAATATACATTTATTTGAATAAAAAGTCCACTGAACATGTTTTTACTCACCAAAACAATGCTGCTCAGTATCAAAGAAAAGAGAGTTTAAAAGCATGTTATCTCACTCCACAAATGAAAGAAGGAATGTCCCCCTGAGAGGTGGTAGATCTGACTCTTGAGAATGTAACCAGAAGCTGAGAGCAGCTTCACAATCAGGTCTCATAACAATCACAGGAAATATACACTAACTTTTCAGTTTAGCGTTTGAAGGATTAAAGTAAAATCAGTAAACAGAACTACCCATTTCCTCCATACCTAAAAAACTATTAACAAACACAGACACTCAGTGTTTGTGATCTACATCTATAGTTAAGGAGTTAATAATTTCCTCTGCTCCTTCTGCATCCAGCTTTCTTCATTTGGGGAGGAATACATAACCCATATTATGTTAGATATTGTTCACAGTAGGGCATACTATATTGTTGGTTTGGCTCCAGTTCTCCAGTTTTCAACTGGCTTACTTACCTACCTAAAAGCAAAGTTTGGGTAAGCTGAACTATTTTCATGCTTGGTTTATCTTACTGCTTAATCTCGAGGATTTGTTAAGCATAATGAACTTCTGATTAGCAGATGAGAATGGATTTACTCCATTGCCCATAGCTCACAATAAGTCAAGGAAGACAGAGCCAGTTCTGTTAATCATATTACTATTGCTTCATTAATGTTCTTTTTATTTATATTAAATGTGGAATGCTTTTGCAATAAATATAGTTATTAAAAAGGGAAATATAAAATAAGACTTCGTTTACTACATAGTTTTCTACTATTGTATTCTAAATTGTGATTTCAATCTACATTAAAATATATTTTAAGTATTGTGTAGAGAAAAAAAACCAACTAAGGTTCCAGTTCAACAATCTGTTCCCTTCAGCAAAACATTTAAAAGCATTTGTTACTCATTGATTTTAATAGGTTTAAAACATGCTTAAACATAATGGACCTAAACATGTAACAAATCAGTGGATTTAAAGCAATTTTATCTGCTGCATCTATTCTTTCCAGACAGACTTCTAAGCCATTCCCGTAACAACATTAAGTGCCAAAAGCACTTACAGGAAGATGTTGGCTTTGTGAACTCCTACCAGATCTTTCTAAATTTAAGATAGCAGGTACCCTTTTTGTTCTAGCTTCTTGAAATGAAATGAAGGGGTTTGGAGTGACCCAAATGAATTAAGTTAGACCCAGTGAATCCATATTGTATTAGCCCGAACGGAATTTATGGTCTGGCTGAAGGAATTTCACTTCTCTGCAATGCACATGGGACTAAATGATTAAAATAAAAAATTTTGCCATAAAAGTCTAAAACTACTGGGGTTTCAGGTTGCAACTTGACATGAAAGGTCAAACTTTTAATTATATTTTGCTCTGATATCAATAGAAATTGAAATATTTACCTGCAAAAAATTATAGGCTTCAAAGCACAGTTATGCCTCTGGCCTGACTTCCTGCTTAACTAAGGTTATAAAAAACATTTTTAAAGTTTTAGGCATTTTTTGGTTTGGTTTCTTTTTTTTTTCTTTTTTTTTTTTTCAATTATGCTGGCCATAAGCAAGGGAGAGAGGGATACTAAAATTTCCTTTTTACAAAGTATAATTTGCTGGAATGGAAAGTTCAGATGTCCCTCATTGTTAGACCCATCCTGAAACTCCCATCTCTTTGCAGCACTCTGTAGTATTACACACCAACAGAACTCAGTAGTAATTAAAGAAAAAATAGATAACATGAAACCCGGGACTGAGGAACTGGTGGTGCAATGCAGAGGAGTAGAGTGGATAGAAGTGTTAGCAGAGAGACAGACTGAAGGGAGGCAGATTCCAAGTCATATCAGTGGGTCTCATTACTTGTGTAAGAACCTAGTAATAGTAGCAAGTACTTTTCTATTTTATCACTCAAATTGTATTAGAAGAAAAGGTAATTTTCATACAATCTGGAAACAAAACTGTTTGAACAGGTTTTATAATACATTTTCTGTCTCCTCGCAATGCTCATATGGTGTAAGACTCCAGTTCTAGCTAATGTGTTTGCTCACAGCTATTCACTTATCTTCCTGTCTCAAAGTTATGTCCTCTACTGCCTTGATTTGTTGATGATGTTGCCCCAAACTGAAAGCTAAGACAGTGTTTTCACAGGAAAGAACAATCCTTAAAGGCGTCTTTCTAAAAATATGCTTAAATTTCAAAAATCTAGGGCAACATTTGAGTTCATAAGTTTGTACAATATGTAATTTCTTTGAATTCATTCTTCCATTCCTAAGTGTTTCTGCAAAAGACTAAATTTGACATCTGATTATTTTCCAAATTCTTACTAACAAAAGCTGTCTCCAAAATGATTTTTCTATTTAGAACAAGATAAGTTAAGAGATATTAATCATAGTGAATATAGTTTAATTGAATATTTAATTGAAGATCTACTGTGCTAATTATGCAACACATATTCAGAGATAGGTAAATTAACTATTTAATTTGCTGATGAAATATTTGCTGTACAAGAAATGGGAAAAGTGAATGCTGCTTACTTAATTTTTTTATAAATGTCTTATTACAGAAACAAATAAATGTGAAACATGAAAACAAAACATTAAGTGAAATCAATATGTGTAACTTAAAGCACACTGGTATTGTGGATATTTTATGCAAAGTCTTTCAGACAGTAAATGCAATGCAACTGAATATAAGAAAAATAAAACTAGAAAAGGGAGGATAACGCAAAATAGATTCTTTAAATAGTCCTAATCTTTGTAAATGGAGAATAAAGCAAAAACAAAGATCTAACAAATTGCATTACAGAACTGTGTAGTACTGTAAATTGCTACTATGGAATGAAGCAAGAAATATGAAACATATTGGGGTTTTTTTTCAAACTCAATTATTGCACAGTAATCTGATCTATATACTTTTAAATTTCCATTAGTAGGAAGACAACAACAATGGTTAAAGACATGTCTTAGCTACAAGAATGTTATCTAACTAAAGATCATGCTATCATCATGAGCAATCAGGGCCTAAGCAATCCAGGAGGTTCCTGTAATTCATTGATGATAACTTCCTCCTCCAAGTGATTAAGAAGCCAATCAGAAGAGATGCTCTGCTGGACCTTATACTTACCAACAAGGAGGGGCTGTGACGGGTTGACCATGGCTGGAAGCCAGGTGCCCACCAAGTCATTCTATCACTCCCCCCCCTCTTCGCTAGACAGGGGAGAGGAGAAAAAAAAAATATAACAAAGGGCTTGTGGGTCAAGGTAAGGACAGGAGAGATCATTCACTGATCACCGTCACGGGCAAAACAGACTCACCTTGGGGAAATTAACTCAATTTATTACAAATCAAAACAGAGTAAGGTAGTAAGAAATAAAACCAGATCTCACAACAC
>JANZLQ010000008.1:13206025-13220071 GCA_026212715.1 Elanus axillaris
GCTTCCAGCAGCTTCTCACAGAAGCCACCCCTGTAAGCCCCCCACTACCAAAACCTTGCCACAGAAACCCAATACAGGGGCTTATCGGAAATGTGCAGATCAAAGGCAACTTTGGATGCAGTGACCATGAGATGGTGGAGTAAAGGATCCTGAGGGCAGGGAAGTTAGTGAAAAGCAAGGTCACAACCCTGTGCTTTGGGAAAGCAGACTTTGGCCTCTTCAAAGATCTGCTCATAAGAGTTCCCTGGAGGGAAAAGGGGCCCAAGAAAGATGATTAATATTCAGGTATCATGTTCTCCAAGCTCATCAATAGTCCAACCCAATGCACAGGAAGTCAGGCAAAAATACCAGTAGGCCTGCATGGATGAAGAAATTCAAACATGAAAAGGAAGCTGACAGAGGGTGGAATCAAGGACATGTAACCTGGGACAAATACAGAATCATTGACCAAGCATCCAGGGATTAAGTTAGGAAAGCTAAAGCCCAAAATGGAATTGAATGGACAGGGATGTCAAAGAAAATGTGAAGTACATAGGAGACAAAAGGAAGACTAAGGAAAAATGTGGGCCCATTACTCAATGAGATGGGGACCTGGTTGCACAGGACATGGAAAAGGCTGAGGTACTGGATGCCTTCTTTGCCTCAGTCTTTACTAACACCACAAGCCTTCGGGGTCCCAGAGACCAAGGGGAAAGGCTTGAGGAAGGAAAAATATATCCTTGGTGGAAGAAGATCATATCAGGGAATCCTTAAGCAAACTGGACATACATAAGTCCATGAGCCCTGATAGGGCAACTATGAGAAATGCCTGAAGTGCCTGAAGACTGGAGAAAAGAAAATGTCACACCCATCTTCAAGAAGGACAAGAAGGAGAATGTGGGGAACTACAGGCCAGTCAGCCTCACCCCAGTGCCAGGGAAGGTGATGGAGCAGCTATTCCTGGAAACAATTTCCAGACACATGATGGACAAGAAAATCATCAGGAGGTCAGCATGGCATCACCAAGAGGAATCACGCTTGATCACCTTGATAAACTGCTATGATGAAATGACTGGCTTGGTACATGAGGACAGAGTAGCAGATATTCACAGAATCATAGTATCAGAATGGTTTGGGTTGGAAGGGACCTTAAAGATCATCTAGTTCCAACCCCCCTGCCATAGGCAGGGACACCTTCCACTAGACCAGGTTGTTCAAAGCCCCATCCAACTTGGCCTTGAACACTGTGAGGGAAGGGGCATCCACAGCTTCTCTGGGCAACCTCTTCCAGTGTGACCACACGCTCACAGTGAAGAATTTCTTCCTTACATCTAACCTAAAGCTACTCTCTTTCAGTTTAAAACCACTACCCCTCGTCCTGTCACTACACTCCCTGATAAAGGGTCCCTCTGCAGGTTTCCTGTAGGCCCCCTTTAAGTACTGGAAGGCTGCTATAAGGTATCCCTGGAACCTCCTCTTCTCCAGGCTAAGCAATGCCGACTCTTCCAGCCTGTTCTCATAGAAGAGATGCTCCAGCTCCCATTTTTGTGTCCCTCCTCTGGACTCACTTGAGCAGGTCCATGTCTTTCCTGTACAGCATTACCCCAGGACTGGTTGCAATACTTCAGGCAGCATCTCACAATAGTGAAGTAGATGGGGAGAATTGCATCCCTTGACCTGCTAGTCATACTTCTTTTGATGCAGCCCAGGGTATGATTGGCTTTCTGGGCTGCAAGTGCACATTGCCAGCTCGTATTCAGTTTTTCATCCACCAACACTCCCTAAATTCTCTGCAGGGCTGCTCTCAATCCAATCATCCAGCCTGTATCGATGTTTGGGTTTGCTATGACCCAGGCGCAGGACCTTACACTTGGCCTTGTTGAACTCCATGAGGTTCACACACTGGCCTACCCCTCAAGCCCATCAAGGTCCCTCTGGATGGCGTCCCTTCCCTCTGAGCAGTGTGGTATCAACCACACTACTCAGCATAGTGTCATCTGCAAACTGGTCCCAGTATGGACCCCTGTGGGACACCACGCATCACTGGTCTCCACCCAGACATCAAGATGTTGACCACAACTCTCCAACCAGTTCCTTATCCACCAAGTGGTCTACTCATCAAATCCATACCTCTCCATTTTAGAGACATGGATGTTGTGCAGGACAGTGTCAAATGCTTTGAACAAGTCCAGGTAGAAGACATCAGTCACTCTTCCCTTATCCATCAATGCTGTAACCCCATTGTAGAAGGCCACCAAATTTGTCAGGCACAATTTCCCTGTCACAAATCACCTCACTGTTTTCCATATGCTTTAGCATGGTCTCCAGGAGGATCTGCTCCATGGTCTTGCCAGGCACAAATGTGAGACTGGCTGGCCTGTAGTTCCCCAGGTCTTCCTTTTTTCCCTTTTTGAAAATGGGAGTTATGTTTTATGTTTTCTATTGTCCACCTGAACTTCAGTAAGGTCTTCAACACTGTCTCCCATAAAATCCTCATAGACAAGATGTTGATGGTGAGGTGGACTGAAAATTGGTGGAATGACCAGGCCCAGAGGGTGGTTATGAGTGGAACAACGTCTATTTGGGGGCTAGTGACTAGTGGCGTACCCTAGGGATCAATAAGGGATCCAGTCCTGTTTAACATCTTCATTAATGATCTAGATGATGGACCAGAGTGTACCCTCAGCAGGTTTGCAGAAGACACCAAACTGGGAGTAGTGGCTAACACACCACAGGGTCGTGCTGCCATCTAGAGGTATCTTGACAGGCTGAAGAAATGGATTGATGGGAACCTCATGAATATCAGCAAGGGGAAGTACAAAATTCTGTAACCTGGGAAGGAACAATTCCATGTGCCGATATATGCTGGGGCCCCTGCAGCTGGGAAGCAACTTGGCAGAACAGGAACTGGGAG
This sequence comes from Elanus axillaris, assembly GCA_026212715.1. Taxonomy (NCBI): domain Eukaryota; kingdom Metazoa; phylum Chordata; class Aves; order Accipitriformes; family Accipitridae; genus Elanus; species Elanus axillaris. Next base: position 13,208,919 of record JANZLQ010000008.1, read on the forward strand.
CCCTGAAGGATACTAGGTTGAACATCAGCCAGCAATGTGCTCTTGTGGCAAAGAAGGCGAATAGTATCCTGGGCTGCATTAGGAGGAGTGTTGCCAGGAAGTTGAGGGAAGTGATCCTTCTCCTCTACTCAGCACTGGTTAAGCTACACCTGGAGTCCTGTGTCCAGTTCCGGGCTTCTCAGTACAAGACAGATAAAGACACATGGGATCTTCAGTGCAAGAGATATGGAGAGAGTCTAACAAAGGCCCACAGGATGTTTAAGGGACTGGAGCACCTCACGTATGAGGAAAGGCTGGGAGAGCTGGGACTCTAGCCTAGAGAAGGCTTGGCAGGATCTAACCAATGTGTACACATACGGGAAGGGAGGGTGCAAAGTCTTTTCAGTCATTCCCAATGACAAGACCATAGGTAATAGGCACAGGCTGAAACATGGGAGGTTCCTTCTGAACATCAAGAAACACTTTTTTTACTGTGGGGTTGACTTGAGCACTGGAACAGGTTGCCTGGGTATGTTGTGTACTTTCCCTCCCTGCAGATGTTGAAGAAACGTCTAGGCACAGTCCTGGGCAACTGCCTCTACGTGACTCTGCTTGAACAAGGAGGTCGTACCAGATGACCTCCAGAGGTCCCTTCCAACCTCAGTTATTCTGTGATCATGAGATATATAAACAACCAATATAAACTAATAAAACAAGCAGCTTTGAAAGCCTGAGATCTCAGCATTCAAATACAGAATAGCTTTAAGTTTCTCGCCCCTCACTTGATTAGGGAGAATTAAGAATAAACAAACAGAAATTTAAGTATTCCCATGTCAGAATAATCCTTTTAAGAATATTTTCTCAACTTGGATGCTTTCCCGAGCAGGCAACCTAAATCTGATACTCAAAAAAACCCAGTGAAATACAAATTCCAGCAGCATGTATCCAGATTGTCTACTCTGTGCACTTCAAGGCTTAACTTCCTTAGAAAGTGAGTCCATAAACCCGTCCATTTTAAGGAGAGAACTCCCTGAAAGTAAATTCCATCTTGTAAGGGCAAATTACAGGCTCATGGGGGCAGATAGTACCTGAAACTTCAGTCTTCCAGGAGACTGGTCTGTCCAGTAACCTGGAAGCAAAGTAACATAAAACACATTTCATTTCCTGATCCTGTGGTCTATTAGGGAGAAGGCTACATAAAGACTAGGACTGAAGGCTATTGTTTAGGGCATGCAGCAGGAATAGAAGCGTCTTACATTTTGGTTTTCTCAAAAGTATTCCATAAAAGACTATTTTGTAAACAAATGCAAATAGTCATAGGAACCATAACTACTGACATATGATCTGGGTGTTCAATATGTTCTCTCACACATCCTCCAGGTGAGGCTTTCCAGAAACATAGACTTTACTTTGCCTTGTATATTTCTAAGCCCCTCAAATGAGGCAGTCCAGAGCTCTGTGTCAAGCCCCTCTGGTTAGGGATGTTCCAAAAAGACACAGAGGCAGAACAGAGATAAGTATCTCTAGGTTTTTAAAGTTTAACAGGCAGGTACATAATTCTTTGTAGCTGGGCATTGGTTGAATGAGTTTGGTGTAACTGAGAGTGGGGAAGGGTAATTGAGACTCGTTTCTATGTTCCCAGTTAATGACAGTAGATTTAGGTGCTTGAAGTCTACTTAACTGTAGTTTTAATTTTTTATCAGTCATGTCTTAAGGGTTTTTTTGGTTTGTGGGTTTTGGGGGCACAGAGTGATCCACCCATCTTTTGGTTGCTAAAGCTTGAGCGAGGATATTTTGTTTACACATCTAAGAAACTTAATTACACCAGCTTAAACAAAGGTTTGATGGGGGAATTTATTTAAGCAAGTTTGTGTTGGTCTTCAAGCATGTAAGAAATTGCAATCAAGTCATGACTATACAAAGAAAAATCAAAGATGTAAGTCTCAATTATTTAAATGTGTAGGGTTTTTATACTAAGCTAGAGATAATTGTGTCTCTTACCAAAAGCCACTATTTATAGAATTTATTTTTACAGAGAACTGAATTTTTAAGCTCTTTTTAAAATTGGACCTAAGTGTATTTAAATAATAGTTTGGACAGTCACCATTGGACCTTTAGTTAACTGGCACCTTGATCATTGTTAAATAACATTAAAAATACCTGTTCAGAAAACCCAAATAAATTTTACTAGTATAGCATTGCAGATTTAGCAATTTTATCAGAAAGAAGGCTTCAGGAGGTATAAGCGTAATTAACAGTTCCTTGTTAAACTTCTGGATCAATTGAAACTATACTAACACAAAAATAGGAAACAGCTTGATCAGTTTCATGTTTGGGCTAGTCACTATATGAAATTAACTTATTTAAGGCTTTCAAAGATACTAAAGTTATATACTGTCATCATATTTGTCAGAAGTTAGCTTTCTAGGTTAATGCCTGTTCATGCTCAATTTAATCAAGACATTAAAAATTTCACTATTGTTTCTTTTTGCTGTGCTTATGGCATCAGGTATTTTTTGGCCAAATGTTATGAGTTTACTAAACAGTAATACCATTGCAATAAATGGATATTCAACATTCATTTGATCTATGTAGTACAATTCACAGAGTCATAGGTAGATTTAATCTTAAATGTAAGTGATTGTTAAAGAAACACAAAATAAACTGAACTAAATATACTCCATGTTAAAGTAAATAATACCTAGTCATGTCTTTGGATATATGCAGTTCAAGTAAGACGTGCATGTGTGTGTACATCTGTGTATGTGTGTATACTTGAAGGCAAAGGAAGTTTTGCAGTTTTCTTTCTGGGAATTTAGTAGCATTTCATTAGGATTTTTCACTAACCAATTAATTACCCACTTTTCATCAGATCTTAAACTCTTGTTTGGAAGCTTAAAGTGTATGAATTGTCTTAGTATTTGTCTTAAAATCTAATCAGACTTTGGTCATATGCACGAAAAATAGTAAGTTTGTGACATTTTCTATTGATAGTAACAACAGCATTTGTGGCTGTTCAAGCAATACAGTTTACAGACAGTATGGTGTATAAATGGATTTTTATTCATCTTTATCTGTTTTTCACAGCAAGCTGATGTCATCCCATCATTTAATCCTCTTCTTCAAAGAAAACATCCTTCTCTGCTGAAATACATAGAAGTTCAGTTTCTCTAGCTAAAAGAAAACTAGCAGTTTATTTTCTTGAACATTTAGGAAGTCACAGAGCTTTTTTCATGTATCTTTGGTTTTATAGAGGCTATTTCTGTTTATTTTCTTATAGCTCAGTTTCAATGTATCAACTATTTGTATTAATGAGGAATACAAAATAAAATTTAAAAGTCAGTTACATCTTGCAACTGGTTGTCTTTGTTATTATTAGCCAAGATAACTAAAACCTTTAGAAGAAAAGCAGAAATGCTTATCACAAGTTGGTTATACCTAAGAAAGGAACAAAGAGGATTCTTCATCCAGTGTGCAAGATAATCCTCATTCCCTTTAATGAAAACCAAAAAGAAAAAAAAAGGAAAAGAAAACAAAAATTGTGATCTGGATTGTATAGCTCATTTTGCTTCTCTGATTTTACTGAAGTAAGCTTGGTACCCAAGACTGTGGAAATCTTTATTTCTCTGAAGGAAAGCAGTTACCTTGCATATGGAACAGCATAACAACAGATCTCATAGTCCCTTAACAGTTTATCCTGTATGGATAATCATTATTAAGCTGTAGTCTTTACTAGACTTCTTTCTTTAACAAACTTTTGTTTTAGACTACTTTACAAGATAATGATCTCTCAGTTGTTAGCTAGTATCTGGACAACCTTAAGAATTTTTTTTTTGTTATTATTATTTTATTTTTTAAGAAATGTAAAGGTTTCTCAGCTGTTCCTTCATTGATTACTTATTTTTTACTTATACAGATTCAAATGAGTTTGCAAAATTTAGAATTAACTTAGCATTTTTAATTTAAGAGAGTTAGTTTAGGGGAATGTCAATGCAATAAAATATAGCAGGCAGTTGGGACACATTGCAAGTAAATTACATCTTTTCTTTCAGGTTTGTTTCATCCTCATGATATAATGCATGAAGTTGCATTAAAAAAAAAAAAAAAGAAGAAATAACATGAAAACTCTCTACAGGACTCCTGGGAGAAATCAGGACTCATTCCATGATAAGATATAGCAGAGTTGCACAGAGTTCTGTAGGTTTAGGATAGACACCCACTCCACTCACCCCTAAACTAGGAGATATCATTTTTCAACAAAGATCAACAACACACACATAACCTAGGCCTCACAGTTAGAGTGACTGATCTCAAAATAGAAATACCAGTATCAAATTGTTTCATAATATTGTACAAAGAACAAGTAGAATGTATACTTTCACTTAATTTTAAAAAGTTTCATAAGACCATAGGAATAATTTTTGAAGTAAATAGATGAATATTTCAGATAAATATTTCTAGTCATCCCTCTGTTCGTTTAGCAGTCTTGTGGGTTTTGGTCACAGCTGTGTGTTGAAGGAAACAGAAAGCAACTCCATCCCTATGAAGTTTAGATCCAATCCACAAATTTTACAGGACATGTTTAAGCACATGAATAAGTTTAGAATGATTAACCCATGTGTTTTGATGATCTGAAGTCTTAAAAAAGTTTTCATCTAAAGTATTCTTTCAGGAGATATACTCCCACTATTTACTATCTTTTTTTTTTTTTTTAATGAGGCTTTTCAATGCCTTTGGGTTAAACTGTTTAAAAGAATCATGCACTTGGCCCCTACACAAGAACTGATGTTGTTATATATCCCTGTTTGCCAGAACTAGCAATGCTCTCAGTAATTTCATTGGCTGTTTGTTCATGAAATAAAGGTCAGCTAGCCTTCCACGTAAAATGCAACTGATGGACAGTCACCCTTCCTCATACTTTTGTAGTTCAGTTTTTGGTACACTTCGCTCTTTTTAGAGAGACACCAGAGAACAATTTAGTTATTTTAATACCACCACATCTTTACAAGAGTTGATAAATTCCAGAAGTTATTATATTGCTGACACTGTTCTTTTTCAATATTGTTTTCCAGCTGCATTTCCTTAGGTAATTTTACTAAGCAATTTTTAAAAATGCACTCCAAGCAAACATGTCATGCTTAGCTTGCTAAAAAAAGAATGAAAGTATAATTAACATATTCCTGAAATATTGAAAAGATACGGCTTTATCATTATTTTTTGCAAAAGGAAATGAAAGAAGGAAAGAAATAATTTATTACTTGCCATAATGTATCAAAATTATCTGCCTTTTTAAGTAGTTCTTTGGCCTAGAAATGCATGTTTATAAGAAAAATTCTCGAAGGACCTCTAAGGATGTACTGTTATGCTAGGTTCCTGTAAATTCTGAGGAAATTGCTAAATTCTGAGACAATACATAGATTACTCAAGACCAAAAAAAATAAATAACAAAACAACAAAAAAACCCAAAATACTGGTAAAGGTAAGATTGTGGAAATAAAAATTCAAAGTTTCAAGAGGAAAAACACTGAAGTGAAGATGTATAGAATTCTAATGGAGGAGAAAATAATCTCAATACAACAGCAGAGCAGCATCAGAGATCACCTCCATTTCAAGGAGAAGCAGATACTGAATTTTTACCACCTGAGCAACGACTGCCTAGCTGACAAACATTCATTGGATACCTTATCGGGAGTGTTGAACATACTAATGCTTGGCATAGTAGATCATTAACCTCAGTTATCTGTGTGTGTATCAGACAACAAATAATTACTTTGTACTTTGAAATTCTTTTTATTCTGCCTGTAGTGTGTCTTTGTGAATGGTAAAAGTTGCTCAAAGAGCAGCACACAGAAGGAGGGTTATACTGCGAAAACTGGAGAAGGCAGATGTAGCATCAAGAAAGGGCAAGAGATTTCTGGAGAGAGGCTTGCTGGGTTTGGTGCCTCTAGTAAGAAGAGAGAGCTGGAGGCACTGATTATATTACTTTCCTGTTCCCAGTAGGAGACTTTCTATTTTCATACTCTCAAACTCCTCTTTCAGCAGTGGCAATCATAACAAGCTCTATGACTGAATCCCTCGCAAAAGAGATAGCATGAGTGTCTTGTTGAAACTCTCTTCATAGAAAACTACATGTTTTACCTATAATTAGTATTATCTACAGATAGGGTTATATTTATATTTTCCTAGGGTAAGCGTTTACAGGATCACAATCTATGTTACCAATTAGTAATAAAATTTTGTAAAAACAGTTGTTTAATAGACTTTCTGCAAGCATTAAAATTTTTGTTGTTACTGTTGTAAGAAATTGATATACATCCCACACTATGAGGATTCATCATTGGCTTGAAGGAGTAGTTTCAGTGCTAGATTCAGAATGAAATGTGGAAAGATAAGAAGCAATGCCTTTTAACATTGCCTAGAGTTTATGTCTCTCAAGTTGAGCAAGGAAAAGATTGCTATCAGGAAAGAGAACAGCTTACGTAAAGGAATAGCTATAAGGCAAAGAGTCAGGGAAACAGAAAAGGAATAGCTCTTTGAGGAATCTGTACACAGTCTGGCTTATAAAAAAATTACTGAAAATAGAAGTTGAAGGTTTTGGTTGTTTTTTTTCTTTTTGTATTAGCATACTGGAGTCTTGCTTCTATTTGAGAGCGAAGTAGTTTTTTAATGCTTTCATTACAAAATCAGGGGATTATAGCTGCCAACAATCTGAAAGAAGTGTTGATGGTGTGTATCACATGATATAAGAAGGCTCATATTTGATAAAATGTATTTTTGTATATTAATGGTTCTAATTACTATTTCTTTCTTCTTTTTGTGATATGCATACTAACAGAGATATTTCTACTCAATGAAGTTGCATGAAGTCTAGTAAATTGTCATTCAATTATATTTTTTCTTTACATATTATTCCCATAATATCATATGGGAATATGATGATATGATTGTTGTTGACTTGGACTTACATTCTTATTTTCAGTAGAGAAAATAATCAGTAAATGGACAAAACCCCACGCTTACATTACTATGAATGACTTTCCAAACCAACTAGAGTGGGAAGAATAAGAGCCATTTTACTTAATTCACTAATGGTCATACTAAAAGTCTCAAATTTGGTGCAATTAAGGATCTTCTAAAATATTATAAATAAATAAATATCTTCATTTATAATACAAAGCAGACCAAGGAAAGAACCCAACTGAGCTAAAGGAGTTTGGAGGGTTTTTTTCCTAGCTGGGACACACAAGAGAAAAAGATACTCCAAGAACTGTTCTGGTGTTTCTCAATCTTGTGTTCTGAAAGATTCAGAAAAAGAAAGTATCTTTTTTTCTCTGAACTAGTCATCAACATGCAAAGATGATACTTCATCTGCTCAAGAACTTTCCATCTTAAGGGTAGAAAAGCTTGATTACCTTTAGTAAATAAACTTCATAGTATTTTTTGGTTAAATACCAAGATATCTTTGTGCTCACATATTATGTATTAATTTCATATAGGTATGAGCTTACAACTGAGGAAAAAAAATAGAAGATGCTTAAAGCCATTTATCTGGATTTTGTATACTTTAATTGAAACAGAAGACCTGTGAAAATCTCAGAATTTCATGTCAAAAGAGTCAGTAAGTTTTGTTATCTATACATTAGTAAGTCTGAAAAGTTCTTTAAACATTTTCATGGTGAGAAGAGAATTACAGAGACAATTAAAATTGCAATAGTGGAACATTTCTTTCATCTACTTATCCTGCACATTTATAAGTTCTTATTTCAGGGGTTACATCACCTTCTGATTATTGTTTAAAGAAGACAGGGTACATTCAAAAATAAGGTTTAAGTGTATTTTGTAAACAAACTTAACAACTATCAAAACTACATTAATGGAAAATCTGTGAATAAACTTCACTAATCAGTAATATCATTATCTACCCAGTACCTATGTAGTAATAGATAACCCACTTACTCACTCAATTAAAGCGTAAGTAATTCCTTCCCTGACAGGTTATATCCACAATTACATAAATCTAGACACTTGCATTTTAATGTCTAATGGATGCATTTTATGTTACAAACCATAAACCTTAGCTTTTTTACAAAGGACCTTCAAGGATCATCAATCATTATTTGTCTGCCATGTTCTCAGACATGTTCTCTTGTAATCTCTAGACACAATCTTGAAGAATTATATTGAAGTCCATTCCATACACCAGCAACAGAAAATATACCCCAAATGTTATTCTTGTGCAGATATACTGAACTGTCACCCAGCACCCCACAGACCGGAACTATGTTCAAAAAGCATCAAATATTCAAACAACCCCAAACCAATAAAAATAAAAATAATTTAAAAAAACTGATTGATGAGGTGATTAGATCACCAGCTACAGTTTTTATCCACTAGTAGTCAGTTCTGCTATTATTATAGAATCTGTTACTGGTCTGAACATTTCTCCTCTGTTGGCAGAAATCATTACTTTATGAAAAATTGTGACTTGGAGTGAGGGTCTCTCTCTTGCAGCTATAGATTTCTGTTATGCAAACAGTTAGTATGTGTGGATGATTGCATTTTTCAGTAATGGTATAATAATGCATTAAAGACCAGACCAAAAGATTAATAAGATGGAGAAAGATTATAAGCAACAGAAAAATATTAACCATATAGTTGCCAATATACTGAACTGTATAAAGAACTTGTCACAAATGATATTTTGTTACAAGGGTTTGGTTTAGCAGCAGTTTAGGATTTATTAATATTTTTGAGACGATAGATCACAAGATTAGATTGTATAATTTTAACACTACTTAATCATCACCCAATTTAACAGAGTGATTCGATGGAATTCAGCACAAAAAAATTTGTGACTTAAAGATTAGAAAATGGCAAGGATCACCTGAAACTTACAGCTGGGTTGCACAAACAGATGGAGGTTAAATCAAATCACACACATGCGCAGAGAAAACAGTTCTGAACCGGACAGACAGTCAAAATAGTTCTGAACCAAATCACACAGAGGCAAATAGTTCCAACCCAAACTGCAAATGCACACTCACAGATACAACAGTTCTGAAAAAAATTTTACACACACACACACAACATTAAGCTATGATTAATATTTCCCTTCATGAGTTTCATGAATTACTCACTTTTATGTGCTAGCATTCATCAATGGACAGTCAGCAAACCTCATGAAATCAGGACTTTAAGTCCTTGCAAAATTGTCAATGGACAATCTTTCAATCCTCGCAAAGTCTACCCCAAGAGGCATTCTGACTCGGTGGAGACACTGGGTCACACAACCCGCTGTGGTCCTGGAGACTCAAAAGGTTTCTCCTTGGATCGCTATTTACAGGGCCTTGAGATGACTGGCTTTGGTCATTATTTTAGATTCCAGCCACAATTCATGCCCAGTAATCCTGATATACAATTGAGGCAGCAAATGCCCCAGGTGTGGCAAAAGAGTGCCTGACACCCTATTGTGGTTTAGCCCCAGACAGCAACTAAGTACCACACAGCTACTAACTCACTCTCCCCCCCACCCAGTGGGATGGGGGAAAGAATCAGGGAAAAAAGGTAAAACTCCTGGGTTGAGATAAGAACAGCTTAATAGAACACAAAGGAAGAAACTAATAATGATAATAATAACAATAATGAAATGACAATACTAATAAAAGGATTGGAATTTACAAAAGAATTGATGTACAATGCAATTGCTCACCACTCACCAAATGATGCCCAGTTAGTCCCTGAGCAGTGATCCTCCCTCAGGCCAATTCCCCCCAGTCTACATACTAGACATGACGTCCCATGGTATGGAATACCTTGTTGGCCAGTTTGGGTCAGCTGCCCTGGCTGTGTTCCCTCCCAACCTGTTGTGCCCCTCCAGCCTTCTCGCCGGCTGGGCATGAGAAGCTGAAAAATCCTTGACTTAAGTGTCCTGGTTTCAGCTGGGATAGAGTTAATTGTCTTCCTAGTAGCTGGTACAGTGCTGTGTTTTGAGTTCAGTATGAGAAGAAAGTTGATAACACTCTGATGTCTTCAGTTGCTGCTAAGTCATGTTTAGTCTAAAGTCAACATGAGATGTTATCAACATTCTTCTCATACTGAATCCGAAACATAACAGTGTACAGCTACTAGAAAGAAAATCAACTCTTATCTCAGCTGAAACCAGGACACTCCGCAAAGTCACTGCAGTTGTAATCAAGATAACAGCATAACAAGAGGTTTTCCCAAAGGATGCAAGGCTTATCCCAAGATCTCTGTGTCCCAGGGAGCTGCACCACCACATAATTATTGTCTAGAGTACTTTCAATATGACCCTGCAATTTATACAGCCAAAGACCAAAAGGTCACAAGGAATTTAATTCTTCAACTTCTTTCCCAAGTACTTGGAGTCATAGTTAAATTCTACCCTTTGCTTTGCTATAAGAGATTCCATGTTGTACTTAGTATCACAAATTACTGGCTGTGTTCCTTCTTTCAGGGAGAGTTTGTTAATAGATTAGATGGTACAGTTATAAACATTTCAGTGCATATTGTAAATGCTATTTGGTGATAATTGTGTTTTCTTTCTGCTCACAATGCACAGACATTTTGTAAAGACAGAAGACTACAGTAAATGGTTACAGTAAACTTCTATAGTAAACTGATAGCCTCTTGTTTCTGGTTGTCACTTTTCATATAATGGTGAAGGAAAAAAGATCAAGTGGATCTGAAACTAAGTAACCAGAATCCAACATTTGTATCTAGTTTTCTAAATATTTATGTGAAAACAAACCAGATCTGATCTAAAGTAAACTTGTCTCTTCCCCTATTCACTTAATATTGGGAAAAAATCTCATGTGAGACTCTCAGTCTTTTGTAATGGTTTAATGCAATGTCATGACCTGGGCAGGACAGACCAGGGAGGGATCGTGATGAGTTCGGAATACCCTCAGGCTGAATTGAGGTGAAATGAAACCAAACAACAGGTTGTACGTTTCATTTATGGTAGAAGCAGCCTGAACGTGGGAGGCGTTAACAGCAGGTGCCGGGGTTTCTCACAGGGGGAATTGGGGCGAAACCACCTCAGTAACCCGTGTGACCCGCGGTAACCATCCCTCCACGAACATAGACTACAGGCCTTGCTTCTCTGGGGCCCAGCTGAGGGAAGGGAATGCGGCGAGCCCTCCCGTCGGGTCAGG
>JANZLQ010000008.1:13226743-13246939 GCA_026212715.1 Elanus axillaris
CGCTGAGGGGCTCGGCCTGGGCCAGAGGCGGGTCCGGCTTGGAGCCGGGGAAGCTTCCAGCAGCTTCTCACAGGAGCTGGCCTTGCAGACCCTCCCTGCTACCAAGAAAACCCCGTGCCACACAAACCCATAACACTTTGTTAAATCTTTGTTTTATACCAGTAAATATATTGCTGCTTCTCTCCTACAAGTGAAGTGCATCATTCCATCTGTGACACATAAGCGGTTCCTGGAAACTCCAAACAATTTTGTTAAAGCAGTTTGAAAATGGTATTTCAGGAGACAACATCAAATACTGTTATATTTAGATGCAAAATGTTAAAATATTGCTAAAGAAGGTCCTGGTAAATCAGCATCAAAGGATGAAAGAGTCTCTGGAGATTCCAACATTTAAATCTTACTTTATTACTTTTTTGTGGGCTTAGATTCAAAATTCAGAATATAATTCCTCTCACCTCATGTTAACTATCTAACATTTGATCTGAACTATTCATTTAGAATCTCCCAAGAGTCAAGGGACAATTATTTCCAGGGATGATTCATCACATCTCGCTTCAACATTATTACAATTCAGGATGAACCATTTCCTAGAAATGCCTGTTTCATTTCACTGGCTATTAAGAAAGCCTACATAATAAGTTTGGATTACATGCGCAAACTTTGAGACGGTTAATTCCATTCATAGTAGCTGACTCCACTTTCCATTATGTAAAATAAATACTAAAATTAGAAAAAATAGTTTTGATTTACTTTTGGTTCTGAAATACATTTAGTTTACTTTTTTTTTAAGATAAGCACAGCTGAGCATCTTATATAATTTATTGCCCATCAAGTAAATATGCAATTAATGTAAAATTTCAAAGGGATTTACTATATTAAAGAATTAAGTAAAAAAAAATGGAAGAATGTCAACCCGTTAATCTCTATTCTTCTTGGACTTGTATGCTGCCTGCCAGTTAATGTTTGGTAAAGTGTCTGTTTGTATAGTGGTGGATACCATTGCAATGCAGAAAACTTGAGGAGAAACATTTAGGCAGAGTCTTCCATCTTTGACTCAAAGTAGATTTACCCAAGGGTAACACCACACCTGATGCAGTTTCTACTCAGGCCATGAGTTCAAAAGGCTTATACAGGCTTGAAAGGTTTGGACTATCTGCTAGAGCCACCTGTACACAATCTTCTTATTTTTGAGAGAAATCCTTTTCATGCTGTCACCACAACCAACTTCAATTCAGGAATGTTTTCAAAACATGTAATCACTGCATAAACAGTGGTTGACCTCAGCAATGGTCAGTGCCTTTTAACAGTGGATGTACATATAAAAGGAGACAACTGGTAGAATTACTGCAATGTTTCCAATTCTACCTCCTGCATGCCTAAAGAGAGAGAACATGAAAGACCAGGCTGGCCTATTTCTAGTAGCAGTAAATACAAGCACAGCTACATTTGGATATAGTTTCTGAAGCAAAATGATTGGTTTTGATGACTATGGAAGTCCTCTCTGAAAAGCTTCTTCCTACAGAAGTCTCTTAAAAACGCCAGTGTTTGTTTTTTGAGTTCTCAGTTATTTTTTCTCCTTGCACAATGCTGTTATACACATAGCCATTACAAGTAACTTCAAAACTCTTCAAAAACAAATGTCACAAGTTTGTAACTGTATGAGTAATCATGGCTTGTACATGATTCTGCCTGAAAAGAAAACAAAGATCACACACTGTTTCACCCTTCTCAGAGCTCAGCAGTATATTGCTTATAATCTGTAGTCAGTACTCAGAATATAGCTCTTGAAAAGTAATATAACTGTATAAATATATGTAGCATTAAAGGAAAATGATAATATCTTTCAGTAAAGAGTCTAACAACTAAGAAACAGAAATCGACTGAATACTAGGTAGGTTTTTTTCCCTAGACAGAGATTGTGCCTACTATCGTGAAACTGTCTTTTGTAGAGAGGACTGAAAGGTGAGGTGAAACTGAGAAAGCTGATTGAGCTAATGTGTTGGCTTATATAGCACTGCAAATGCTCTTAGGGTTTATGAGTTGTGTGAACAGCAGCAAATTTAGCAGACAAAACATCTGGCCTCAGTACAAAATCTGAGCAGCCAGGCACTGTGATGTCCCTAAACGGCCGGAGAATAATGTGAAATACCTACATAAAAAGTGGTGGGGATTTTCTCAAGAAAAAGCAATGTTGTGATTTTATTTAATCTTATTTATAGTAAGCCCTCAAAGGACCTTTTTATTATCTTTGTTCTACACAGGATGAGACTCTGGATGAAGACACAAACCTTATTCCATAATTATTTATCAGCAAGTTAACTAAGAAAATTATTTGCTCTGTTAACAGAAAGTAGAAATAGTGAAATATCAATTCCCTATTTACAGAATTAGGACCAAATTGATCTCTTCTGTAGCTACACTGCTTTTCTTGAGTATTTACCAGAAATGAAATCACTTTTGCAGTAATACTTTTACAGATTATTTCTTTGATAACTGCTTTTACCTCACTACAGTTACTTATGCTGCATATCTACTCTAATAATATGACTTCGGATAACAGTTTTAATACCTCCCAGGAACCCCAACACTAAACAGGGACAGACTGGACAAGTATAAGAGGAAGATGTAGGGAAAGGATAAGCCACCAATCTGTGAGTGGCAAACAACTGCCATAAATAAAGATTTTGTCTAAGAATTTGTGCTTCATCTCGAAATTGAAAAAGATGCTAGCTTAATACCCACTGATGGTAGAAACACAGTATATTTCTCAGACAATTTTTCTCTTGCGAAACCTCTTAAGCTTCTGAAAGGTCTTCCAAAGAGCAAATGCATTAAAGAAGGTCACATACAAAGGTTTTTATAGATGGAGTCCCAGGAAGATTTACACAGTACAGAAAATTTAAAATAGGAAAACCTTGACCTCCTTCATATGGTCTTACTATATTAGATATAACCAGCACATTACTATATATTCCATTTTACTGTGTAATGGAAATCAAAGATTTATTCAAAAGACCTAGCTATCTTTCAGTGCCTTGGTATTGAAAATACATGTACATTTCCAAGGCAAAAGAATAACTTGATGGTGTGCAACTTCTAAAAATATATATATTCACGTCTTTTGGCCAAGCTTAGTCCTCAGAAAACTCAATTGGAAGTGCTGCCTCCCTTATGATTGAGATGGAAGAAATCTGTACCCCTCACATGACTCATTGTGGAGGGAAAGGTAATGCTCGTCTTCCATAGTAATACTAGGGTTGCATCCATGCCTGGAGTTGTACAATAAAATAAATAAAATAAAATAAATTTCCTTTCATTTTTTTGTTCACCAGAGGCAAGAATTTAAATTATGCTATCTAATATCAGTTATCCTATGTGCCTTTTAAATTTAGTTTCTAGAAAACTTTATTTCATTTCCTCTTCTGGTGACCTTCAAAGCCAATCGTTCAATTACTTGTAGATACAAATTGATTTCACTTATTATGTCCATTAAAAAGGAGGTGAACTATATATATTATTCATCCAAACAGAGGTTTTCTGGACCAGAGTTACTGAAAGAGTAATAGAATACATCATTAGTAGTAGTCTGAAATACAAAGCCTTTCTATCCTGGGTTACAATCTGAATCTAAGGTAGGATTTCCTGCCCATCCATGTGATCCCCACAGTAGACCACTTACCTATCCTAGTTGATAAAATATTCGTAACACATCAGTACTAAAGAACTGGCATTAACTTGACAATGAAAGTTATTAAAAAGAAAAATCTAGGTGATGTCAAGTAGTACTTGTTATATCACAGGGTTCAAAATCTTGCTCCTCCAATTCACTATTATAGCATGATGAGAAGAAAGGTTATTAGAAATTAATTTGAAAAAGTTTTTCAAATTCTTTAAAAGAAATAACAAAAGACATTTAGTGCAATCTAAGATTTAGTTCTGTACCACAATGCACAGTCCTTGGAATTGATAGAGTGTTCATTAAATGATGCATACTGCAGTACTTCAATAAGTTGCACACCATAAAGAATATTTTTCCTGCTGACTGCCCCTTGCCAACGTACTCTCAATTGGACTGTTTCTAGTGTGAGTGTCTCTAAACACAGATGGAAATCAGTGGTATAGAAATCTTGTTATGATTCAAGTGTTTGATCAATTGTTTCTGCAGTTTGGTCATTTACCTTGGGTGTTTCAATTGTTTTTTATTGGTTATTTTATTGAATTGTATATAATCTTGTTTTCACCAGAGACAATCTAGACATTTAAGACAAAATTTAGTTAGTCTGGGAGGCTAAATTTCATTCTTCTGCTTTTCTTCCCCATACTCTTCCCTATTCCCTTCTCACCCTTTCTAAAATTCTTCTGTAGAGGGAAGACTTGATTGCTTCTTCACTTTGTCAATCACAATCCACTGTATTGGTGAAGATGTCTTATCAAGACATCACAGTTTGTCTAACTGACAGCTCAGTACTGGAGTTCAATTGCTTGACCTCTATTTACTATTTTACTTAACATTTTGGTACTTTCTTTTCACTTATTGCACATAGATCAACTTTGTACATTTGAAAGTCTTTTTTTCCATTGTCTTCTATAGATAATGAATGTTCTTTGTGTCTTTAATAGGCTTTGAATTTAAGTTCTCTAAATTTTAGGTCATGGCCCCATTTTATACAATCAACAGATGTGCTATATGAACCATGAAGCAGACCTTTTCTTGCATCATAATTACTAAGGATCAAGCATAATGATATAATCCCTTTCCTCTTGTTTCCTTCAGTGTTCACAGACTTATATGCATGCTTTTTGAAAATGCATTTCTAAATTGCTTTGAACTGGTTTAGAAAAAAAAAACCACAACTGATTATTTTATTCTTATTTAGGATTTTTCAGGAGTTAATTAAAGGCTTACTTTTCCTGTGCAGTATTTCTTTACAAAGTAGCTTTTTGTTTCTTTCTAATAGGTTATTTCTGAATTTTCAATTTTGGTCTACTCCTTGGTACCCACTAATGAAAATTTCAGTTCCTCCATTAACTTTGTTTTAATAGTCTTGTTTATTTCAAGATTCACTTCACAAACACAGCCAGTTCTGTGGAATTTAGAAAGATAAACATTTTGTAAGTGGTTTGCAATAGAAGAAAGAAATGGAGAGGACTTCCAGTTACATAATTTTCTAGACTGGTAAACTAGATATATGTTACATATTGGAACTGCTATTAAACCGCTATATAGTGGCATCAAGAAAATGAAAATAAATACATAAAAAGATAAGAGATTTTCTTAAATACTGAAAATCTATACAAAATCCCCTGGCACTGCATCTAACACCATGACCAATCAAAATATCACCTCTGAAAGTTTGGAGCAAAGGATTAATCCTACTAAAACCTGTGAGATTATGTACATATTTAAAGATAAATGTGTTCTTAAACACTGGGCTGGATTTAAGGCCATAGACAGTAATTTTTACAGTACCAGGCAATGTTTCTCTGATTCTTTTTATACACAGCTATAGATATAGTCACAATGTGCCACATGTTAGAATAACTTAACGTATTTCTTGTGCTTCTCCTTTTCCAGAAAATATGCTTGGGTTTGGGCATTTTTTTTGTTTTGTTTTTGTTTGTTTGTTGGTTGTTGGTGGTTTTTTTTTGTTTTGGGTTTTTGTTTGGGGTGTTTTGGTTTGGTTTGGTTTGGTTTTGGTTTTGGTTTGGTTTGTTTTTTAAGACATGCAATGATTAGTGCTAGACTAATAGCACAGTTTAAGCAGGGAACATGATCCAGCTCTGAGAAGGGAAACTGGGCAGTTGAAATTCAGAACCGGGAGACCATAAAACACTACAACTGGAGGTTTACTGCCTTCCAATGCTCAGATTATATCTTGGCTATTTTGAAAGATCAAGCCAGCCTCAATATACGTCTTCTATGCTTTTGCTGAAATATTTTGTGAAATGGAATACACAAAGGGATATGCTACTTAGTTAAAAATAGAGATCAGCTTATCCCCACACCAAATGTGAAGGCAATACATTAGTGCTTTGACAAATACAAACAAATATAAAAATTGGCTCAATAACTGCTGTAAAAATATATTTTGATTCTATGGCATTTGTTTGAAATTAGGTTTAGAATTCTATCATCTCTGGTTAATTTAACAAGTCATCACTTCATTCAATCCATTTTAAAAGAAAAATATTTAGGAGGTAGGAGGGAATAACAAAAAGAATTTTTAATTCCAAGTCAAAATATTTTATCCACTCATCCTTCAAAGTAAAAAGCAACAAAAGAACATAATATTGTGACCAAAAATTAAATTTTCCCAGTCATGTATGTACACACACACACACTCCCCCTTATTACAATTTTGTAAAATTTCCAAATAAAGTTTTATTTTAAGGAAGAACTCAAATATTTCTTTTTGAAAATATGCAAATACTGAAATTTAACTTTTTACATTATGTAATGTAATGATATATCTTTTCAACACAAAATCAGAAATAAGTCCAGTTGACCTGAACACTTCCTTTTTATTAATAATTTTGTCATAAATAATTTTTCTTACTCTTTTTCCAAGCCACCACTGCAGAAGGTTTTTCCTTTCGTCTCATTCTGTCCTCCCACAGGCAAAAAAAAAGTGCAGTGGAACAACAGTACTGCCAATGTTTGAGGCAGACATCATTTTCTAAGAAAGGAGAAAATAGGGTGAAATATTTTCATTTAATATGAAGAAAATCATCTCACATCTGTAGCACAGCTATGTTCTCTATTCAGTTCTTGAATTCTTCCCAGAACGGTACATAGGACAGTGCTGCTGACATTCTGAAGTTTTGCATAGATTACCTATATTTTGTCTTATACTATAAACAGAAATGTTTCAAAAGAGGACAACAGTAGTTGACAGAACTATGACTATGACAGAACACTGCTTTTTAGAATTGTATAATTAAAATCTGTTGATAGTTTGAATCGATACATGAGAACTGTAGCTGTAATTCTTTCTGCATATAGAATGAATGTTGTCACTCTGACACTTTTTTTCCATGCTTCATGGGTTTGGGGGTTTGGGTTTTATTTCGTTGTTTTATTTTCAAGAATACAGCTAATGTTTCCAAAACATGAACAAATCTGACATCCCAGAGACAAATTCAATGATAATACAGATAGATAGCCATTCAGAAGACTTTCAGCCTGCCTTAAATCGGTTTGATAAAGCATGTATTACAGATGGTTTTGATAAAAAACAAAAAAAAAAAAAAAAAGGAAGCTCTGCCAGAGTGGGAGCCAGTCCCGGAGTAATGACCGAGTCTCAATGTGAATATGATCATTCTCCCTTTATTGCTCAAAAAGGGTGCTTATATACCTTAAGCAATTAGTCACAAGCTGTCCACGCGCCTCTAGCTTTACTATGATTGACCATAACATGTTCACACACACAAGCTAACTATACAGTTGGCTGCTAGCTCCTGTCCATGGTCCCTATCATAGGTTCTTAGATCATCCTCTTGTCATGTACTCCGCTTCTCCTGCCAACAAACATCTGGTCTCAAGCAGTTCTTATCTCTTCTATGAAGCTTGTTTCAGCATTCAAGGTCCTTCAAGGGCATTAGTAATTCTTTCATGCCGTCCACCTAAAATAACACTCCCAACAATTCCCCCTTTTTGTTTTTGTCCACACACCCCAAGTCAAAATACTATTGGATACAATCACTAAAACAGGCAAACGGCTCTCTCTGCCCATCTCCTGCTTTCAGTCACATAGGCTCAACCTTGTTCCGCTTTCCATAAGCGCTCGACCTTCACAACGTCCTTGAGGCCTTCAGCCATAAAAACTTCTGACTCACAAGTTATATCTTGCCAGCTGCTATCAGCCCTGGGTTGTCCAAACCCTGCAGTATTGTTCCATGACTATTTTCTGCAAGAAATTCCCCCACAAAGCTCCTACAAATTCCTTGGGAAAATTTTGAATTGAGAAGTTTCAGCTGGGGGGAGTTTCTGCTTTGATGGAACACGGGCTGTGGCAAGACAGTCAGGAGGTTTTTATGACTATTCAGTTCTCACCTCATCTTTATACTGACATCAAACATTCCCCAGACATTGTGTCTTTCCAGGCTATGTAAAGCATGCAGATTTGGAGAATTTATATTTTGCAGGCATTTCTGCATTTCATGAAATTAATGTGATGTGTAGTCTCTGCAAGTCAGGCTTAGGTAGGGGTCAAAACCAGGTGAGTGCGATTTGATTTTAGGGTGTTACCTAATTTGTATACATTTCTCTCTGTCTCTCTCATACACACACACTCTATCATTCTGTGGCTAAAAATGGGTATATTCTGTGTTTCATTGCTTCATAAATGTTCCTGGATTATGCAGGTGAATTTTAAGGATTCTATAATTTAGAAGCTTTTCACTGAAAAGTAGTGAAGCAGTGAAGTAACTAGACAGAATTGATTTACACTGTTGTGTAATTAAGTATATTATAATCAAATGTATATGAAAACTCAAAGCCAGGCTGTATAACTCTAAGTTATATTCAGTCTTTTCTACATTTCATACACAGGCTTCAGTGAAATAATCAAAGAAGTCTAGTTCTGCTAACTAAAAAAAAATTTAAAAATACAGTAAGATGACAAATGTTTTCTTCCTTCCTCCATAGTTCACTGAAACCTTGGTTCTCTCTGTTACCTTGTATCCTTTCATATGAATTATGTATCCTTAGGTATACATAGCTTGAAATGAAGATAATGTAATGAACAGGGCTGAAAGAATTCAAAATTATTTAATCACAAGAAGGCAAAGGTAAACTTGGTGATTTAATACTTTTCCAGATCACATGTAAGTTTATTTTAGTGATCAGTGAAAAATACTTATCTACAAATATCTAAATGAGAACAAATAATGACAACATCAAATTTAATTTGTGTAATGTTAATTCTCTAGTATTAGAGATTTATGGAAGGCAAAAAAAAAAATTGTTTCCACTTTACACATAAATTATTTTAATTAATGAGACTAGCATTGCTGTTTTAGTTACAGAATGATCTATTTTATTCCTCCTAGAATAAACACTTAATTTTTCCACTGGATATTCTGTGCATAGGCCTTGTATACATAACCAGTGACTGTCAGAAAACAAAGTGCAGCAATGAATAGTCATTCTCACTTCAGAGTGAGGTGACCAGTACACGCATAGGAAGCTGGGGTGGAACTTGTCCCACTCAGTATATTTATAATTGATCTATGAAGAAAGGTGTTTTCTGGTGAGGTTACTTCATTTAGTACAGTAAAGGTGAAAGTGGATAACAAAGGCTTACAGAACAATCTCAACGGTTCTGACTGACAGAAGAGCAAGGGGGAAATCCTTGGATAAGTAGCTTTCCTGTGAAAAAGACTATAGGGATCTAATTTTCTGATTTAGACATAAAACTTACCTAAACATGAGTTTTTCATGTCCTAGGACACCAGTTTAGCCTCTATATCTTACTTGCCTGATGACTAGAGTATACAAACTGGAAAAAAACACAGCAGATAAGATTATAAAGAAAGAGATTGTTTGCAAAGTTATTGTAAATGTATCTGTAAAAGTATAAAAAATAGAAAGTTTTAACACATAGGAAAATATTTATTTATTTATTTCATAGAATTTTAGAAATACTGGTTGAAAGGGTCCACCATTTTTTAAAATGCCCTTCAAGCAGTTGCTGGCAGCTTTTAGAACTTTTTTTTTCTTTTGGTAATGTTCTGCTCTATTAAAGCTGTGATGCAGTAATAAACATAAACTGATCTTATTAAACTAAAATATACTTTCTGAAATGTATTTTATTGTGAGAGTTACGTAATCGTCTCAAGAAACATGACAGCATTTGCACTGTTGCTAAAGGTACAGGAAAGGTCTATGTACTTCAGTCACAATAGTTACCATAATAAAGACATAAATGAGTGCATTTCATTGAAAAAAAGAGAAAAAAAAAAAGAAGGAATTACGAGTCTGGCTTGCTGGGGTTCTTGTACAAAAATGAAAGCAAACAAACCAACTGCTTTGTCCCAAAGTGAAATGCAGTGAAAAATAAGTGAAAACAAAGGATATAACCAGGTACTTAAGTATGCAACAAATGCAAATTGCAGAAAGACAAAACAAAAAAAAAAAAAACCAAAATAACACCACCACCACCCCCAAATCCCCAGCACAATAATCCAGTAATTTGAGTGGTTGTGTAAGATTTGAGAACTCCTGCCTTCAAATACTTTACTGACCAGTATGTCTGTCTGGCCACTGGGACATGGGAAGCCAGCAACTGGGGAGACAGATCCAGTGGCAGCTACTGGGCAGACTGAGCCCAGCCCTGGAGGGATCCACCATGTATGTATGTGTGTATGTATGTATGTATGTATGTATATGTTCTCACTAGTGGACCTCCATCCTGCTCAGCCAGACAGGGGAGCAGGATGAGGGCATTAGTGCTGTCTGTCTTCCTGTGAGGACTCTGGGCATCTGTGGTATGTGTGTCTGGCCATGTATATATGTGTGTATGTGGTGATGCTTGTTCTGTGTGCGTGTGCCTGCTGGGAACACATCTTCAGCCTTGCGCCTGGTAGGACCTGGAGGGACATAGAGCTGCAGCATCCTTAGCTGTCTGTGAGTGTTGGATATTTTCCTCTAACGTTGTCCAATGGTAATTCATCACCTCATTACAATGACTCTGGTAGTCTTGTGCAGCCTGGAGCAGTGGCTCCAGGCCTCCTGTACACCTTCATCAGGTGTCAGCTGCTGTGATAACTGCCTCATTCCTGTTTTCAACATATGTGATCACTGGCACTCCTTAAACATCAGCTAAGTGTGAAAATGGGCCCAGATCTTTTTCACCTCCCATCCCAAGATCTCCTCCTCAGAGGGCAGCTCCTTCCAGGGACTTAATGCTTGCATGTTTGAATCACCTCATTAACAGAAGATCGTCTGCATGTCCCTTCTGTCCATGCAGTACTTCCCATTCTTGGTGCTGTGGTTTATAATGCTAGAAGCTGTGATAGTAGGTGTGAAATATATGGGGGTTTTGGATAATATACAACTTTCATTAACTTTTTACAGACCATCTAAATGCCCGGTAATTTCTTAGCACTGGTAAGTGGTCGGGGGCAGGGGGGGAGCTAATGATGCCAGGGATGGTTTTTCCTTGCAGGACTTATCTAGGCTCTGTCCAAAATTAAAATATGCATTATATAGTTCTCAATTTATTATATACTTACACATTATGAATATATGTATTTATTTAACACCAGTGTGAGTTAAAGCTTTTATAAGATTAAAAATTACCCTCCCCATTTTAATCTCTCCTATGTGTACATACACTCATGCTTTTGCATATGCATATATACACACTCGTATGCATAATTAAACAATTTGATGCAGATTATTCAAGTGAAAACTGAAATTCAGTTTTAATTATTAGAATGTAAAAGAAGAGATTTCATCCTGAAATGAATGCAAATCAACCTGCAATAAGAGCAAATCTAAATGCAGATTTGGCTATATGGCTCTAAGGATAGAACCACTTAAGTTTGCTCAATCATATTTTCATGCTGAAAATATATAGTGATAGCAAGGGTCAGTAAAAGTACACTTGCTCTCCCACAGACTAATGTTTCATGCTTTATTTTTTATAAAACTTGCAAAGATATTATGCTGAAGAAACAAGTTTTTGATGTTTCTTTTAATTGAACTAAAGGAGCAGAACTAGGAAGATCAGGAGGACTTGAACTAAAGGAACCGAAGGAGCAGCAAAGATCTGACAGCTCTTTAAGGACATTTTTCTGAGAGTGCCAGAGCTCTCAGTTCCCACATGTAAGAAATCAGGCAAGGAAGGCAGGAGACCAGCATGGCTGAGTAAAGACCTCCTGGTCAAAATAAAATGTAGGAAGGAAATGCACAGGCAGTGGAACCAGGGACATGCATCCTGGGAAGAATACAAGGATGTTGTGTAGGGATGGGGTTAGGAAAGCTAGGGCACAGCTGGAGCCAAATTTGGCAAGGGATGTGAAGAACAGTAAGAAGGGCTTTTACAGGTACATTGGTCAGAAAGGGAAGATAAAAGAAAATTTATTCCCTCTGGTAATTAAGGCAGGAGAACTAGTGACCACCGACATGGAGAAAGCTCAGGTCCTCAACAATTTTTTTGCCTGAATTTTCAATGGTAATCTCCCTTCCCACATTGCTTAAGCCCCTGAAACTCAAAGACAGGGACTGGGGCAAGGAAGTCCTTCCCATCATAGGAGATCAGGTTTAAGACTACTTGAGGAACCTGAACATACACAAGTCCATGGGAGCCAACGAGATGCATCCCAGTTTCCTGAGGGAATTGAATGATGTGTTGCTAAGCCACTCTCCATCATATTTGAAAAGTCATGGCAGTCAGGAGAAGTCCCCAGTGACTGGAAAAAGGGAAACATTGCACCCATTTTTTAAGAGCAATAAGGAGGGCCCTGGGAACTACAGACCAGTCAGCCTTACCTCTGTGCCTACTAAGATCATAGAGCAGAGCCTCCTGGAAGATATATTGAAATATAGTGAGATGATTAGAGACAGTCAACATTTCTTCACCGAAGACAAATCACGCCTGACTGAACTAGTGGTCTTCTACAATGGAGTGACTGCATTAGTGGACAAGAGAAGAGCTATGGATGTCATGTACCAGGATTTCTGTAATGCCTTTGATATGGTCTCCCGCAACATTCTTGCCACTAAATTGGAGAGATGTGGGTTTCACAGATGGACTGTTGGATAAGGAATTAGCTGGATGGCCGTGTCCAAAGAGTTACAGTCAACATCTCAATATCGAAGTGGAAACCAGTAATAAGTGCTGTCCCTCAGGGGTCGATACTGGGACCAATGCTATGTAATATCTTTATTAATGACACACACAATGGGATTGAGCGCACCCTCAGCAAGTTTGCAGTTGACACGAAGCTGAGTGCTACAGTTGATGCCCTCGAGGGAAGGGATGCCATCCAGAGGGACCTTGGCAGGCTTGAGAAGTGGGCCCATGTGAACCTCATGAAGTTCAATAAGGCCAAGCACAAGGTCCTGCACCTGGGTCACGGCAATCCCCAGTATCAGTACAGACTGGGGGATGAATGGATTGAGCACAGCCCTGTGGAAAAGGACTTGGGGATAATGGTGGATGAAAATTAAATATGACCCAGCAGTGTGCACTTGCAGCCCAGAAGGCCAATCGTTTCCTGGGCTGCATAAAAAGAAACATGGCTAGCAGGCTGAGGGAGGCGATTCTCTCTTTCTGCTCTCTTGAGAACCCTCGTGGAATACTGCATCCAGCTCTGGATCCCCCAGCACAAGAAAGACATGAATCTGTGAGAATGGGTCCAGAGGAGGTCCACAAAAATGATCAGAGGGATAGAGCACCTCTCCTATGAGGAAAGGCTGAGAGAGTTGGTGTTGTTTACCCTGGAGGAGAGAAGGGTCTAGGGAGACCTTACTGTGAACTTAAAGGGGGCTTATAAGAAAGTTGGGGACAGTCTTTTTACCAGTGCCTGTAGCGATAGGACAAGGGGTAATGGTTTTAAACTGAAAGAGGGTAGAGTTAGATTGGACATAAGGAAGAATTTTTTTACAGTGAGAGTGGTGAGAGCCTCGAACAGATTGTCCAGAGAAGTTGTATATGCCTCATCATTGGAAGTGTTCAAGGCCAAGTTGGATGGGGCTTTGAGTAACCTGCTTTAGTGAAAGATGTCCCTACCCATGGCAGGGGAGGTTGGACTAGCTGATCTTTAAAGGTCCTCTCCAACCCAAACCGTTTTGTGATTCTATGATTCTGTGTTTCTACCATTCTGTGATTCTATGACTCCATAAACTGAACTCAAATATTGATGGCCCAAAGTTGTCTCTACTCAACTTTCAAACATCTTGAAGGAACTTTACTCTTAAGTGACTAAATTACCTTGATGTTTCTTTTGGCAATTTGCATTGTCTTGACTTAAGCTTCAATAGGGAAAAGAACCAATTGGCTTCATAATAAGACACCATTCAGGAACTGATGCATTTGTCTATAGAACTATGTTGAAGATTATTATCCCACAAAGAGTCCTGAAACACCAAGAAAGCTTGAAATCTCTGGCATTTAGAACTAGAAGAAGTAAAAGGGAAGGAGAATGAAGGAAAACTTATGAGTACTACTTATTGTTTGCTACAAGCATCACTCAGATCAAGATATATTACATGAAAAAATAATGAAGAGCTGTGACAAATGCAAGCAAGTTATGAAAACCTTAAAAAATATTAGGAGATAGTTTGATGACAGGAATGCCATTGTTGCTGAGTACATTTGAACAGTTTCTGACATCTCTGAAGCATGACATATATAACACTAAAAAAAAAGCCCTATTGATATTGTTGCTAAAGAATAAATGTGTTACGCTTTTGTAATTTTACAAGTAGAGGCACTTTGACTATAATATTGACTTGTTGGGGCCCAACTGTAAGGACATTAATGCAGCAAAACTGTAAAAGCATTTCTGTGCCCAGTAGTGCATAAAAATTAGCATTGCCACTGCTAGTAACAGGCCATGGACCTTGTACTCTCTGTGCCAAATGCATAACGGGCAAGGCCCTAGCGCTGGCCTGTTGTTACCAACTCACTGTGGGAATTGGATGTGTGAGTTGGAGCTTGGTAGTTGATGTCTTTTGTTATGATGTGCTGTTTTACTATGGGATAACAGAACATATCTTGGAAATTTGGGTACAGGTTGAAAGCAGAGGCCCCAGGACTGTGAACATCTCTGATGGTCAAGTGCTGGTTACTGAAGAAGTGCTACCTCAAGACCTGGAAGAAGACAACTTTTGCTTTAAGAAAAGAAGTAGCAGCTAAGTAAGGAAGTCTAGGAAAGTAACTCCCCTCTTCACATCACGCAATGTGTAGTTCAGTGGTGAAGGTCAAGGGCTGGTAATTGGACTGGTAATCGTCTAAGAAGTTAAACTTCTTTTAAAAGAACAAGTCCCAGACTGAGTGAGGAAGGAGAAAGAAGATACCCACTTTGTTTTCAGTTTCCCATGTGGAAGAGCTTTCAAGTTTGGCCACTTTGACCTGAGCAACTCAGTTCCTCAAGGATGGTAGCCATCAGTGTCAATTTATGGCCATCAGCTCCATGGTAGTGTATACTCATGGTTTATGTAGTATATAAGTTCTAAGGTTTAACAACTTTGAATACATAATGATAACAACTGATAATGGGTAGGAACTATTAACATGAAGTATATTGTTAATAAATGTCAGTCTAGTAAGATTTCTTTTTAAAGTTTAAAACTGGCCTGATTTATAAGTCATTTAAACACACCCATCACACTGTTCTCTAATTCTCTGCTATATACATGTATGTCAGTTATATGAAAAGATTAAATAAATCACCTAAATGCACCTTGAATAGCAATAAATGCCTATGTATATGGAGCAGAATTATTCCTTATTTACTGTATCCAATAGTCTCCATTTATTATTTGGTAATGTGCACATTTGTCTATGTGTAGACACCCCTATTCAGGTATCTGAATCCAGAGCTGAATCACATTCTAGGTGCTAGTCCGCTTCCTAAATAATAGGTGTGCAGTGCCAGCTGAGATGCCATGGAGTATATGGACTGGTCTCTGACCACTGGTTCGTAAAGGTGTACATCTCCTTTGTCATGTTTTTCATTCTTATATGATATTTTTGGCTATTTGAGGATATCTGAAATGGTACAAACTGGCTGTGCATAGACGTCTTGGTCACAGCCTGCATGTCCATCTGAGCTAGTCACTCTAATCCCTCCAAAACCATGGAAAGAAATAGGCAACTCTAGAAAGCAATTTATGCAAGGTGAATCTAAATGACATCCTTTCGCTCTGGAAGTATCTGTTTGTCTCCATGGCCTATATTCTCCTGTAACTATGTAGATGTATTTAGGGAAACAAATCCCACTTTTCCAAGTCAAAATTCTGAGAAAGAATTCAGGTATAAATACCATCAAATACATATTGAACCACCATGTTCTGACATAAAAATTTACATATTTTGTTTGGTTTAAGTTGTAAGGTGTTGGAGAGTGTTCAGAAATTTTCTGTGGTCTTATGGTTTGCCTTTGGGAATGATTATATTTTTGCTTTAGTAATTGAAGATAAGCTAAAATATTAAAAAATAAAATTTGCAGAGCATAGACATTTTACCAGTTTTCAATTTCACTTTGGAAAATAATATGTCTATATTTTAATGTACATAACTATTCCATCATTCAACCATCTCATGGTTGATGAGTTCAACAAATATTGATCTATAGCAGATCAATACTTGGTAGGGTGAATATTTGATCAACGTAATATTTTTTCTATCTGGTAGTAATTACAAATGACTTTCTGAGTGAAGTATAAATAACAGTCTAGAAATAGACTGGGTAGAAAGTAAGGTTTTCAAAATGGGAGACTGGGACTATGTTGTCATTACTAAATCAAAGAGAGCTTAACCTTGCATGGAATTGTCCTGGTTTCAGCTGAGATAAAGTTAATATTCTTTCTAATAGCTGGTATAGTGTTATGTTTTGGATTTAATGTAAGAATAATGATGACAATGCACTTATGGTTTTAGTCATTGCTGAGTAGTGTTTAGACTAAGTCAAGGTTTTTTCAGCTTCTTATGCCCAGACAGCGAGAAGGTTGGAGGGGCACAAGAATTTGGGAGGGGACACAGCCAGGGCAGCTGACCCAAACTGGCCAAAGGGGTATTTTATACGATGGGATGTCATGCCCAGTATATAAACAGGGGGGCAGTTGCCTGGGGGGATGCGGATCACTTCTTGGGAACTTACTGGGCATCATTTGGTGAGTGGTGAGTAATTGCATTGTGCATCACTTGTTTTGTATATTCCAATTCTATTATTATTATTGTTATTGTTATTATTATTGCTGTTTTTATTATTAAAATATTATCATCATTATTATTATCATTAACATTATTTCTTCCTTTCTGTCCTGTTAAATTGTCTTTACCTCCAATCATGTGTTTTACTTTTTTTTCCTCAATTCTCTCCCCTGCCCCACTTTGGAGGGGGGGGGGGAAGTGAGTGAGTGGCTGCATGGTGCTTAGTTGCTGCCTGGGGTTAAACTACCACAGCCCTTTTTGGCATCCAGTGTGAGGCCCTACAGGTTGAAATAATGACAAATATGACTGGAGCACATTAGAGCAAATTTGTTATAAGCATTCATTATATTGGTTCAATAGTTGCTGGTCACAATGTTGATTCATTCGCTCTCAAAGTTGGTGCACTTGTTCTTAAAATTACATTAAGCAATACCTTACTTGCAGTATATGCTCCCTATCATGCTGTTTATCACCCATGGGAACTGGGCTAAAGTTATCATGTTCTTGTTCTTTGTAACACTGGCTTATGATACAATAGAAATATTGGTTGTGAAACTAATCTGGTATTTGTACTCAGCATTGCCATCATCTCTGTACTTCGGGAGCCATCTATCAGAAACTATCCATAATTACACCTTTTACCTTTTCTCCTTGGAGAGCTAATCCATGGGAGAGACACCTCTCTTCACCTTTTGCTTCTCCTCTAGGCAAACTACAATAGCTCTTGACGTCATGCCTAGTATATAAACTGGGGGGAGTTGGCCAGGGGGTGGGCAGTGTGGATTGCTGCTCAGGAACTGACTGGGCATCAGTCAGCGAGTGGTAAGCCATTGCACTGTGCATCACTTGTTTGGTATATTCTACTTTTAATTTTTTTTAGACTTTTTTTTCTTCCTTTCTGTCCTATTAAACTGTCTTTATCTCAATTCATGAGTTTTACTTTTGCGATTCTCTCCCTCATCCCACTGCGCTGGGCCGGGGCGGGGGGGGGGTGGGAGTGAGTGAGCAGCTGCATGGTGCTTAGTTGCTGGCTGGGGTTAAACCATGCCTGGAACACATGAAAGTAACAAAGCTGAAGCTCTGAAAAATAGAGTGTGGGTACAATAATTGTCTATAATCTTGATTTATCTATTTGTTTCATGTTTATGGGTATTTTATTCAAAAGTTTTGGTCAAAATCATGAAGAAATTATACATTTATAAAGTATTATCAAGACTCTAGATTCCTGTAGCACTGCAATGAATTTTCCTCTGGATCCTCAGTGGGCCAAGATATTCATCTGCAGCACACATGCAGAAGACTAAAGGTTATGTCCCTGCCTTATATATTCCTATGATCTAAGTTTAAATGGATTAAAGTTCATCTATCCAGAAAATGTTTTTTATTAATGTTGCTATTACTATGACTGTTAACATTCTGAGATACCTAACTCATGCAGTTACTATACACATAACTTCTGAGTTTGGATTAAATTTGGGGTGGGAGGGTCCACTCCTAAGAGTTAAGTACCACTGTTTATAATAATATATAAACCAGAACAAATAGTGATATCTGGCTGAGAGTTTAAGTGGCATTCATTTTCACATCCATATGCCTATTTTGTCTTCTGCCCCAGATGGTTAGAACTAAATTACCCATAGCGAACAATTTTAGGCCTGAATTCAGGGGAATTGTGTCTGTATACAAGGGAACTTTGACTGGCACAGCTAAAACTGTGCCAGGGAACATAGTAAAAACTAAACATCATGAATGATCGCATGCCTGAGTTTGAGGCCGTGTCCTGGCCCTGTTTTATTTGCTAGTAGAAATGTAGTTGTAGTGTCTAACTTGAAGACTTCTACTTCCTTAATCTGTGTTATGAGGATCTTCTATGCCAAGATAGCGGCTTTTCTTTATTCCTTATCTTAGCTTCACTCTTCCAAACATACTTGAACAGTCGTATTTCAAAGATTATGTCTACTCCTTGATCATTATTCTTCTGATGCATTCTTTTTCTTGTCTATCCAATGGCTTTGATAACCATAGGTCAGAGTTTGTGCATATTCCCTGCCAGCCTTTTTATTTAGTGTATAGATATAGCTTACATTTTGACATTATATTGCCCAGCAGTCAGGTAGTTTGATTTTAGCTCATTATTTGTAACAGCACAGGTAATGTATGATCACCTTATACCTATCAAGAAAGGAGTTAATTCTCTTGAAAGACACTATGGAATCAGGGTGGAGGGAGCTGCCTCCAGTCATTAAGAAAGGCCCAGCAGGGAGCTGCAATTGATAACTCGTCTCAGAGGATAGGACTCCTCCATCCATATGTGACCCTATGTCTGGATTGCTGTCTTGTGAATTGCATCCCTAAATGAGTAGCTAGGAGACTGTTAATAATGATGGCAATTACCTTTGTAAAAATGGTTAATAGTTTAATGATTAGAGAATTCAATGAAGAAGTGTGGCATTGAAGAAGCCATAGTTCTTCAGTGAAGGCTGAACCACAAAATGCCCTACCCATTAACCTATAGAATGATGCTTCAGGCAACTGTGTAAGTAGGAATTATATACACAAAATAAGGTTAGAGCAGGGAACCATCTGTGCACTCTGTGATCATGTGGTTATTCCTGATCAGCCAGAGATCTTCCTTCTGCTTCCTATTCCCTGGATTTTTTAATTTGTGATGAGATGTTATTGTATTTTGATGGAAGAAAGGACAAGATGAGGAACACAATTTCAATGAATGTCTAAGGAAAGTAAAGAAAATATATGGTCTTTTAAAGGTATTTTTTGTTTTGTTTTATTTTATGGATTTTTATGGCCTTGGACAGGAGAGACGTTTTTACTTCACTAATAGAATTTCCTAGTAATAAAATCTCCATTTTCCCTTAGTGCTGTTGGCACTGAGTTGTTACCTATTCAGGTGTAAAGACATGAGCTTTTTAGGTTTCTTTATACATGTCAGAATAAACATTCTTAGACATATTGGTTTTGCAGAAAAGTTAAAATATCATCATAGAAACATAGAATGGTTTGGGTTGGAAGGGACCTTAAAGATCGTCTGGTTCCAACTCCCCCTTGCCATGGGCAGGGACACCTTCCACAAGACCAGGTTGCTCAAAGCTGCATCTAACCTGGCCTTGAACACTGGCAGGGATGGGGCATCCACAACCTCTCTGGGCAACCTGTTCCAGTGCCTTACCACCCTCACAGTGAAGAACTTCTTCCTTGCATCTAATCTGAATCTACCCTCTTTCAGTTGAAAACTATTAGCCTTTGTCCTATCACTACACTCCCTGATAAAGTGTCCCTCTGCAGCTTTCCT
>JANZLQ010000008.1:13260355-13280329 GCA_026212715.1 Elanus axillaris
CTCTTTCTTCCTATCGTAGGCTGCTTTACGGGCAAAACAATAAAGTTTCACTGTTTGATTGAAGTATAACCCCTGTGGCGTGTTCACCTTTGATTTTTTGCACTTCGAGATCACAGCAAACGAACGTTTCCATCACACATCCATCGAGTGGACCATGACACTAGTTCAGGTCAGCTGTCCTGGCTGTGCCCCCTCTCAGCTTCCTGTGAAAATTAACTCTATCCCAGCTGAACCCAGGACATCATGTATGCAAAACCAGAGACTGAAATCATAATTAATATATCTTTTAATGGGATATATATATATGACTCAATTTGCCCTATTCAGTTCTAGCAATACATCGAAGATGGTTAAATAGAGTTCAGTCACCCCTGGCACTTTAAAAGTCAAAGGACAGAAAAAGTAGTGTCTGTCTCTGTTGTAATCATATTCTGGAGAAACCAGTTCTTAATAGAGATGTGATGTATCTATGTCTTCATTTAGTAAAATTACTCAAAATCAGAGTCAGATTACATTATATAATAGTACAGAAAATTCCACTAGCTATTGCTAAAGAGAAAGATGAGGTATTTAGCAAAAAAATTGCCGGTGTTACTTGTTTTCTTCTAAAACAGGGAAAAAAATTAAAATGTATTTCAAAGTAAATATTATGGTTCATGAAAATAATTCAGGACTTCAACTTTTTGGTTTGTGATGAATAGTATGTCTTTTTTTGTTTGTCTGTCCACTGTTTCTATGGTATGTTTTATTAAAAGAATTCACCAGGTCATAAAGAGGAAGGCGCTCTCCTGCTGGCTGGTCGAAGTCAGGTAGAAACCTCTAGAAAGAGAAAGACAGCAAACTCTCTGATAGCAACTGAATAGCCCAGTTAGAAAACAGGTATGTAGTTTTCCAGAGGCACAGAAGAAATTACATCTTACTCTAGGAACACAGGGAGGCCTATTAAAGATTGTGGCCACCCAAAGTGATTCTAAAAGTTGCTAGTTTAAGAAAAAAAGGAGAGGTGTCATTCTGCAAGGGGCCCGTGGAATTTTTAGCATGCCCATTGTACTACAGTCTATCTTGACTATATCTGATTTTCTCTGTGTTAAAAGTTTGTTCCATAGTCCTTAGGGTGTTTTGTTTTATGGTTTTGGGTTTTTTTCTGGGAGAGAGGAGGGTTTGGTTTGTTTTGGTTTGTTTTCTTGTAAATCAGAGTATTTGTGATTAGAAGCCTTTTCAGCATTTCTGACGTGCTTACTGAAGACAGAGGAGCAGGCACATCAAGATTAAAGATCAGCATGACTTGCAGGCTGGTCACAAAACTCATGTATCTACGAATAACAGCTGTGTGATAGTTAGCACAATGGGTTTAGTGGATATCATCATCACCAGAACATATGTGGTGTGTTCCAGCCAGAACAAAAATGGCTTGAAGCAGCATCCAGAAGAAAAGTTGAGCTGAATAGTTATGGAAACTTAAAACCATATAAACTCTGTAACAACTGTATTTCTGTAGGTCCAAAAATTTTACATAACAAGACTTTGTTATGTTGTATTTTCTATTTTTTGCGAAGTGTTAATGGAAGCTGGAAGCCAAATCAGAGAGTAAGAAAAAGAACCTTGGGTGTTTTGCAAATTACAAAGAATTCATGGCCAGCTGGAAGTCAGACCAATGTGTGCTTAACAGCTCTGAATAGTCTGTTTTACATGTGGTAGTCTATGCATATTTGTTATGATTGCTGAAGGGGAAATAATTACTGTTTATGAAAGATTGTCCATTATTCCCCAATTAGAGAGAAAATACATTCTATAGTGGAAAATCTGGCTGCTATTCTGTAGACTTTGAGGGAAACCCTTCCTTACTGATACAGTGCTCCAAAAATAATCCCAGTTGTTATTCATGCAAGGCACTACATAACCAAGGGGTCAAAATCTCCTGAATTTTTAAATTTAACTTGAATCACTATGAACTTACTGCAAAATTGTAATTGAACATAAGACAGCATATGAACTGTAAGGAAGTATTTATGGGTCTGGTATTTCTGGTATTAATTTTCATTTCACTAATGTTTGTCCTTCATTATTTTACAGATAATAATATTTTAGTCCAAGGTTTTGAACTCTCCATGGGTCAGTCTGTGCTGTTCACATTGGAGTTGTGTTTGTGGTCTGTAGAGGAAAGAATATTTGTTCCCTGACAAAATAGAAGAAACACTATTCCAAGTATGAACTGTCAATTGTACATTTTCAACTTTTTTCTGTTTTTATGACAAATATTATCTGGGTTTACCCAATCTTGTAAGGCCTTTCCTGTTTGAATAAAGCTATGGCCTAACTCAGAGACCCAAGTCACTTGCCACCTACCCACACTAACGTCATACTGGCTCCAGGTTTGGACACAAATGAGGCCAAGATCTACCAAAAAGGAGCCTGTGTATGCAAGTATGTAAGCTGGATCAGTGTCAGGGTACTGGAAGCCTCAGCGTGCACTGAAATGTCAGTTAAGTTATATTTTAAAAGTCTTTCACTAACTAAAAAACCCAACCCAAACCAAACCAAAAAAACAATGTATTTTTAAGAAAGATGTTAAGATCAGCTTAAACTATTACATGTCTCCTGTCAATTAAATAGCTACTGAGACAAGCAGATGTCTGCAAGCACATACGATCAAATAAATTTCCACAAAGTTTTCTCTTAAGGAAGAACAAATAAATGCACATTTTTAAGAGTGGAAGATCCTAAACAATGAAATAAAAAAATATCAAGTAGCAGGTACAGGCCTGCTCGTATTCTATAGTGTATTGATGTAATTCCATACAACTTCACAAGAGGAGATATAGGTGTTAACCTCAGGTCTCTCAGGCTTGTAAAATTGTACATTTTTTAACATAAATTATTTTACAAGAATTAGTATATATTTTCTTTTTTTTACATAAAAGATTTGTAATCCAGATATAGAGCTGAAAAAGAGAAACAACAGTAATTTCTTTCAGTTTATAACTATGAAATACTTATTCTGCTTATCTGACAAGAGTAAAACATTTATTATCCTTGCTGTTGCTTTGGGCTATTTTACTGTTCAGAAATAGTTATTCAGGGTATCTTTCTGACTTGCTCTGTGATCACTCTATGGCTTACCAGGTTGCATTTCTATGCTAAACATCAAATTTCTAAAGCTTCTTAAAGTATCTGTAGAAATGATCTGCATATGATCCCCAAAGAGAGACAGGAATAAATGTGACATAGCTGTATAAACAGTGTCTTCTCCATAGGAAGATATAAGTATTCCTAGGGTATTAGGCCACTGCAGCACAATTTTTCACTCCAGTGTGCCTGCATGTGCACTGTGGTCTTTAGTGTGTTATCAGTACAAGAAAGAGCCTACTTTGCAAATAAATGTTTAATTTCAGGCGCATTAACAATCCAATTCATGTTAATAGACCTATTCATGTAAGTATACATGTGAAAGCAGAATTAAAATAAATTCCTCAGATTAAATATTCTACATTTATGTTTGTGAGTTAGTGGAACCTCACTAAAATGAAGTGAGCTTAATTTTCCTTTTGGTTTTAAACAAGATTTTTTGATCCATGAGAAAAAAAAAAAAAAGAAAAGCAGTATGGCAATGATAAAAAAAATGTCAAGTTAGCTTAAAAGGACAAAGGGAGAAGAGAGATTTAGGTCTGAGTGCTAGATACATATCTGAACTCTTCAGGGTCATGATAACTATGCCAGCACTGATATGTTCTTTGGCTGAAAGCACAGCACATTACTTTACTACTGTCTCTCACTCTATTAAAAATCCAAGTGTGAAAAAAAGGTCAAATGAGAGCTGACAAAATGACTTAGATGCTTCATTTAATGTTGCAGTTGTTTCTTTAGTTCAACTATTACTTTTTATCACCTTGGTTTCATGGTCCAATTATTTTGGTAACAGTGGTAGAAAATAATAAGTATATCATAATACTACGCTCATTTTGTAAACTCAGTGTAGGCTGAATGCACCACATTATTAGAAGGTCTTTTTAAAATAATTAAACTAAAAACAGGACAAGATCTCAGTTCCCTGAATTTCAGGTGCCTGAAGCCTGCTGGAATGGCTAAAAGCAGGGCTCAAACAGTACAGGACTAGCACTTTATTAAGAGCCCAGACTCCATATCATTTCCCTCCACCTCCAATACCTGTTTTGTATCCAATCCCAGTGCAGTCGATTAGAAGCATGAAGCATGGGTTTTGGAGCCTTCCTAATTTCTAACTTCACAGAAGACAAGTCCACAAATACCTCTTCTATGTTCTCTCAAGACTGTAGACATGAGCCACCTCCCTTTCCACCACTGAAGCTGAGAGTCTGCCTCATTCTGTCAAAAATGTGCAGGCTGCCAATTTTAGAAAAGAGAAGAGATTCCAGCTGCCATAACTTTTTTGATCCCTTGCCGCACAGAGATAAAGACAGTTATGCTGACTGTCAAGTGCAAATTTTATTTTTTTTTCTGTTTTGCTGACATTGCTTTGCCTGGGAGAGAAATAGATAACCACATGATAATCAAACTGACTTTCTGCAATGTGAATTCTTGCATTACCATTTTATAGCTACATTAGTTTTTCAGAGGTCCTTTTCCTATACAGTGTTTTTATTCTGTGTGAGTTTTCTTCATTATCTCTAAGCTGAAGCTGCTTGACTTTGATAAATGATATAATAAGCAAACAGAACTGGAGACAGGTGACAATATGACAGCCATGTTGCTTATTCTCTTGCACTTCCCATCAGAAGCTGTCATACTCTAAAGGAGCTAGATTTGCCTCCCTGCCAATTAAGCTGTCCTGCAGCTGGCCCTGCAACCCTACAAGAGCATGCCGAGGCTCTGAACTTGCCCAGGTCTCACTTTGACCTCTGGTCAGCTTGTGGCCCAGATAAGCTCAGATCTGGGAGCTGCAAAGCTCTTCCAGCTCCACGGTTCAGACATGGATATGGACTCAAGCTGAGGTTTCCTTGGGTTTGAGTGTTCTTTCTTCTGACACAGTTCTATCTTAGTGTTTCAGATATTCTGGTATCCCATTTCTCACTTCTGAAGCCATCTTCACTGATCCAAGAAGAAAACTGACATGGATTCCATGATCTTGTAAGTGACAAGACTGATCTCAAATTTACAAAATTTACAAAAAAAAAAAAATTAAGAAGTATATCTAGAAAAAAAGGCAGATGTGATTCAAGTGTTATCATGACATTTCTCCTGGGAAGGTATATTTTGTTCTTTCAGGCCCTCGGTCCCTTGACCATGGCAGGGGTCTGAGGAATACTTTGAGGAAGAGTTATTTGCTGAAGCCGTTCATGCCAGCATCATCAAATATTATAGTTGTTTGCTGCTTAAACATCGTATCTGCTGATCAGCTGGGGCAACCTCTAGAGGAAATATTTATTGAGCTGAATCAACCTCTGGAGATGCCTCTTATTCTTAGTTAACTAGTGAGTTGTGGATCCCAATGAGTTATTAGGTCCCTACTTCCCTCTCCCCTCCTTCTCTCCCCCCTTGCCCTGTGGCACCATGGCCACAGCAGGGACAAGGCAGGTCTCTCTCAGGGGACCAGGATGGCCTTGACAGGTTGGAGTCAGTCCCTTCTGCTCACACTCTCCTGTGACTGTTGCTACTGTGGGTTAATGTACATATAGGTAAGAAAAAAAGAAAATTGGTGAAATCTGAATACTAAGTGTAAGGAAGCAGAAGGAATCAGAACACTGGTGAACAAAAGCATTAAAAAAACCCTTTCTCCTATGGAATAAGGCTGTGGAAAAAAAGTAAGGAGGCAAGAGCAATTGCATGTACAGAGAGAGCACAAGCAATTCTTCATTCTGTTATGATGACTACTGGAATAAACTGCAGTGGCAAATGTATGCAGCTATTTCCTCCTGGAAATACAGGGTGGCAAGACATCTAGCAGTTTCTTGAATTTTAGAGAGACAGCTTTTTTCTTTTCAATCAGTGCTACCTGAGCACTAGTCTGTTCTGGTTCTCTCCTTCTCACACTTTCTCCCACTTTCTGAGGGGTAGAGAAAAAAAAGGAAAAAAAAAAAAAAAGAAAAAAAAAAAGTAGTATACTTGAGTAACAAAAAAGATTGGATCCAGTGATCCAATGCACTGGTTTTATGGAAACTGGCTGTTTCTTAAGGTTTTCACAGAGCTGTTCCCTGAAAAGCCCAAATCTGTACTGCAGGGCATATAACCACATCATAAGTAACTATGGTCTTCTGCTAGTGATACATCATAGAATCCTTTTCTTGGCAGGCACTTTGATGTGTTGTCTTACAAAAAAGATAGAGTAGGATAAAAATCTTCAGTCTTCATGCAGTCATGGGAGACTGATTTCCATCTCATATTGAAAAAATAATTTTATGCCTCACAGGTCTATTTCAACATAAACCATCATGCCACACAGTAAAGAGAGTTTTTAATTTTAGTACTTTAAAGCCATCATTTTTGGGTTTGCTTTGTTTAGGTTATCATCCTTCTAGCATATTTCTGGATTAGTTTCAATATCAAAAGCAAAAGCTGCTTTAATAACCAGAGGACAAAATCAGCTATGCAGTTCTTCATGTGCAATGCCATTAAGCAGATGTAGGCAAACCTGATTTATATAAAGTCTAAACCACCTACATGGTAGACAGAGTAGTCTACAAGAAAGTTGAAAGAGTTTGACCTTGCTTACAGACCTCCACTACAGTAGTAGCACAGAATTAATTAGAGGCTCAGTACTCGGTTTGTCTGAAACATTTTGGAGTTTCTTTTCTCCTCCCTGAAACCAAAATATGCTTTTTGTTTAAGACCTGATTATAGAAGATCATTTCAGTGCAAGCCTGCTAGGAGACAAAACACAGGGAATATCACATTTTAAAAATACAAATATTTCAGGATGAAAATTAAGAGATCAGGCTCATTTGGTTTTGACAGATACTTCTTACTATATCTTAGTAACTTCCTCAATTTATCTGATACATTTACCCCATTAAATCTGCAAGACAATAGCAAGCATTTTCTTTGCTTTTTCCTCCTCAGTATCCTTCCTATAACATTCCAGTCTTTTTAAAACTGCTTTCTGGATTAGTTATATTAATATTTTTTTCTATCTATAAGAAAAACATCACAGCCTTTCAGTAATTTCCCTGGTCTCCTTTTATCTCTTTCACATCTGCACATACACAGACACAATCACACATACTATTTTATATTTTTTTTAGCTGAAAAATGTGAAAATATGTCACAAAATCAGAAAACTTTATATCCAGTTTGCAGTGCTGTAACAAGTAAAGTGTTGCCCAGTTAAGAAACAGGTTCCATAGTCCTTTTCTGTAGTTTCTTTGCATTTTCATCATAAATCTAATCCACAGTGAAAATCATCATGTGTAATTTGGAAGAGTGTTCTCATTTGGGAGCTCTTACTGTTGTGGACAGGGAAACTGGAATGACAGAGGACCTTGGCAATGAATCCGAGGAACAGCTGCGCTGGTTTCTTGGAAGATATACATTCACGTACCGTTGAAAATATTCCTATTAGATACTTCATAAATACCATAGCTTCCAAAAATGCTATATAGCTCAGTAGCTGCAAGAATATTCAAGCTATGACCCTCATGAAATATTATTTTTCCCCAAGTGATCTTACTAATGAACACTGAATAGATTTGGATATTTTCAAGTCTTTCATCAAGTTCATTATTTTGCACTTTGCAGCATTGCTATTTTTTAGTATGCATTTAAACTTTTTCATTCAGCTCTTTAAGGATGCTGAATAATAGGGGAAAAATAATAACTTAGTTTACTTCAATAAGTATGTTGTTTGATATATATTCTACAGTCACCTCTGAAAACCTCTGAACACCTCAAAAATTAAAGTAAAAATCTGAAATTTGCAGATGTCTGATATTTCCTCTAAACCAGTCATTAGAAGTATTTTCCTTCTATGTGTTCTGAAGCTTAAGACCAGTTACCATTATTAGATTGACACATTTATACTTGATACATTTACACTATTTATCTTCCAGAACTCTGTTTGTTGTCTGACAAATAATAGATACTGTGAAACATCAGATATAAATAAATAAACACTGTAAAATCTCCTTTTGTCACAAAATAAGGTATGTTTTGAAGATTAATGTTTAAGACATTCTTCACTGAATACAGAAGGTGCCTAAGGATAAAAAAAACCCAGAAATGTAGTATATCAGTCAAATCTACTTGACCATAAATTATATAATTTTGATCAGATACTCTATTCTTCATTCAATTAAAAAGACTACTTTTTAGAGAAGAACTACCTAACATAGATGATAGCATGAGAGATTTTATATTGTATTGGTTTTGATGGGAGAAGCTTGTCTTAAATAAGCTTATCAGGAGATCGATATGGACCATTTATGAAATATGTTCTTGATATATTTTCAAGTCAAGTTGAAGATAGTGAATCATTAAATCTGTTATTTCACCAGCATGTAGTGATTATGAACTCTGGAATGACAGCACTGTACACTTTTGATCTGGTAGTCTAGGTGAGCAGCTATAAAAGATGAACACTTCTTTGTACTGAAGGAGACATCAAATGCAAATACAAATTCACACAATCTTTCTATTACAACAAGGACTTTAAAAGTATTGATTATCTCATCCAATGCTTTTAAAATTCTGCTTTGATTTCTGGTGGACAATATTAGTCAACTCTAAACCATAGAAGAATAAATATATAGAAAAATACATGCAATGGGACAGAATTATTAAATTTGTGCAAAGATATTGATGTTAGTCTTCATAGGCAATTACAAGAGTACCTCTGTTACTCATATAATTTTATGGAGTATTTTTTTAAATGAAGCAAATCAAAATACTCACCAAAACTAAGCTCAGGAAAAATCCATAGATTAAAAAAAAATAATCTGCCTTTAGATTATCTACACTAAACTGAGGAAGTGTTTCTTATGCAAAAAATAAATTATGTAGAATACTTAGTCCATTCTCTTTCATAATTCTTGGTCAAAAAGCACAGACAAAGATTGCCTTTTTAAGACTTTTCAGAAAATGTTAGCATAAAACTCAAAGTTGCTGTATTTACATGTAGCACATTTGCTGGGTTAATTGTTCTGACTTGAGATCAACAGAGAGCACAGCTATGTGTCATTATATGAATATTTGCATTTCGTAAAAAGAAAACAAGTAATTTACACTGTAATAGAAGTATTCTTGTAATCTTTTTAAAATAAAAGCTTCTTACTGGGACATAAACTTAATTTTCCCAGTCTTTTCAAATATTAACTGGCCTTAATTTGAAAATTATTGCAAGGATGATATACTCTTAACACAAAATGGTAGCATAACATTAATACTCCTATTTAAAGGTACCATTAATGTTCTCTTGTTCTAGTTTTCTTTAGAGTTATTACTTATGTTTGGACTATCAAAAAGCCTCACTCATAATACTAGACAGCTATCTTCTAGGAGATGTTTAAACAGTAAAGAAAAAGACAGTTCTTTTCCATGGAATTTTGAAACTTCTTTGTTTCATACTGTGATCCACTTACTGCATTAAGTTATCTCTAGTCTTCGTGTGCTGGATGACAACAGTATTATTTACCCATATACAAACATTTGAGTCATAACCAAAAGCTGAAAGGATGCCTACTTCCCATTCATTGTTTTGCTCTCATTAATTTGCTAAGAAACTCTGTTGCAAGTTTTTGTACACTGGGACACTAAATTATTCAGTCTCTGAGATATCCATATGCCTTTTTGTTATATGGTACTAAACTCTTTTCTGAAATTCAGCTTGTCAAATGAAGAATATATAACCACTCATATAGTAAATATATATAACAATAATAACAACAAGTTAATCTACTAAGCAGTCATGCGTTTTTATATCTTTGTTTTCAACACTTAGAATGAGGAACTAGATAAGGTGATACACTGTATCCTACTAATGTTGCTACACTTCTTTACCAGTCTGAATTTTCATGGCATGCCATGTATTGCATTAGACATAGGGGTAATATAACTTCCTTATCTTAAAAGGACATTGCACTACTTCCTGGATACAATATCATAATAACAAATCCTACTCTTCTCCAACCCACTGTTTATCTTTCTCTTTCGACTTAGGCAAATGATAGAATGGCATGTGTTGTACATAGCACCTTCAAAGTGATTGTAATTATATTATTTCAAATTTGTCCTTGCAGAAAAATAATCTTACTGGGAAAATTTTTAGGTACTGATGCAACTATGCTGCAAAACAATTTATAGAGATCAAAATAATGGTTTTGTCTTTCAAACCCTCTTGGTATAAAAACAATGCTGCCCTTATTGCTTTCCTTTAAAAAAGTGTGAAGATGCAATTCAGTCATAGAAGGAATGCTAAACAACTGAAAATGTTTTTGTCAGATTTTGTTCTCAATGAACACCTAGTGTTTTTCTTTCATAATTTCATTGCCCTCAATATTTGTAGTTTTTCAGAAATAGAAGAGTATTTTTATTTACTTCAAATTAATGGTGCAGTAAAGACAACTACTTAGAATTCTGGAAATATCTCTGAGCTGCTACTTTGGCAGACAAAAGTAAATAGAGGGGAGATGGGTTTAGACAAACTGATGTAAAGGACTTTTCCATTAAACTTAATCTGTATCTTGGGAACAAAGCCATATTGGTGTTTATGTGCACTAACAACCTAAAACTATTTTCTGAATTAGAAGGAGTCACTTGTCTAAATATTTGGAAGTATCCACTCACTTTATTTTGTCACAACCATAAGGTTACAGTCTATTAGTGTTTCATCATGACAGCAGGTCAGAATCTGATGCCTGATTACCAATGTGGCTGTGATCTGTGACCCACAGTAAATCAGAGCAGATGTCTCAGCCACTCTGATGTGGCCTTATTATACAGACCACACATGCATTTCAGTCAGCACTTTAGTTTTGTAGAGTCTTACTCTAATTTGCATTTATTTAGTTGACCACAAATTGCGAGGAAGTTGAGTCTAGATGTCAGTGAAGTCAGTACTAATCGCATCATCCTTGTTTCCTGTACCTTGCACAACCAAGGAAAGCGGGATTTAAATAGGCAATGGGGTGTCCTTTGGGTTTGGTACAGACAGCCTGGCCTCATTGACCCCTTGCAGCCTGTTAACAGAGACAGTATGGAAGTGTGAGAGGTCATCTGCATCTGACTTTTTTGGTAGGTACCCACAACTGCTCACACAAGCAGTGATGTAGACAAGCACCGAAGTCTCCGAGAGCCACTAAAAATAGATTTGTCTACTGTTGTTCCTTTCACCAGCAAATTTCACATGCTGAAAAGAACATCACTGTTAACAAAACATTGGGTACTCTCACAGCCACAGTATTAGTGACTGTACCTATGATTCTTTATAAAGGAAATATGAAGAAACTCAGTAAAATGTGCATGCAAATGAAATTAAAAAGGTGTAGCTGCCAGTTCACATAGGCAAGTACATGAATCAGATTGCTATGGAAGTCTGTTCAAAATTTCTTTGATTCTGAGAATTTCCATTTAATTTTTTTTCAAGACAGAACTTTCTGGTAGTGACATTTAATTTTGACTTAATTTTTCAAATGGATATAGAATGTCTCTGTTTTGGTATTTTTTTCAGGTGAAAAATGTATGTAGTAGAAACCTCTTTCTGTGTAAGATATCCTAAAGCAAATGAAGATGCAAATAGCTACAATGCAATACCTGTCAGCAATACCCTTAGGCTGGTGTTCAGCAAACTGCATAGGAACCCAGTGATATTTAGTTGGAATTTAGTTTTTGTGTTGGAGAAGTGATTCAGGAAACTCCTGTCTAAGCAGATAACTGAAGTTATAGGGACAAATGCTGCTGGGCTCCAGCAGTGGTGCTATGGGGCTGTTCAGTACTGTGTAAGACTTCTAATAAATACTGGAGGACAGACAAAGTAAAGACTTACGAGATTTTATAGAAAAAAAAAAGTGAAAAAACAAAGATTAACCATACTTGGTTTTGATAATGACTTCCCCAGAGAAAGGAACTACAGCTGACCATATATCTCTGTTAGAAAAAATAGTGGAGATAGCACTATGTAACTGTTAGTTGAACTGGGAAAAAGAAAAGAAAAAAAAAAAAAGAAAGAAGGGATGATCATTATAATGTGAAGAAAAACATGACATATAAAAATGAAAAAGTTTTAGATGTTTGGAATTATGGCAGTTTGTTGTTGTTCTTTTTTTCCAAGGGGTGGTCTTCAAATTGATCTTGTTTTATGTTTTCCTCCTGTTATCTTAATGTAAAATGCGGGGCTTTGCTGATGAAGTTGAAACACAAATAGCATAGACAAGAAACAGAATATCACAGAGGAAAAACAAAAATAATATAAATAAGACAAAATACAGAAACTCTTATAGAACAATACCAACTATCTGTTCTCTAAGCCAGAACCTAATTATAAGTGTCTAAATAAAAGGATTATCACTTGATCACAGAACAAGTATTAAACAGCAGTGTCAGAGAGCTTTTGAAAAAGCCAGCTGACGCCCAGGATATATCAGTGAGGTATTTCTGGTAAGAACTGCCAAGTTGTAAGTAGACGTAACACAGCCTCCTGGGCTGCATTAAAAAGAGTGTTACAAGGAGCTCAAGGGAGATGATCCTGTATACTCAGTGCTGATGAGACCACATCTGGAACACTGTGCCCAGTTCTGGGCTCCTCAGTACAAGGGAGATACACATACTGGACCACATCCATGAAGATAATAAGGGATTGGAGCATCTGTCACACAAGGAGAAGCTAAGAAGGCTGGGACTGTTCAGCCTGGAAAGAAGGCGGCTCAGGGGGCTATCTTACCAGTTTGTATAAATATCCAATTTCAGGGAAAAAGGAAGATAGAGTCAGACTCTTCTTAGTGTTGCCCACTGACAGCAGAAAGGGCAGTCAGCACAAATTGAAATGCAGGAAATTCTGTTTAAACATATATTTTAAAAAATTATTTTGATAATGGTCAAACACTGGAACAGCTTGCCCAGAGAGGTTATGGAGTCCCCACAGCTGAAGACAATCAAAACCTACTGGACGAGGCTCTGAGGTACCTTCTATAGCTGACCCTGCTCTGACATACACAGCTGCCCTACATGATCTCCAAAGGTGCCTTGCTACCTCAACAGTTCTGTGGTTCTGGGAAACTGTGAATAACTGGAAGTGGAAAACTGTAAGAAGGTTTTGAGTCTTCAGTAGAATGATTTGTGACATGAAGGGGATGGATGCAATGGTCCACAAATTCCCCTTCAGTTGTATTTCTTACTTTCCCATATAGGAGCTATCCAGTTCTGAAAATTCTTAGTTTAAGTTACGTACCGGTACCTTCAGCTGGCTTCTGGAGTCTGAAGAGAATATGCTTTTAGCCTTTTATATTCTTACTGTTCCAGTCTTGAGCCTTCAAACTGCATGAGACATCATTAACTTAAATAAATATCTTTTCTCTTAAAACTTGCAGCCATATTCTTCCAGGATGTTTTGATCAGCTTCTGAGGTTGTGTCCTTTGTAACTTGTATGTGTCCTGGACTGTTTCCTGGCAGTGAGACCAGCTATTATTGAATGGCTT
Organism: Elanus axillaris; assembly: GCA_026212715.1. Lineage (NCBI taxonomy): Eukaryota > Metazoa > Chordata > Aves > Accipitriformes > Accipitridae > Elanus > Elanus axillaris. The sequence continues at coordinate 13,273,952 of JANZLQ010000008.1, forward strand.
ATCTGTAATACTGAATTCTGTCACCCTGCAAAACAGATTGGCTGTTACTAAACTCCCTATTGAGAATGGTCTGTTCTCCATGGTACTCTTTAAACCATGGTATGGGCAATAGTGAAATGCCACAGGACACTATATTCTTTCATTCCTGTTTATCTCTTGGACAATTTAGTTTACCAACACAGACGTAGCCACAGTATCTCTAGTCTTCTTTCTTAACAAAACCACCATTCTGAGTTTTGCTTTATTCACAGTATCACAATATCATTTTAGGGGTAGGCAACAGCTTCTGCACTTGATTATCCTGGAATAATGTTTACATATTCCAAACTGCCTCTAATCTAAGTGGGAAATAGGGCAATGCTGGGCCATATAAGTGTCTTAAAGTGTCACTATACCTGCTAAAGCTTCTGTAATGCTTCTGTTGAGAATATGTAGAGACAGAGAGAAAAGGAGCCAATAAACAATACTGAGCTTACTAACTATAGAGTTAAGAATTTTTCCTTGAATATATTATGGTTTTTTATATAGAATATGGGCTTTTTCACCTCTATTTTGATTAAACTTTTTTTTTTAGTGGGGACAGGAGAAAGCTTATTTTGGTAATTCTTTTCTGATTACACAATTTCTTTCTGCCAGCAGAGATTTCTTTTGTTCCATGTCTTCTTTTCAGACAGTGGATGCTATACCTTTTCAGCTAGAAGTTTTTTGTTTCTACTACCTGTTTTCTATTATTTTTAAGCTTAGACAAAATTAATTTGATTATATTGTTCTATAAAATTTTAAAATTCATGCATGTCATCATATTGGTAGAATCTGTTGTTAAAGTTCACATGTCTTAAAAAGTATAATTTTCTGATTTTATATGTTTGGGATTGATTACTTACTTGTTTTCTTAGTCTCACTCACACTTTTTTCTTTTTTCTTTTCTCAGCCTAATATCTGTTATTAAATTTTTGTTTGACATTAAATTTTTCTGTAGTTATGGAAGTGTTAACATTCATTCATCATTCCAAACCCTTCTGATTTTCTCATATTTTATTTGCTCTTTAAATACTTTGCCCCAAGAAAACTATTTTTAAATTATTATATTAATGTTCATATATTTTAATATGAGAGAGAAATCCACTAAGAGAGTGGAAAAAAAATAGCTACCTTAGTTGAAATAAATTAATGTCAACTTGTCAGTTTGAAGAGCAATATAGGAAAACCATATTAAAAAATACATCAATCCAGCCATGATTACATATAAAGCAGAAAAGAAATTTAATATACCATTCAATTGTTTAAAAAAGTATTAACAAGCCTGGTAAACACATTTAGTCCAAAAAGTTTCAATCATTTCTTCCACCAGGAAAAAACAAACACACAAAGCAAAGAAAAGAATGCTTAGGCTTTGAGTATAGCTCATTGGTAATTTTCTTCCTGCATATATGTAATTCATTGGGATTTATTGATAAATCTGGTCAATAAGTTCTCAGAAATTAATATCTCAAACAAATTTTGCCAAGATGTTCTCTTGGCTTTCACCACAAAAATATGTATTTTTTTTCACTCTTATTTTCTTGGTTTTAATTCACTTAAAGATAGCTAACACTTGTCATGTTTTAACAGCTCAGTTTTCCATCTCTGAAAATCAAGGTGATTTACTGTTTATTTACTGGAACCTTAAGCTTTGAAGTTTTCAATCTGAGGTGTTTTACCTGAATATATATTGTGCATAAAAAAGTGCCTTGAAAAACAAAAGTCAACTGCTCAAGAATACCAAAATTAAAAGTAAGAAAAAATACTACCATTTAATAATGTGATAATGCCTAAATATCCAAAAAGATGAGAAAGTTTCCTATCTTTTTCTCCCAAAGCCTTTTTCTTCTCCAGCTACTCAATCTCCATCAGCAGTTTTTTATCCAATCAGAAAAAAAAAATATCTTTTGGTGCCATTCTATGGAAAAATTCCATTTTATTCTCACATTGAACATGTGAATATGCATGAGTCCAAGGTTTGCTTTGCAATATGTTTATTACTCATATTTGTTAATATCTTAATGCTATTCAGATCTACAAATTAGATTTTTTAAAAGAGATAGTCACTGACCTAATATCAACTGCAAGTTAATATAGACAGCTCAACAACAGGATTAAAAATTCATTAACACATTCCATCAGAGATGTAGTTTAAGCCTGTATTCTTCCCACTGACTAGCTCCTGCAAATCCAGATAGACATTAAATGAGTAAAATAATGGTTGTAAATAATGTTACTGATAGTTGATCTTTTGTTTTCTAATGGTGGGCAACATTGATCTTACTGTACCTCCATTCATTGAACATTACTAGGATAGGATTTTTTGTTGAGATGTGTATAAGCCACTGCCATACCTTAATTCCATCTATTGAAGTTATACAGCTTATTTTACTGATAGATACTACCAAGATCAGCCTCACCACTTTTATCACATTAAATCCTATGTACATTCATATTTTTTAGGAACCTCAGATATAAGATACAGTTTGTAAAGTCTGCTAGTTAAATTGAGTCAGAAATAAAGTGGACAAGCTGGGAGTTAACTGTATATTATCTTTGGTGGCCTTCAAATTATTTCTGTGCCATTAGGCATTTTTCTAATTTCAATTGCTCTTTATTATTTAGAAAAAAAGGAACTAGAGTTTATGTCCAAATGGTTTTCCATTTCACTTAGACCCAGCACCATTTTACCTTTTGTTATCCATGATGTACTGACATTTCAAGCATGAAATTATGAAGCTAAATGTACAGGAAACCTTCTTTATGTTGAATATATCCACACACACACACACACCCCAGCATGAATTGCCCTTTCTGTACTTCTTTTTGTTTGGGTACTTAGTATGAAATTCTGACACTTTTTATACAGTACAATGAATAGGTCACTAACTGTATACCCTGACTTCTCCAAAGTACTGTGGCTTCTCTCAAGATTAAAGCTATTCACACTTTGAATTAATCAATCTAATTACTTCAGAAAGCTATTATTTTTTTTCCCCACAGTTGTCACTTCAGAAAGGCAATTCGATATGCTTACCTAGTGAGCAGTTGATAGGGAAATCCTTTATAGATTTGTTAAAAAGCCATTCTTGTGCACAAGTAGCTGAACTTCGCTAGATAAAACCATTTTATATTTCACATGGTAACTTATTTCAAATGTTACAACTGTCCAATACCTTTCAAAAAATCTAGAGCCTATTCAATTACATTTCACTCCATATTTCTGTAACTTCTGAGTTAGCTTAGTTCACATTATCATTTACCATCTTAATGTGCACAAACATAAAAAGTCTTGGCCTTTTTTTTCCTCTCATTGAGTACACTTTAGAGCCCTCTGTGTTTGACTAACAATACTAGAATTTTATTTCACAACCTCCTTCTATATTTGGGGTTTAGCTTTTGCTTTTATATACATCATTCTTTTAACAGTAGTCAGTGTCACTTATCCTAAGACTGTTGTATAGATACCCTAGACTTCTGTAAAGTTGGATCTAGCTGCTTTTGTCAACTCTGGGATTGAATTCAATTAAGTTCTGTTAGGGAGGGATTCTTTAGATTTTCCACTTCAAATTGTACAGATTGAACTCTCTACAACTTTCCTTTGATCTTTAAAGGGCAATCTGGTGAATATTTTAAATTAATAGAATTTTCTACCAAGAAATTTATTTAAGTTTAAATCTGCAGTACAAATAAATGCAATAGATTTATCTGAATTGTATATGGCCTATAACTATCATTAAATAAATGTCTGCATGAAGTGGTTTGTATCTCTTAGTGGTGAACAATTGAAGCTGAAAAGCCTAGCTCAAGTTCTTGAACATTGTTCATATTTTGCAAAATTCAGGTCAAACCTTCATATAACAATTTGTACATAGACTGAGAAAGTGTATGCTTGAGAACAGTATAGAATATGAAGCACAGATATTTTCTGCAGTGTAAACTATTCCTAGATTTATTGGTTGATATCTGTGAACTAAAAGCAAAACAAAGTTTTTTCAATGCAGTGGAAATAAACCTTTCAAACTAAGGTACAGTTTAAACAGTAGTCTCATCGTTTTTATTTTGTTTGCCCGTTTGTCTCAACCATCTGCTACAGAAAAGAGTTAACCTTCTTTTTGTAATTTTATTTATTCAGTACTTCATAACTTGTCTCAAGAAAAACCACTGTTCTGTCTTTCATTACTTTTTACATATTATTTGCATGTATGCAAATATTTGCATGGTCACTGCATATCAAAAGCAGAGACCAATGACTTGCTCTATTCCATGGTCATTTTTTGCAACAACGATGTCTAAGGAAGTGAAAATAAAACAAAAATAATATTTTAATTAAGAAACAGACTGTGTCTTAGATAAAGAAGAAATAGAATGAGTTTCACTGTGAACGACTAAATCTCTCTGGGCTTCAGATGACACTGTAATGGACACACAGTGGGCCGTAATACCTCGTTGACTCCAGAAGCAGACCAAAGGATGATATAAGATCCATGCAAAGGAGCATACTTAACAGTGCTCAATAAGGTGTGAAATCTTCTCAAATAAGGGAGTTTTCTAATGGCAGATGTTGAAAGACTCTGGGTAGACCCTCTCAAAGGTCACCAGAGGCAGATGGTATGCATACAGGTGGATTACCTCCTCACAAGGAACAAGGTGAAGCAGGGGGGGTATTTCTGGTCTAAATGTGGAGTAAACACACTAAACATAGATTATTTTTTTAATATCACTTACATCCTCAGCAACTATTCATAACTGTTGATATCTATCTGTCTACCTACCTATATTGGGTGTATGTGTTAAGGTGTTGGTATTGGAGGAGGGAGTGGGGCTGCAGGGCGGCCTCTGTGAGGAAAGGCCGGGGCTGCCCCGTGCCGGACACAGCCAGTTCCAGCCAGCTCCAACCCACCCACCCCAGGGCACGGCTCGGCCCTGCAGACAAGGCCAGGTGCTTTGGGGAAAAAAGGTTTAAGAAAGGGCAGAAAGCACTACAAAAAAGAGGAGGAGGGAACAAAAAGAGTGAGAAAGAGCAAAGGGAAGACCAATGTGAGAGAACATGGTGGAGGAGGCAGTGCTCCATGGTGCTAGAGCAGAGGTTCCCCAGTGGTCCACAGAGGGCTTGTGCTGCAACACAAAGGAACTGCCACCAGTGGAGAGCCCACCTGGAACAGAAGAAACGTTTGGGAAGGAAGGAGTTGTAGAGAGAAATTGTTATATGCCAATTGTAAACGCACCCACACCCCCCCATCCCCCACTGCATCTCCTGGGGAGGGACAACAAGAGTCTTGAGTGAAGTTGAGCTTGTGAAAGGGAAGGAGGAAAGCTGTTGGTTTAATGTTTGTCTTTTTGTTTTCCATGAACCAAAATATTTATTTTAAGTAACAATAAATTTAATTCATTTCATCAAGTGAAGTCTGTTTTGCCTGCAATGGTAATTGGTAAATGATCTCCTTGCCTTCATCTTGACCCACAAGCTTTCTTGTCCCTCTTCCTATTTTCTCCCCTGTCCCACTGAATGGAGAGGATTGTGCAAACAGCTAGGAAGGTGTTTGGCTGCTAGCCAAGAGTAACCCACCACTCACACTATCTATCCATCCATCTATCCATCAGCTGTCTTAAGTAAGACTTAAGAATAAATGGATAGCATCAAGACATTCCCTCTTTACATTTGAGGGGATGTGCCCATGGAAGGGGGACTGCAATATCATCATCATGACTGATCTCATTATTTGCCTGATGCCTTACTGTTTTCTACTGGTAACAGCTCTAAGCTCTCATTTCAGCTAATACACACACAGATATGGTACTTCAAAGACCAGAGGAAAGGCATAATTTTGGATTTGGTTTTGTTTCTTTGGTTTTGTTTTTCCCACAAGGACTCTTACTAAGACAGAAGTCTCTCTGTTACCCCCAAAATGTCCTAATTCTACAAGAAATATGTTACTGTAAAATCAAACTAAAGAAAGCATCCTGCTACTATATTTGAAGGCATATGAAACTAAGTTTAAAGTAGCATTTAGTCATCAATGAATTCTAAATTTAATGTTAAAATAAGGTTTTAATTAGCAAAAATAAACTGTTTCCTCCAAGTATACAACATGTATTTTTCTATCTTTTATTTATGCATCAATAACATAAAGTAGATCTGTTATGGATGCACAAATAACCAAATCCAACAGGAGTTAAAACTCAGATTTATTCTTCAGTAAGAGTTAGTTAGAAGTCCAATAACATTTTATAAAACCACAGGCACGATGTCATAAGAGGAATTAGTTCTGCACAGGCAACTTAAGAATCCTTGAGATTTAAAGTGATGGCTCAAAATGCGCATATCCCTCACCTACAAGCTGAGGGCTCTCTCCC
>JANZLQ010000008.1:13291079-13311481 GCA_026212715.1 Elanus axillaris
TACTGAACTCAAAACACAGCACTGTACCAGCTACTAGGAAGACACTTAACTCTATCCCAGCTGAAACCAGGACAAAGGTTTTACACTGAGCTACGTTGCTGCTACAGTGTTGGAACATTATTTCCTTCAGGGCAGTCTGGAAATTTTTATGTTTTCCACAGTCTGAAAGAGATATGTGTACTGCCGTAAGCAGTTCAACATTTGTTCATGTAATTACAACCTCTGAGATTAAAGGCTTTGTTTGTCAAAACACAGGTTCATCTTTAGTGCTAAAGTGTAAAAGAAAAACAGCATTTTTAGGACTGGGTTCATTTCATCCTGACAGAGTTCAAAAATAGTTCAGATGAATTGAATTCACTAGAGGACAGAATTGAATTCCTCATAGTATTTCTCAGTATTGAACTATATACAACTAAATTTAGATGTATCAATGTAGAAAAGCAATTAAAATGCCTAAACATATATATTTAGAGCAATTTTAGATGCCCTAGAATACTTGAGATATCTGCACAGACCTAGCATTGCTGATAGCATCTATGGGAGATCTGTAAAGTTGCATCTTGAAATCAGGAAGGATACCCTACGACATCTAAAATGCCTCTAGACACCTAACTTCAAGCACTTAAATTACTCTGCACAGAGAGCTTTCAGATACCTACACAAAAATGTTCAGTGTCATGTGGGAGTTCATGGGGCATTTGAGACATCGAGACAGAGCAGGCACAGGCTCTCCAGCTGGAGATGACATTGACCATTGTCACACAGATTTCTGTCACCATCCATCCAGCAGCTGACCATTCTGTTTGAGAACGCTGATTCCCCATGCAAAAATCCCAATTACTTTTTTAAGAAACAGTATGCCTGTGAATATCTGTGCAATAGTATCCAGTCCATGGGTTTGTTGGTTCTGTCTTGTTGTCTGGTTTTCTGTCATTGAAACCAGTCTGGTTGTTACCTGGACTTGATAGTTTCTTAGGTTTAGTATGTCTTTGGCAGTACCAAGCATTCAAAAATCTTAATCTTGCAGCAAACAGTAATTTGACAGGATCTGTGGAAATATCCTAATATTCTCTACCCATGACGTATTTATTGTGTGATGGCCCAGCTGGCTGTTGCCATAAACCCACTGTATTTTATTTTACAAACCTTCTGATGTAAGTTGATGATTCATAATTAACACGGTCCATAAAAAGTCTGGGGTCTTTTGTGGGAACAAGGACCACATAGCTGTTCATTTTAAATTAATGAAGTGACATACTTGCATATAAGTGTATTGAGTACACATGGAGTTAGCAATTTATTAAAATTAAACATGTTTAACAACGAGGTTTAAGCGTCTGTTCTTTATAAAGTCTTAGCAAAGAGTTCAGGCTATGCAAAGAGGTCACGCTGCTTGTCAAAACTGGATTCTTATTATCGCTGCCAGGAGTGCATCCTCTGGTTGTTTCTGTGCTTCCTAAGTATCGGTGTTCTCTCTAATTGGTGTTCTGTCCTCCTTCTCCCATATCCAAAGGTTCAACTAGTGAGTGCACCTGGCTGAACGTTTTTTCGTCTTTACCCTGACAACAAAAGAATTTACCAGAGTAATATGGGAGATACTCAGAAATGCAACAACCATACTGACATTGTCAAAGATTTTACAAACCCTTCTGCAAAACTTGGACTTTGGTTTAGTTTGTTACAAAGATCTTAAAATCCAATGCTGAGTTGAATCATCAGTATCTTGTAGGTGTGGGAACTGAATGAATGAAAAAAGCCAGAAAGTTAATATTTTGATGTTAAGAAACTAATAATCATCCACTCATACCCTCTCCTACAGAAAGAAAAGAGTGGAATCTGAATTTAATCATCAAATCAAGCATTAATTACAATTAGTGAAAATGTCAGAGCAATAGATGTATAGGTACTCAAGCACAGTGACAGGAAAGATGTCTTCACATTTCTACATCAATAAAGACTCATTTAATTTTGAAGATAATTTTTTTGTCTCTGGTATAAGTAAATATGAGGATAACAGCATATAATAGATTAACCTTAGTCTAAAATACAACAGTAAGGGAGAGGCATGCACATAAGAGCGTACAACCTATCTTAAAATAGTTGCTTAATTTTATATGTAGGATTATTTGCCCTTTGGAGGAATGTTTGTGTCTCCATTGTCTATGGAAGGAGACTGGATAACTAAGAAATTATGAGTAGCTTTTAGATAGTAGCCATTGAGATTCATCCATCTTTTAGTAAGGATTCCCTATGCTGTTCTGTGAGGGAACCTTTTGACCTACTACCAGAAACGTCCTGTGGATACAATTCATTACATTCAGGAGAGTAAGAAGAGCTTTATGTTATGTTTCAGTGACATTGCGTAGCAGTTCACTGCAACATGAGGTGTCAATAAAGGGATCAGCATGCACCATTGTGGCCTGCTTGCAGCCAAGAGAAAATTCTTGCCTGAAAGCTAGTTGTAAATCCTCTGTGTTCAAATGTGAATGACAGTAGGGGTGGAGGTTGATTGTGTGCCCTGCACACAGTGATCTAGTGCCCTCTGTGTTTTCCTGAAGTACCTCATCTATCCTCCAGTCCTGGTCCATGGGTAGCATAGGTTTTCCAAAGTCCTTCCAGGCCTGTTGCAATAGCATACCAAGGTCTGCTATACATTTCAGCAGATCCATCAAGCCTGATGTTGCTGGCAAACAAGAGGGAAAATAGAACTGGAAGCCTAATTACCCACAGAATAAAGCACTTAAGCGTGACAAGAATGTAGGTATGCATTTTCAATGGCTTCAATGTGTGTGATTCACGCTTAACCTAAAGGAGGGGCTTACACATTCTGATAGACTGACATCCTCTGGGCAATCTGGCCCATTCCATATTAGTGTAATTATTTCCTCTAGGAAAACATAATGTGTGGCTGCTGCAATACAATAAGTGACATTTAGTTTCTGTGAGGATAAATTTGGCTTTTGTATTCATATGAAATTTCCACTGTGTACATAAAGAACACAGAAAATTAATTGAATGTGATAATGTATATCCTATGTGCAAAAAGTAAAAGCAACCCTTCATGACAGCCAAAACCCCTGAGCTTCTGAAGTTTTACATTTTGATTAAAATATTTGTACTTCTGATGTTTTGCATTTTATAGCAACCTCATTTTTTTATTTATATCAAATTACAGCAGTTTTTTCCTCATTGTTATGCTTTTCCCTGCTTCTAAACATGATAATCATTATTAATAAAATAATAATAATATTTTTCCTCTCATCCTTTTAGCTAGTTAATTTCTTTTTATTCTGCATTTTAAAGATTCATGATTTAAGAGATGATGAGGCTTAAGTTCATAAATATGCTAACTGAAGATTGTTGAGGGTATTAAAGGCTGTTTTGTGATTTCAGTCTTTTGAACTCACATCTTCTGCCTCTATAAATCTAACAATGTATTCTTTTTGCAAAGGAAAGTAGCTGTTTCATTTTTAATACCATTCAGCAAGTTATTGATTAGAGGTGGATACAACTACAGTTTTCAAGTCCAGACGTGTAATAAATTTATAATGATCTGTGATAACTTGAAATATATTTTGTCTTTTTCCTTTTTTTTTTAAATAGTTTTTTCATAACCAAAATGTGTTTCTTAGCAAACAAAAATAATTGACCCTTTCTCTAAACCACGTTATCCTTAAGGTTAATACATGACTTGCAGTTATTGTCTTCTTTTCAGACCCTGACTGTGTATTTCAGGGCTATCCACTTAAAATGTACTTTTCTTAAACTCCACAGTTTTTAAAGTCTGTCAGATAGCTCCTAGATCCCCAGCATTTCAACATTTAGGTACCTCACTATCTTCTGTTGTATATTTGTTTTCAAAACATCTCTGTGGGAATACTTAAAGTATGATTAACTGACTGATTATGATGTACATATATATTTTTGCAGTGACCTATATGTTGAAACTGACAACCCGTGGCTTTCAGAAATGAAGCACTTCAGGAATTATTTCCTCTTTAGTGATGTCCATAAAAGATACATCTCCATTAGGGCTAGCTGTGGGAAGATGATGGAAGTCAGTCTGCATATCTGTTTTGTTAATGAAGAAAAAAAAAAAAAGAGGAAAAAAAAAAAGTGTTAGGTAGCTCAATCCAAAACTTTGCACTGTTAGCTCATACCCTGACAGTGTGGACAACCTGTGATCTAGTGTTCAATTTCATTCTCTGGTCCACCTTTTTCATAGCCTTGTAGACATATCCTAATGGCCTTTCTCCTGTTATTTACTGCAATGTTGGCAATTTCCATATAGAGGCCAAGAACAGCTCCAGCTGTGAACTATACCTCATCTATGCCAATACTGCAGGACTCAAAGCAAGCAAAGAAACTAAAAGCCCCACATGCTAGAGTCTCCAGCTGAAACAGTCTGGGAGACTGAAAAGTGATATTTTACAGAAAGAGAGGGTTTCTTGGTGCATTTAGAGACATAGTAGAGGCACTGTACAAAAGAAAACACACGTGATAATTCTTGGGACTTCAAGGTGTTCAGCTCCCACACAGAATTTAAATCTCTGTGTAAGGAACCCTGTGTGAGTGAGGTTCATCTTGTACCACTTGAAAGACAGAATGAAATTCCACCCTTTGGTAACTAGAGGCATGCATACCGGTATGAACTAGGGGTGTGACTCATTTACCAACACACAGGCATTTAACAACACTTGTAATGCTGTTCAGCTGACCAAATGTAGAGCTGGGATTCAACTACCTAAATACATGTATATACACACACATATATATATTCCTATGCTTCTGGGGAGCTGGGTACCTTTCAGAGCATACATCCCCTCTTTGAAGTCATGAACAGGAGAATTGCTAGTCTGAACACAAGACTGTTGGCAACCTGATTGTCAAACCAGGAAACTTACAGCTTAGATGAGCTGGTAAGAAAACTCTTTAGAAGAAACAAGGAGATTGTGGCAGAAGTGGTCTAAAATGCAAAACAGGCTCTGAAGGTGCAGGGGCTTTTAAAACCATTTTTAACAGGGGTTGCACTGCTCAGAAATTACACACTGACTGAGGAAAAGAAAAATTTAAATCAGCCTTTAAGCAAGCTGCTAAAGCAGTATAAAGTTCACCATTTTGTTACTAATAACAAAGTAAAAGTCTCCATCATACAGCATTTTAACATGATGCTGAAAAATGAGATGTGGAGATATTTTATAGCATGCATCATTTTTCACTACATTGATGTGCTATCAGAGTTCATTAAAAGCTGAAACTTCGGCTTCCACAGAATGGCTGGAGCCATGCCTGTGGACATGAACCCTGTTAACTCTGCAAGGATCTGAAATAACATCTGTGGAGATCAGTTTAAAATTACAGAATCCGCCTCTTTTCTGGAAAAGGAATACCACATCAGGGTGGTTAAAACAAGAGAAGTTTGAGAAATTTTATAAGCAGATGCTCATGGAAGAAATGTTCATCAACAATATCAACAGATATCTGGGCACTGCTTAATAGACTATGGTCCCAAAGCAATTGTGGGCACACTTTGCCATGGCAAACTTCAAAAATTGAATCCTGACAAGGACAGAGTCTACAAATCAAGAATATCACCACTGCACAAGGAAAGGATGAAACAGCTGCTGGCAAAATGGTGTGGCTGGCCCCAGAAATTTAACAGCTGAAAAATTAACAGGAGAAGCCTCCCAAATCCAGACCCATCCTATTGAAGCCCACAGCAAAGCTTCATCTGTCAATGCTCCAACAGTAGTATGTCAGGTCTAAAAAAGCAAAACACGTTCTGAAGTAGCTGGGGGTTTTAAGTCATTGTTGTCAGGGGTCCCATGCCTCAGTGATTATGGATTGATGCTTGGACATGAGAAGGAGACACCAGGAGTGTCCTCCCTTCCCCTCTACTTCTTCCCACTGTGGGCTCTGCTAGGACTGTGGGAAACAGCCAGTCCCCACTCCCTGCACACATACACACAGACAGCCTGGAGAAGGGCAGAGATGGAGACAATCCCACTGCCCACTGCAGTGACACCTTCCCTTGATGCCTAGCCAAGGCTGGCCAGGCACCAGGGCTTCCAGGCATTCAGGAAGATTTATCCCAAATACCTATAAAACAAGAAAGCCTATGGTCTGCACAATCCTTCTAGAAGCAGGTCCCCCCCTGTTGTTAGCTATCATAAACTTTGGTGGCTCTTCTCCTGGTTAAATACTGTGAATCCTGGTCAGGGCTAATTGGTTTTCCCACAGAAGGCCTCACTTTTCTATAATTTGATAGCACTTCTACTAGCAATTATTTAGCAAATCTATAAAATATTTATAGATAACTTGCACATCTTGTGGACCATCCAATCTTATAAAATCTGTTCAAATTTGAAAATACCAACAGGGGGTTGCTTTTTTTCAGTGAAGATTACCATTCTTTTAAGACATGGTCTTTTACTAATGTTTTGCCATGTATGGTTCAAGAAAACTTTAATATATTCCGGGTCACACATCCATTTTTACTCTGGAGTTCCCAGATTTTTCAAGGTCCCTGGAAATTTGAATTATTTAGCAACTGTACATAATACACATACACACACACAAACTCACAAACATATATGTATTTTTATGCATATGTACATGCATGTGTATATATTTACATACACACATTCACACATGTATCCATGTATTTTTCTAAACTGCTTCTTATTAACATTTTAGCACATATCTAATTATGACAAAGTTAATGGCAGTAATGCAACTTGTTTACTTAAATCTGTTTGTCTTTAGACTCTAACATGACTTATCAGCAGCCATTTCAATCTTTTGAGAAGCCAGAACTTTGGGTATATAGATTGCCTTGAAAAGATCCTGAGATGCTGAATCATACATAGTTCAAATTATATGCCTAGAAGTGACAAAATGGTGCAGCAGTCCAAAGAACGTAAAGAAATATGGTTTCAGAATCTCAGTATTTTGAACCTGAAACTGAGATCACTGAACAGTTTATCATTCTGAGGTAGCTATCCAAATGGAATATTATTAAACTTCAAAAAGAATTTTAAAAATAAATCTGAATGTAATGAACATACTGTAGTGGAAGTTCTACAAAGGAGTACTCTGAAATATGAAGCTACAGTTGGGCATTTAGTAATTTACAAATATTACTTCTCAAGGTAAACACTAAGGCAAAGTGTAATATTTATTAAAAATTGAATTTTAAAATTTCTCCTTAGAGAACTAAGAAGATATTGTTTACAAATATTAGAAAGAGTAATTAGTCATAAAATAATATTGCACCTATATTCTTGACATCCATTAAGACTCTGGGAGAGCTATTTGTAATACAAAAATAGCACAGATTAGCAAGGATATGTTTCCTGTCTTGAAGTCCTTACTGTCAATTAAAATGAAGATTCAGCTATCACACACTAAAGAATAATGGACACATTTAAGACAAAACAATAGTACCTAGAACAGCATTATGTGATTATGCAAGCTAGTCATATGCATCAGGCAATTATTCTGGATGGTTTCTTCATTCTCTTTCAACTTAAGATTTCAAAAACTTTTAGAGTTTACGTGGATTTATTCCAGTTGGAATTTATAGCAAAATTTGGACTGACTTTAATATGGGCATAACCAAGTGCTAAACAAAATGTAAGCTTAAAGATAGAAGGTTAGTAATAAACAAAATTGTATCAGCTCTTTTCTGAGCATTGAAGTCTCTCTAGCACCCACACTGGGACTTAAAGTGATGAAATAAATTGCTATGGAGTCCTTGTTCTAAGACTGTGCAGGATCACTTTTTGAGCTTTCAAAATCTGCACTTTAATTTCAATCATATTAACCCCAAATTGCAACCATTAAAAAGTATTATTTCTATTCTTTTCCATTCTTGACTTATGAATAGACTAAAATTTATTACTAATAGTATTCATAATGCTACTTTTAAAATCAATGGTAAAATTACATTTATATTGTATCCTGTTATAAATTAGTAAAAAAACACTGAAAAAAGAGTTGATAACTTGTGTTAAAGTAGATAGGAAAAGTTTCACAGGTTCATGTATAATGGAACTTTGTTTTATGATTGAATAGTTAAATTTTTCTTATGGTTCTATCTTAAGCCTACCATTGAAGGTAAGGGCTTTGTTTTGCCAGACATTGCACTTAAACAGGAAAAAAGAGAATCTCTTTTGAAAAAAAACTGTGCAATCTAAATAAATAGGATGCAAAAAAACGTAGGTAAAGTTAAATTATTTTTTTAATAGGCCTAAGGTGAAGAAATGTTTACCAGTCTTTTCCCATTCCAGATGAGAAATCTGTGGTAGAGTTAGAATGAAGGCCAGGACAATCTGAGTTCACCAGCTTTATCAGAAAGGAGCAATAGCACTGTGATTATCATTGACCAATACAAAGATACATGTAAATAACTTTAAACAAATGGTTAACTTCTAATGGTGACTCAAAATACCATTTGCAAGCTTTCCAAACCAAATACTTAAAGGTACACTAAGGCAGAATCATTTCATTAGCAAAGTAGGTCTCAAAACCTTTTCTGTTTCAGTAATGCAAATAGTGTATTGCATCGAGAAAAATAATGTGTTTGCACCTCATTGTATGTCAACATACAGCAGCAGTTAAATACCTTCTATTGCCAAAGAAAGAAAATACCTCCACCCAACCAGGTATTAGATCACAGTATTTGAATATGTGCCTTAAGAACACAAAAAGGTTGTTAACAGAGGTTCTACAACAAAGTTGCTTTGTCTCAGAATTACTTCACTTTATCTGCTATGAACTTTTTTAAGACTCAGTGTATATCTTGTAATAGGCAACATTTAATGGTATACACTATAGTTACCATCAATTTCCTTCTATTTCAGGACACAGAATTCTATGAATGAGTGCACATTTAAAGGTCATAAGCAAAAGCTGAATAACTTTTCATCCTTATTGCAGCTCTCAGTTGAACCAGCCAAGAGTATTGTACTGGTTTTCGTTGGGATAGAGTTAATTTTCACAGTAGCTAGTACAAGGCTATGTGTGGGATTTGTGATGAAAACATGCTGATAACAGAGGGATGTTTTCGTCACTGCTGAGCAGGGCTTACCCAGAGCCAAGGCCTTTTCTGCTCCTCACCCCACCCCACCAGCGAGCAGGCTGGGGGGGCACAAGGAGTTGGGGGGGGACACAGCCAGGACAGCTGACCCCAGCTGACCCAAGGGATATCCCAGACCATAGGATGTCATGCTCAGCAATAAAAAAGAGAGGGGAAGAGGAAGAAAAGGGGGACATTCAGAGTTTTGGTGTTTGTCTTCCCCAGTCACCGTTAGGCGTGATGGAGCCCTGCTGTCCTGGAGATGGCTGAACACCTGCCTGCCCGTGGGAAATGGTGAATGAATTCCTGGTTTTGCTTTGCTTGCGTGTGGGGCTTTTTCTTTACCTGTTAAACTGTCTTTATCTCAGCCTACAAATTTTCTCACTCTTACCCTTCTGATTCTCTCCACCATCTCACTGGTAGGGGAGTGAGTGAGTGACTGTGTTGTGCTCAGGTGGGGTTAAACCATAACAAGTATTTTAACCCACA
The DNA here is from genome assembly GCA_026212715.1 of Elanus axillaris. Classification (NCBI taxonomy): domain Eukaryota; kingdom Metazoa; phylum Chordata; class Aves; order Accipitriformes; family Accipitridae; genus Elanus; species Elanus axillaris. The sequence goes on from JANZLQ010000008.1 coordinate 13,300,648, forward strand.
GTCTGGAGAAATAAGAAGTTGCCATATACCTGAAGAAGACTGTCTAAGAGTGTAAATTACTCTCTTTCATGAGTTTAGTAAGTCAAAATACTGAGGAACAGTATACTCAAATAATTTTCCATTCAGCAATTCATTCATACTTCCAACTAATGAAGGCTTAAAAAGTATTGGAGATGAATGTAAATAATGAGGTATTTTGTTGACTTTGGTATATATTCACTCAGGGGTAAAATTCAGATGCCATAATAGTCTAGGAATATTTTAATTTTGTTTTTAAATTAGACGTAATTTAAACTGATGCGACTCAAAATCTCATTCAGTTTCTTAAATGAACTTCATTATCAGACTGTGGAATATCGTAATCAGGATCTTGGAAATGAAGCATAAATTCCCTAAATGTCAGATGGGTTCCTAGAATTAGTCCTTAAAATTGAATACTACCTCCAAAGAAATAAATAATATAGATTCAAAAGATAACAAACTTCTAAGGTATTTGTAATATTTATTTTTTTCCAAATAAGGATTATTCTTCTGTATTAGGATAACACAACATTATCACATGAAAAGTGAATTGATTCCAATAGAGCACAGATCTGAAAAATGAGGCCTGCAGGAGGTCATCATGGTAAACTCAGCTTCTGTTGTGTCCTTAAAGTGATACACTACTCTACGCTCATCAGAAAGAGGGGTGTCTGGGTCAAATAGGAAGCAATAGACAGAATGACTTCTCTCTCCATCTGTTCAAGGAGCCAAATAGCATAAGACTTTTAGGCTATGCTTATACTACAAAAATTTTGCATCCTGAAATAAAATGTAACTTAAACTTCTTATAAAGAGACTGTACCATACCTGGCCTGAAGTCAATTTACTAATTTTCAGATGAATATTCTTTTGTGGGACCACATTTAGTGCAATTGTTCCAAGACCAGAAACCATCAACTTTTAAGGTCCTCAACTGTATTTAAGACTTGTTAGTTCAGCTTCATCCAACTATCCCTCAGGTTGCTGTAATCTATCTTTTGTATTAGGCTCTGTCTGGGGAGGGAACTGAGGGTCCTGGTGGATAACAAGCTGGACATGAGTTAGTAGTGTGCCACAGCAGCAAAAAAGGCAAATCAGATCCTGGGCTGCATCCACAGGGGCATCACTAGCAGATATAGAGACATGATCATCCCAGTTAACTCAGCACTTGTCAGGCCGCACCTGAAGCACTGTGTCCAGTTCTGGTTCCCGCAACTATAGAAAGACACAGACAGACTGGAAAGGGTCTGGAGAACCTGCCTTATGAAGAAAGACTGAAGGAGCTAGGTCTTTTCTCCCTGAAGAAGAGAAGGCTCAGGGGCGAACCCATCACATTATTCCAGTACTTAAAAGGCATCTGCAAAGAGGACAGAGGCTCTCTCTTTGCAAGGAGCCACATGGAGAAGACAAGGCACAATGGATACCAGCTGCACTGGGAGAGGTTTCAGCCTGATACAGGAAATAATTTCTTTTTTTTTTTACAGTGAGAACAACCATTCACCAGAGCAACATTCCTGGGGATGTGCTAGAGTCCCCATCACTGAAGGTTTTTGAGATGCAGCTGGACAGGGTGCTAGATAATCTTACCTAGGCAGGTAATCTCTATGGACCAGATAATGTTTTTAAGTCCCTTCTAACCTGAGCTATTCTATGATGATTCTAGTATACCTCCTGAGAATCCAAAAAGGATTTTCTCAGAACCCATCTTAGATTAGTTTTAAAATATGTCTTGAATGATACTTGCTGAGATCAATGAATTACTGTTTGCAACAAAAGGATTTACAGGGGTTTTTTTTCTGAGAAAAAATTCTCAAGTCTTTTGTTCTCATAGATTTAATTTCAGGGATCCAAATGTAATCTGAACCCCAAGTAGCTTCTGGATAGTATTAGGAAGGGAGCAATCTCTGTCTCACTTTTTAAGAAGTGATGAGCTAGTGATTCCCTATACACTTCTCCTAAATGCATATGTGTAGTAGTGTGGGCAACAGCGGTGACAGATACATTTCCGCAGATGGTGTTCTCAGTGGCAAGATAGGCAGATTCAGTACACTTCCTTTTCCAATATGGTGGTGTACAGGATTTAGTGATAGTCTGCATGGACTGCATATGAAGTCCATGCTTAGTGCAAGAGGGAAATAAGACTCAGGAAAATTCCACACTCTGGTGGGCATGGGCTCCCTTAGCCCCTAGGCAAGAGCTGCCTGTAATGCAGACTGCCTTATGCAGATCCTTGACCCACCAGCAAAGCTGCAACTTAGCTGGGGAAAGAGAAGACAATATTTGGCCTGGAAGAGTTTTGGATGAACCTGTCCAAATCTTTTCTTTAACAGAGCTCACTGCAGCACTCTGTTCCTTGCAGAAACTACTTCCCCTGTGCGGATATGCAGCAACAACTGGGAAAGAAGCCAGAGCATAAGACTCCTGCAGTGTTCTTGGATTACAGTGAGTAGGAAATTTTATGAGGTAAGTACGACTGTAGATGCAGCGAGAAAAAAAGTTTAAGTCCTGGCAGACTTTTTTTGTCTGTGATGCTTAACAATGCTCTAGCTGTGACTCCAATGGTATGCTTTGCCTGCAAAATAAAACATGAACAAGAGCACAGGCTGTCTTGGTTTAGGCCCAGCCGGCAACTAAGAACCATGCGGCTGCTCACTCGCTCCTCCCCCTCCCCCAGGTGAGATGGGGAGGAGAATCAGAAGAAAGAAGTAGAAACTCATGGGTTGAGATAAGGACAGTTTAATAAGACAACACAAAGAGAGAAGAAGTAATAATAACAATAATACTAATAAAAGAATATATGAGGTGAGTGATGGACAAAGCGATTGCTCACCACCTGGAACCCGATGCCCAGCCAGCTCCTGAGCCATGATCCCTCCTCACCCCAGCCAGTTCCCCCAGTTTATATACTGAGCATGATGTCATATGGTATCAAATATTCCCTTGGCTAGTTTAGGTCAGCTATGCTGGCTGTGTCCCCTCTCATCTTCTTACAAAAACTAACTCTACCCCAGCCAAAACGATGGCACAGGTGTTTGTCACATACCTAATAAGTGTCATTAGCAAAATGAGGTCTTATAAATTTTATGGTGAAAAACTGTTGAAAATAGTTGTGTTGTGGGGTTTTTTTTTTCCCCATTGACATATCTGCATATGAAGTCTTTCCTCTTCAGCACAAACATAGGATGTTTGTCATAATATCATAACTGAAGGGAAAGTCTTCAGTCTTGAGGGGCCATTAGCAAATTTTATTTTGTCCTATGCATTTTTGATATAGAATTTATTGCAGAAGAACATCTGCCAAGTATTACCTGTCCTGTGTAGGAAAACAAAAGGCACAGTTCCCAAAGTAAGGCACAATGGATTGATTTTGGACTGTGCACATTGGCATGGGAGTAGAGGTTAAAAGACTCAATTACCTTCTAATGCAACTACTACTTTGAGATTTCACCAAGGCTACACTGTACAAAACAGACATATTAGCTTATTCTAGAATAACTTCAGGGTCTCTAACATAGTACTGCATTCTGCCATCAAGAAATGGTCTTATACATCTAAATCCATCTGGCTTTCAGATGTAATAAAGAGGTATTTTACAAAAATTGCTCTCTAAATCATCTACGCCATTATTCAGTTCTAATTTTTGCAATAAAAATGCAGAAAGCATGTATGATTTCTTTACTGTTACAGACTGCACACGTCCACTGGCATTTAGGGCTTCAAGCATGGAGGAACTATGCACAATGATTTATAAGGCTGAGTCCTATGACAACAGTAATCAAATTTTTATATTAACAAAAACTTCGTGATTAAATATATATCTCAAGTGCAGCTTCAACAAGGAATGAGGGGACATTATCCCCCCATGGCCTTTTAATGCCAAGTATTTCTCCACTCTGCTTTTTCCATCCTTAGAAATAACTGAAGGATATATATATGAATGGTTGGTTTTCTGGAATTTCTACTTAAGCATATATGACATTTTAAGGCTCACTTAGAGCCACAGGAGCTACTAATCATCTTCCTAAAATTTATCATCAGAAAATAAGGAGCTCCTCCAGCAATTTGCAAGAATCAGTCCTCAGCATCCTAGGCACATTTTTCTTCAGGGTACGTGCATGTCTTTTCTTGATGAGATTTAATACCTCTTCTGGAGTAGCAATTTCTAGATTCACTGTGGATTCCATGTTTTTTTAGTTTCATTTTGCCCTCATAGTTCAGAACTGTCTCAATAATATAAAAAAGATTTATTATTTGGTGGTTAAGGACAGAGACATCTTGCTACACAGTTGAAACAGCAGGTCAAGCTCTTTTGCTGTGTAAGCAAAAACAACACAAACAAAGAAAATACAAGTCAGAATCCTAGTCTAGTTTCCCCACAGCTTACATTTCTAGTGTTACTTGTGTCTATGTGTATCTATCTCAGAGACTGCATTTCTTCATGCATTTTTACATCTGCTGAATACTTCCCTCAGTACTCAGAGTACTACTGATTGTTAGTCTCAGCATGAATGGCTGGTAACACATCCTTTGGGATCTGGAGCTCTTCCCCCACCTCTTCTGTCTGTGGCATACAGGAGCTTTGAGGCCTGATGGCCTCATTTTCAAGACTATAATCCTATAGGAACATTCTCTAGCCCCAGTGCAGTTTCCTCTCTCATTTCTCCCCAGTTGGTTTTCTCTATTGTTAGCTAGCAGAAATACAGATAACTTTGTCAGAGCATGAGTTTCTTAGAGAAATTTGGGCTACTGTCCATGATATTCAACCTTCTTTTTACCTACTCCCACTCCAGGCAGAACATTTAACACCAACCACAGGCCCTGTGGATCTACCAATACCAAAGAACAAAAATAAACCAAAGTAAGTGTTATCTCCTAAGCATGTTCATGACACTTGTTACATTAAGAACTTTCTGAAGCCATGATATGTTACCAAGGCAGGTGACAGATTTTGTGATGAAGTATTTCATCCAACCTGATTCTCCACAAGGTAGTACTGTTTTAAGTTGCAGCGTGACACCTACAATGTAAGATCGTAAGACCCTGGAACGCTGCTTTTTAGAGAGGAATTTATTTATTTATTTATTTATTTATTTTTCTAGCTGAGATTTTAGCTTAAGTAATAGAGATCCCTATCTACACCTCTCTTGTCGCTTGCATTCCTAATTACTAGTACAACACAGCAGGGAATCCACTGTGAAGCCTACTAATAGCCTTATGGCAATAAAGGATAAAGCTTAGGAAAATGCTTCTTACATCTTTCTACATACATTTGCTCTTTCTGCTTTATGGTGGTGGGAATGTTAACATCTGCTGGTGGCAGATTTTTTTTGTATATTCTCTCCAATAGATATATACATATAGAGCCTTAGGAAACTGGAGAATGGATTGCTTAATTTTCCTTAGAATTCAGCTATCTAGTCTGTCCAGGCACCAGATATTTGTTCTCTTCATGGTAAACTATTTTTATTAAAATAAGTATTGAAGATGGCATTGATAGCACTTGAATGTCTTTGTAGAAGTAACTAGAACTGTGATTATCACAGTTACAAGGTACTTTTTTAAATTGTTTGTATCTACAGTCCCAGCTTAACAAGTATAATTTTTAACTTCAATTTATACTAACTGCTAAGCCTAAAAACCTCTTAGAAACACACCATCAATTAAGCTGAAAAATAATTGTCTTTAATTTTAAAGTTGTTAAACTTCCAAGTGGTTATCTTTAAACTGGTCCAAACTTATATAGACACCATCAATTAAGCTGAAAAATAATTGTCTTTAATTTTAAAGTTGTTAAACTTCCAAGTGGTTATCTTTAAACTGGTCCAAACTTATATAGACAGTATTAATATTCATGTCCATAACTTTACAATTTCATTAATTTTCTTTAATTTTCTATTCTAAGCAGCAGGTTTTTGAACTTTAAAATGTCAGGATGGTTCATTAGAATTAATTCTCTAATAGTGTCCACCACAAGGTCAAAGTCATCAGCTGTTTTTGTGTCATTTATCCTGAATATCTAAAGAACTTTTTTTGAAAAACAAAAAGAATCATAGTATTGCTTATAAGAAGTTCATAACAAATACTCTGCAAAGCAGTCTAAACTGATATTCAAAAATAGCTTAAAAAAAAGTCACAGAGAATTAACAGGAAAGGAGCAAAAACAAATGAAGAGAAGCCACTATTTCACTCCAAGTCACAATGTACCTGCAAGTATCATATTCAGTTACTGTTCCCCTGTTCTCAAATAGGATTTAACAGACAGAGTAGGCAGAAGAAGTCACTGGTAGGGGCAAGAAGGACACAGAATTATTTCCATTCAAGGACCAACTAATAGATTAGTTCTCTTCAGCCTGAAAAAAAGGACAACCGACTGGAAAGATGATCAAAGTTTTTAAATTGCAAGTGGCCTATAGGGGCTGGTTAAGGAAGGTTTGGTTATTGTCTGCAGAACAGGAATATGAGTGAGTCTCGGGGTACTTGGTTAGAACAAGAGGATGTATTTCCTTACATAGCAGTGCTTAGACATCTGTTTTCCATAGGGAACAGGAACAGCTTTCTGTAAGATGTTTTGGATATAAAAATTTTGCATGGATTCAAAAGGTTATTGAATGAAATCTCATAGAAAAATACATTTGGCTTCTGCTGTTTCTGAGCCACAGAAAGCTGTCCCAAGACTAGCAGAGTGTGCAGGTACACATTAGAAGCCTACCTTGATCTTATATTCCTCCTCAGGTGTCACTGCTAATCCATGTCAGAAATGGGACACAGACCTAGGTCTTTTAGTCTGACGTGGTAAAAAAAAAATTATATTCACATGCAATGTGTAAGCAGAGCATAAAGCAGATATTTCTGTTTGTTTGCTAAAACTGTGGTTAAAAGCTAAGGTCATTATATATAACACTTTTCTTCTTCCCTCAAGTGGCTAAGAACTGTACATTAAACTTACTTACTTTAACATACGGGATCCTACTTTTTCAAGTCTTGTTTTCTAAACGTGCATTGTAAGACATACTTTTTCCCCCCCTGCTTTTGTCTCTATAATTTGCATTGATTTGCCAATGACACATAAAATGCACAGTAATGTTACAGTAAAATGTTAAATGTTCCACTGGCTTTTTTTCAATGAAATTGTATTATATTATTCTCTGTAGATGAGTAAAAATAAATAACTGAAAATCTATATTCCTAGGAAAATCTGATTTGTTGTTTTTTCTTCACATTTATAGTTTCATCAGCAGTAGTTCATACCCGGATGGTCTGAGAGGAAATCTGAAAATAATCTGTCTCTGAACATGCAGAGTACCATGGGTCAAAGCAGCTATGAGGCCTGATCCAGAGAGAAAAATAGAAAAAACCCAAACCTGAAACCACACATACATTCACGTTTAGCTTTGTCTATGTGTATAGTCTGACATACTTACACAAGAAACAGGGATTTAAGTCTTTACAGAATCAGAATTATAGTGCATCCTACTCCATAAACATTATTAAAATGGCTAAGAAAAATTAAAAAAAAATTAAAAAAAAATACAGGAAAGGAAACATGGTTCCATCCAGGTGAATGTTATATGAATGTTACAAGATATGAATGCGACAAAAAAAAGGAAAATAAGTATAGTACAGTTTAAAACATTGTTATACAAAGTCATTTGAGTTCCAGTTCTTATTCCTGCTTGTCTGAATGCACAAATGCAAGTTCTAAAAAGAAGCAAATATTTGGTAAAAAGGTCAGACAGAAATGGGAATAACTAAGAGTATCTCTTCAGACTGTTGTGCAACAAATAGTGCTGTTGAATCTATGTGATCCTGCCAGAACATACTTAAATCTTTTCAGTGAATGTATAGTTATGTAGTTGAGCTGCAAACAGTCACTGTGAATTAGTAAAACTGTGAGACTGTGACTGGATGCTGGATGAGGCACTGCCATGACTTCTTAGTATAGCATCCTAGCCAGTGCTGTACCCTTCCATAAATAGTAGAATATCATCCTTGTTGCTATGCAGGAATAGTTCTGCAGTTTCTCTATTCCCAAGGTTAGCACCATCCTCATTAGAAAGCTTTTGCTGAACAAAGACTCTTTTGTCAGAGCAACATGTCTTTTGTTTCCTACATGGTCAGTTAGAATTAGCACTTCTCTTTGTTTGGTCATGGTCCAAGGATGATCACCCATACATCCTTAGAAAGATAATGGGGAAAGAAACTTTTTCTCTGGCAAAGACTAATGGTGTACCCAGAAATTAACACTGCACAAAAAAATGAATAAATAAGCAAATACATAAGCTCATCAGAAGGACTTCTTACCTGGGCCAGCAGCGTTCTGCTCTTCATCTTGGCACTGGGAAAATTTGATTCTCCTTAATCAGCAAATATATATAATATTCATTATTTAACACAAATGCACATATATTTAAACTGCTATCAAGCATTAAATAATTCTCTATAGAAAATAGCTAGATTTTCTTACTGGATATTAGCATTTTGCAAAAAGCTAAAATTGTAATGATAATATTCCTTAACCCCATGGGATGATTTTTATTTTAAAGCCTAGTAGCCAATACAAATATCCTTCATGTTGTCTGTAATTAATGCAGTTACATCACCTCATGGATTTTTTCTACCTTTATTAGGGGCAAACTGATCATGTTTTCAATGCAAATTGAATAATTAAATAATGAAAATTTTAGGGATGCAATATGCTTATGCGTCTAAAATGGCACTAGTTGCCCCTGTTTAGGCAGCTGAATAACTCCAGATCTTTTTAATAGTCTGTAGCACCTGGACTTTTCACTGCACAGTCAACTTAGCTCTGAACACATGCATGTTTAGGTGTTTAACTTTTTTCAGTGTGAATTTTCTAAGTATAGGAAATAGAGTTATGTGTGCTCTCTAATGCAAATACCAGTCAAAGCCACCTCTAAAACTAAAAAGGACATCTCAGTAACTATCACTTTCTGTTGTATCTTGCAAGTTACCTATTCCATGTTGTTCCAACTGAAATCCCCACTTGAATTTTTAGGGAAATTCCACCATAATTCTATTAATTCGGTAATGGTATTAATAGAATAGAATGGGGAGAGGAAAAATAAAATAGAAAGAATGGAAAAATACAACTTGGAATTTGAAATTTGAATGGAGATTCAAGTTCATTCAGCTTCAGCTTTGTTCCCCACTCCAACTGCAATGTTATTTGTATTTTCTTTTTTCCTGAAAAATCAACCCATATGTGACTACACAATATGAAAGCCTGAGGAAGTTGTTCAACACTAATGCATCTAAACCTATCTGACAATATTCACTAGGATGCTAGCTACTGAATCTTTGTTTGTTTTGTTTTGGTTTTTTTTTTATTAAAATGTTTACTCGATTTTTATTTGGAGTTATCCACATATATACCAGAGAGAATGTATAACAAAAAAAATACTTCCATTCAGACTTTTAAGACCTATATATATGGTTATTAAATCCATCTGTGAGAAACAAGCCCACATAAATTTTTAAGTGTTTTATTTGGGGACAAAGTCAGTGGAGCAAAGTACAGCGCTGGGTGCAAAGCACATCGTCAGGCCTAATTGTGCAGGTTAAGTACATGTTCTACATACATATTCACTAGATGTCTGATACATATTCATTAGTTTGTTGTTTTTTTTTAAAAACATTAGCATATGCAAATGTCCTTTACGCAGGCACATTGAAGGTCTGGTGGTCTTCAGGAGTCCTCTGGTGGTCTTCCACAGTCTTCCTCACTTGTCTGCTGCTTGAGCCTTCTCGGGTGATTCTGCACAGTGCGATCTTCTGCATGTTTTGATACATCTTACCTTAAAAAAAAATGCTTGTTAGCGCTTCTGTTATCTATGCCTACACTTTGACATAATCCATATGGATACTTCTAAGCCAAGTTATCTAAAAAGACTGGAATTCTTGTCTCCTTCAAAAATTGCAAGGCCATCCAGAGGCAACCCTCCACAACATCTCACATCTATCTAATACCGACCAGCAAATAATTGGGTAGAGAAACAGTAAGGCCATTGTATTTAGAAAGACATCCGTTATCAATCATTCACAAGGCTAACCACACTGTTGTCTTCAGCCATGCATCTAACTTTCAACACACAATTTAACAATACTATGCCTGCCTAATTTTAGCAATAGCTGCAGCTATAGCTTAACTCAATTACTTCTGATTTCTTTTAGCAAAAGCAAACGAAAGCAAAAATACTATCATTATTTATCACACATTGTAGGTATCATATTCTCATCAGGAAATTCTAGATTTAAAATATTCTAATGTTTTGGCAGGTATAAATATCAGAGTAGAGTAGCTTTTGTAGTCACCAATTCCATAAAGGTATGTTCCTGGCTTCTGCATTAGAGGACACATTCCACTGCAAATTTTTCTTGTGCATATACTTTTTTTCCTTTTTTTTTTTTTTAACAAAGAACAAAATCAATCCATCAATCAATTTGCCTGTTTAAATCACAAACGTTGGCAGTGTTGAAAACGGTGTGGTGAGGGAAATGCACTAAAAACACATGAAATCGCGGCAGGGGGGCAGGACAGCAAAGCTGTGCGCTTTTACAAAAGCACTTTTATAAACTTTTCTGTTCCTTAGATGTATTCCCATTGTTTCTTGACTGATCCTCATTTTTAATTCAGCATCGTTGTCCGCTTCGGGTTTGTGTGGCGGGGCAGAGGCCGCAGGGCCGGCTCCTGTGAGAAGCTGCTGGAAGCTTCCCCTGCTCCAAGCCGGACCCGCCTCTGGCCCAGGCCGAGCCCCTCAGCGAGGGCGGCAGCGCCTCTGGGAGAGCAGCGGGA
>JANZLQ010000008.1:13350783-13361472 GCA_026212715.1 Elanus axillaris
CTCCCCAGGCAGAGCTTTCTCCCCTCTGAGTGGTACCAGGGCACTGAACTATTCTGCTTTTGCAGGGCTCTGGGTGGGAAAAGAGCCGTCCTCCTCCTGCCAGAAGTCACACGCTCCCCATCTTCTCCAAAGTGGCAAATGGACACTTCCCGTGGTATTAGTGACACAATGGTAGTTTGCGTGACCTGCCCTAAGATGCTGAACTTTCAGCTCAGAAGGTTTTTCTTCATAATCCTTCAGCTCCCATTAGAAATCCTGGCAAGTTAGTAATACCCTTTTTCTTCTGTTTGCAATTCTATGTAGAGTTCTAACATAAGAGACACTGTGAAGCGCCACAAACAGAAACAAAAATTCATTGTGCCACACTGAAGCACACAGATGCTTTTTGTGTCCCCTGTTCACCAACCACTAGATTGCTTTCTGTTTCTCCATACAATACTGATGTGGTTAACACAAAAGGAAATGTTTCTGCAGCTCTGGTTATGTGGAGCACTGTCTCTGTACCTTTCTACCTCAGTGACTTTCCAATTCATTTCAGATGTTGGTGGACAGCATTTTTCTATTAAGGTGCCTCCAAAAAAATGTCTCTGTCTCTGCTCTTGTTTATCTCCCTAATTGTCTTGTTTATCTGTGAACACAATGAAGCTCACTGTGAAATACATGATGTTATATAATATGAAGTGCTGCATTAATATAGACTGCCTAGGCAAACGACTGTAAATAGAAAAAAAAAAAGCTTTCTTTCAGAAGTGACATTTTCAGAAGTATATTTTCAGCTCCCAGTGCTCTATCCCTGAAGTCAGAAATTGAAACAATACAAAAAATTCAAATTCACATTGTTCAAAATGGTGTAAGAATTCCAAAGCAATATTAGTTGGGTAACCTCATCAGGTCAATATGGTCATATTGCCTTTGATTTCAGCAGTGCTCCTCTGATTTGCAATTTACTATTGTACCTGTGAGATTTTCACAGTCAGTATCCAATATCTTACAAATCTTACCTACTTTGTTCTTAGAACATTGCGGTTGCATGGGCTGCATTGATGTATGTTCCAGTGTACAAAACTGTGTTCTGGATTGGCAAGATGTTTTGACTATAAATTATCCACTCATTATTCATATCTTCCAAACCCCCAATGTTTTCTTTAAAGCATAAATTAAAAACAATTCTTTTGCTAGATCTCAAAAAGTAATTGTACCGAGAAAAAGACACTATTTTCCAGGAGAGTTTTTCCGGTTCTGATCTATTCTGTTTAATATTTTAATTTACATAGTACTTACTGTATCAACTTCATTTTCTTCCTTTTTCTTTTGAGTCAAATTGTTGTGTGAAAATGTTTCAAGTGCTTTACAGAAGTTTATTATACCAGCATCATTATTTTTATTAATGGTATTGTTAATCCAATGAAAAATGACACTGGGTTAGTGTAACAAGATCTATTTATTATAAATCCTATTGATTGTCACTAGATATGCTTCCAGTGCTTAATTTTTATTTTTTGATTAACAACTTTAGTATCAGAACTCCTTTTTTTTTTTTCCAGGAATCAATACTAATTTGACAAACCCCATTTCTTGAACTGTCTTACTAATGCCTTAAAATATCAGGTTTTCTACTGTCTGCCCAACATGCTTTGTTTGTTCCCATTTTTCTTCCCCTCCTTCCTTAACTTGGGAACTTGCAGAAGTTTCTATGAACAATTAAACAATCAACATTCAGAATCTAGAGAAGACAATAGCTGCTGCATTAAGAATTCTTAAATTCCTTCTTGAGCTGATAATTTCAAAAGAAAATCTAACTTTGTTATCTGTTGTTTAACATACTGCTCAGCTATTATTGGGTGAAGTTCTAATACATAATCTGGCATTGTTCAGAGGTACAGAATGTGAGTATTACTGGGGCTTTTCCTTTACATACCTCCTTAGTATCACATATACCCTTTATAACTACTGGACAAATTTAAAAGCTTTAAAAATATGTCTCCATAGGACTAGGAACCAGCACATCATTTTTAGTCATCTTTGTTCTTCATTATTCAGTGAGCAAACTTGGCTTACTTAATGTAGCAAGATAAAGTTATTTTGGGATATTAGTTGAATGGTTCTGCATCAGTGTTTTCTAATTATAAAACTACTTTTCCCATAAATTAAAAATGAAGTTATTACTACAGAGTTTTGTCTCATGGATGTGTAAAATCATTATATTATTTATCAGTTCTAATCTTCAACTTTGATATTAGATCACAGACAAAAAATTTTGTTGGTTTTTTTTTTTTTTTTTTCAGTTTTAAAGACAGAAATTTCACATGTACTTAGATATCAGGGAATGATGAGGTCGGGCAGGAAGCCAGGAGCTGAGGGTGAGGGAGGCCAGCAGAGCAGAAGCTCACCAAAGGGCACAGTCCCCCAGTATCCAACCAGGAGAGAAGGGCTGGGACAGGGATAGTGACCAGGGTGCCTGATGGCCAGGCAAGTCTTCAGTGACCAGGTGGCCAAGGCCATGCGGGAAGTCTGTGCCCTTGGGCCAGGGCCAGGGCCAGGACCAGGTCAGCTGCAGCCTAACTCTGGCCATGACCTGGAGTGAGTGCCTGCATGGAAATGCTGCTCACATGTGAAGCAGAGAAGGTGCTGGAAAGGTTTGCTGCAGCTGCTTCTCACCCAGCCCTTCTCTATCACCTGATTGTTGTTGCACAGCTGCACGGTACCAAGCAGCCTTGAGCACAGACTAACAAGCACTTGGGGGACATGGTGTGCTCAAGGCCCAACACTGGGGTTTGGCTCCTAGCATTGCCTAGTTTCAGGAGGAAGGTAAGAGTTCATGTGAACATGTTTTTCTAAAATATTACGTTGTACAGTATAATATGATGTGACACAGCTACATGACATGATGCTAGCTGCCTGACAATATATATTCAACAAAAAGCTGTTTGCAACTCAGGAAAGCTTCTATCAATTCATACATTCAAACTGAAGGTATAATGGGAGCCTTATTGCTATACAAATTTCTTGCACCTGTTCTTTTAACACATACAGATGAGAACAGTGGGATGCTGCCTTTTTAATGCAGAGCAGAAGGTACTTACTTTAGCTTGTGCAAATAACAAACTACAGGATTTGTCCTAAGTTTTAATGTACAAATTAAGATAAAAAAATCAAACAAGCAAAATCTTTACTGTACCATAAAATATTTCCTTTGAATAAAACATTTGTTTTCAGCCAGTGGATGTTCTTTGATTTCTCCATCTTCCTAAAAGCATAGTAAACCAGTTGTCACACCGTGATACTAAGGAGTGATGTACTGAAACATATCTCTCATTAAAGGGAACACAGTGAACAGCAACATATACAAATGAGAAAAAAGAAACTATATATACAAGAGCAGCAAATTATATGACAGCAGTAAAGATGGGCACAGAATAGTCGTCCTCCTGGTTGTATTACTCTGTATAATTTATATTTATATTTAAGTATTTATGTTATCCTTCCTTCATTTTTTTGCCATCTCAGATAGAGATCCTTCCTCATGACAACCATGTTTCAGAAATTACGTCATTCTTCATGACCTCTCCATTTCCCTTTCTAGACTTTTACAGATGAACTCACTGACACATCTTTAACCTCTGCTTGGAAAAACAGACACATTTTTATTTGAAATGAAAAATAATTGGGGCAGTACTCAACTATACCTCTTAGGAAAATTACATATTAAGGAAAACAGATAAATACTTTGAGAAATTCCTTCAGTTTTTGAAGTGCTATCTTTCCTAGGCCTTTGGTTGTTCATTGAAGTGTTGCACAAAGCCCTGAGCAACTGGTCTGAATTCAGTGTCAACCATACTTTGAGCAGGAGGTTCAACTCTAGACAGCTCCTGAGTTCCCTTCAAACTTGATTGATTCTATGATTCATGACTTCCAAAATAATTTTTCATCACCGTTGCTATTTGTTTGGAGTCCAGTTAATCAATTTATTCTGTGACAGTTTTAAGTTTACCATAGAAATGAAGCTTTCTGTAAAATGGGTGGGTTTCTTTCTAAAGGGAGAAAAGGATAAAGAGGGAGGCAGTTACCAAGTTGCTTGATTTTTCTAGTACTGTGTTTTTCATGCTGTCCTGAAACTTCTGAAATCTTACCTGCAGATTTAAGTTTACATCTGTGATGTTTTTCATCCACTAAAATTATTTTTAAATGGACACAGGAATATACTAGAAATTAAAAGACAGATTTTCCATACAAGGCAAAGTGGCATCCTAAATATTTATTTATTTAGACCTATAGTTTGGATCTCTCTTCACTATTCTTGAAATCAGTACCATTATGGACTTGTTACAGCTGGAAAAAAAGGTATCACATGCAATTTGATTACGTAATTTGTTCCTGTTTCTGTTGGCAGAATTTGTTATGAAGCTCTTATTTTCAAATATGTTTGCCTTTACTTGACAAGTGTTTTGTGTGAAAGAACAAAACAAAACAAAGCGCAAAACAAACACCCTATGGCTCGCTAGTTAACTAACCCTCTTAGGTGTTCTGTATTCAAAAGCTGATGTTCCAGCTGTGTAATTTAATACATTTTTCCACTTGAAATGCATGTATATAATTAATTGAATCCCAGCTACACATTTGGCATTTGTCTGAACACTCAGATGAATAAACATTCTCTGAGACAAATATTTGCAAATGAAAATCAGAAGAGGTTGCAAAGCCAGTCAAAATGAAAATAAAATAAATCTAACCAGACTGAGGACTGGAAAAGTCACAGTATAGTGGAAGATATGTCTCTGTGTGGGGTTCTCCAAACCTAAAGATGGGATATTTTTTAGAACAGGAACAGACTTAGGCTCTAGATGATGTATACACAATTTTTTCCTTTGTCTAGTAGAGGCCAATGGACTACAGTGGAGAAAGGTTGGCAAATTTAGAAAGATGTCTGAGGCAGAATAAAGAAAGAGTGTGGTACTTGGGTACCATGGGGTAATGTGTATCTGAAAGCACCAATGAGGCAAGTGAGGCCTGGCCTATGACTGTCCAGCTCAAACAGGCTAGATTAATCCAGCATCTACTTGCAAACAGAGAAGCACAAGTGAACTTTGTTATGTAACTGTTGTTGGCTTCACAGCCTTGTTGCAGATTTGGAGACAGAGACCAGAGAATGACTGGGGTCCCAGTAAAAACCATTAGTTGGCCTTAGATAAAGAAGTTGTCCTGGGACTTGGTAACTTCCAAGATTTGCCCCAGCAGTCTGATTCAGAAACCAGTAAATAGTGAAGACAGTCATCTCGTGTGGTGTAAACTCCATACTTGGACTTTCAACTCCACCCTGAAGATGAAGGCCAAGATGGAAAAGCTGTGCGTTGAGACTGGGACCCAGCCACGCTCAGTGGTCAGAGAGAGTGTCTGGTTGCCCCAGATCCATGGCACAGGTCCAACCCGGACCAGAGGGGCTGGGGAAGCAATTACAGGAGGGGAGGGGGGAATCTGGGGCGTGCTATGTGAAAGAGAGAGACTGTGTGTATCTGTTAGAATGGAAATCTTAAACTAGAAATCATTCTCCGCTCTCTATCCAGCCTGCTTAGTAAACAGCATTAGTAACTGCAATATCAAGCACATCTAAACAATTTTAAAGGAAGGAAGGTAACGACAAAAAAATTATCTCCAATTTGGGAAGAGAAATTAAGTTCTGTCAAAAAAAAAAGCACAAAATTTAATTAGAGCTTCCTGGTGCCTAATAAAGGATGTCTGAATGCTCATTAGCTCTATGTGTGGAAGTTTAAGATTCTACATAATTTTCTCAATAAAGTGAAAGAAAGTAAAAGATTGTGTTACAACTTTCATTTTGTATAGCACGATCATAAGAGAAACTAATGATAAATTAATTATATTAATCTAGCCACAGATATGGGGTCACCTGGAAATAGGAATAACATGTAGCAAACAAATTTCTAAATAGGAAATGGTAATTTGAAAGGTATACATCTTTAAGTAGTTACAAATTGGCTTTTTTATTTTGCTGGAAAATAAGAATCTATTTATGTTTTTATTTGCTGATAGGTGATTTTTCTTTTCTGATATTTTAATAACACTTTTCTATTGACATAAACAGGTTTTATGTATAACAAATGCACAGTCTCTCCTTTTCAGAATCTGGCTTGAAGTTTCTCTTTAAGGTAGGTATGTAACATATGCAAGAGAGAAAGTATTATAAGAAACACAGAATTTTGTTTTGAAGCTCCCTAAGCAAACTAATTAGAATCTAATTTGATTTTAAATGATTATGCATATCATTCTTCATTAAAGATGGTAGAAGCTAAATAACTAATTCTCATTACAAACCTGTTACAGAATAAAATGTTGATTCATGATGGTGATGGACAAGCCACATTGAGAACTTTGACAGGGGCTTGTTCTGGCAGAAGGCTTCTCAGCAGGGAAATACAGGCATATTGGAAGAGGAAAGTCTGCTCCAGCTGGTCAGGGTCCAGATTTGTGTCATTCCAGTCTAACAAGAATGGTCACTGGCTCCCATGAGGTAGGGACCAATTACAGCTGGTCATTCCTTCAGCTGCATACATGATCTCTTGGTAAACATAGCTAATTAATACGCTGACTCAGTAAATATCTACTCCTTGACATTACAGACAAACAAAACATTTTCCTTTGGCTTACTAAAAGTTAAATCACATAATCACATCCTTCTACTTTAAACATTTAGTTCAGATTACCATTCTTCCAGTAGCCCTTGGCAGAGGAACTATTTAATTGCTACTCCAAAGATGTTCCAGCCTTTTTAATCAGACAGGTTTAAGTTAACTAGATACTGCAAATCCAACCTTTTTTGACTAAATACATAAAAATAATTTTCTCAGATGAGACTGCAGAAACTCTCTTTAGACTGTTTTTGTGGGTTTTGGGGTTGGTTTTTTTGTTTTCATTTGTTTTTTGGTTGGTTTTGGTGGGGTTTTTTTTTTTTCAGCTCCAAATCAGGCACTCCAAGGTTCTAGTGTTACTTAACTCACATTTTGTGTCAGTTCACTTCTGGACTCACTTAAACAAAATACAGTTATGATGTTACTAATTTTAACAAATTTTATGGCATTAGTGGTGTAAGTGGTTTCAGACAAGTGTTATCAGTGTTCAAGGGAGTCCCAAACTCCTTTTCATATAGAAAAATTGGAAATTACATACTTTATATACAGACAAGTATCTAACTATATACATAGCTATGTATACATATATACAAAAGACTATAGTTATATATACACACAGAGAGAAGTATACAACTATATACATAGGTCATACTGTGTTAAATATCCTCAAATTAGGTTATTTGAACTAAATACTGAAAGGCTAAGTTTATGTCTGAACTCACTCAGTGTTCTCTCAGACAGCGAGAGAAAAATTGCAAACATGATTAAATATATGCAGGATTGAGTACCAACAGTGAGATATACCTGTAACAAGCACTAGAACATACCACCTACACCATTATTTATGTCCTGATTTAAAAAACCAAAACCAAAACAACCCAACAAACAGACCTTTTTCTCACTTGCCAGGGGATTTCAAATTTTTTGAACTTGTCATAAAGACAATGTTATTGCTTTGGGTTGCTGTCTCCTAAGTCACATCTAAGTGTACATTATCAAGAAGGTTCTTTGCCTTTTGCTGTCCACTATGTTTGAAGCTTAGCGATTTGTGTACATTGGCTCCCTCTGTCCTGTCTTCTCAGTGTCTTCTTACCTGTCCTCAAACTGTTCCTAAGGTGAGTTCTAGGATTTAGAATGATTAACTATCATACGACAAGAGACACTTAACTTTGCAATTATTTAATTGCATTTATTAGAAGTATTTATTGGAAGGTGGGTGCAAGCATAACACTTCTTTGTACTTTTGAGTTAATGCATTTGAATCTTTCTGTTTAACTCTGTCTTGTGCCTACTTTTTGTATACTTTTGTGGTTCCAGTCTATATTTGGGGTAATTTTATGTCAAAGTATTTTAGTAAGCATACTGCTATAGTTTAAACAAAAATGCAAACACAGTATTGAAATATCAGTGATGATTTAAGAGAATGCATGGCCAGAGAACTCTATTTAAAAGTACAGATTTATTCCAAGTTATTAAGAAACAATACTTATGCAAAGCTACATAAATTTAAAGAGTAAATATTTTGATATAATTGCCTACAAATTATGAAAACACTGTGTAAGGCCCAGTGTATGTAAATTTAAATCTGCAACTGGGAACACCTTTTTAAAGGCTATGCTTAGAAGAGGGGTGATAGTCTTCAGAAAATAATTTAATTTGAATAAGTTTTTAATTAAAAAAAAGTGTGTTAACTTACTCTAGATGCCACCTACTCAATGGGAGTATTTCCAGCCTTACACAGTCAAAAAGATCTGTTTTATTCATCTGGCTCAAGACATGCTAATTTAGACCAGATTGATGGAAAGATCCTTGGTTACCTCACATATGGTCTACAGTGTACCCAAGTGCAACAATTTGATTTTCTAAAGTTGCACTTAGATTTTGACTGATGTGTAACCCTATAGAAATTCTATGCCTGAATTTCTGTCAACAGAATTCCCCAAATGACTGAGCAGTTAGAGGTTTAGCTGCCACTTAAATAAAATTGGGATTCAAAAACTTGATTTTCTTTTACTTGTGGCAAGTATTTCTTTTTCCAAGCACTTCCATCCCCTCAAAACAACAATTGTGGTGAGCTTTGGTATAAAAAAAATTGAACTCTCTTGAGGATGTGAAGGCAGGCAGGCAGAATAAGAGAGAAACGGGTTAGTATTTGGGGGGCGACTTAAGGTGTGGGATTATACTGCTCCTTTCTTAGAGTTCCTTGAAATGTTTCAGACTAGTTCATGATTAAAATATGCTTATGAACACAAAAAAAAACCATGGAAGAAATGGCAAAGCATAAAAAGAACTTTTTTACTTGAAAGTATACCCTCTACCTACTAAACAGTCTATGTAACTGTGGTATAGGTGGTAGAAGAATACTCTCAGTCTAGCAAGAAAGTACATATTATTACAGTAAAAAATGTTGAAGTGTCTGTAAAGTTTAATTACTAACTAATTTGCCTATCACCTGAAAAATTTTATTCGTGCCATTGGAATTTCCTGCATTGTTTCAAGGAAGGCATTACTTCTCTTTTGATGAAGAGGTCACTTTATTTTTCCTGTAGTACTCTATATTTTGTGCACAGCGCTTGCACCTATTCCCAGACAAGACTCAATCTTGTTTAATGTATGTGACAAATGGAGAACAGTTTGAAACAGTAGCATAGCATACAGAGAAGCAGGAAATTTACTACTATTCAGGTAAATGCTGAAAAGAACAACTACCTCTTTAAATAAAGAAATTAATATACTTGTTACTAAATTTCAGTGATTCCACCCATAAATCTCTGCTCAGTAGCATATAAAGACAGTTATGAAAAGATGCCCTGAAAAGATTTTATTTTTGTGAACTTCTAATCTAATAAAACCAACTTGATATACCAGCAGTCTACGTAACTGAATTAAGAACAAATTATTTAAACTTCAACTCTTTTCCAGGGTTATGACTGTCTTATTTGAAAGCAGTACCATAGAAATATCAGTTTAACTTGTTTTAGTATAATTAACCTCATTATATAAGAAAAAATACATAGAGGTACAAAGCAAGTTCCCTTGACTAGTGCCACTGGTGATCCAAAACTCAATTACTTTACATTCAAGGGCCATTATACCATCCTAACCAGGTTATATGAAAAGGAAAGTATACCTAAGAAAAACAATTGACTAGATAATGAATCTTCTCTATCTCTGTGAAAAATAAAAATTGTGCAGGCATTGGACTTCAAAAAAGATTGAAATGGTCTGACTGACTGAGGCAAAACTCAAGTAGGCTCCAGACTGTGGGTCTCACCTTTGTTGAGATCAAGTTTGGGTTTAAGCACTCCAAAGAAGGCTCTTCCTAAGGTGGGTTCTGCATGTATACCAAAAATTGCCATGGAACATCTGAAGTACTGTTTCCTTTGCTCAGGGTAAGCATGGCTATGCCTTCTTCCACCTGCTTGACATCACAGGAATCTATCCAGCAGAGTCAAAAGTGAGGGGAACAGATTTAAAGACCAGGAAGCTGCCTTCTCCCTCCCCTTCCATCCCACCACACACACATGCTTGCTGCTTAAGTCCAAACCTTGTCAAATGCCCTTTTTTTTTTTTTTACAAGCCACCAAGAAAGCAGATCCAACAAGGGCATTTCTTTTTGATAACTTTAGGTACTTTTTCTAATTTTCTTTATAATTCTACTAACATTTGTTATAATACAAATTTTTCTCTTTGACCTTCAAACTTCCCCTGAAGTTTTCTTAATTTAGTTCTAATTAATTACTAAAGTATCTTTTTCTCTGCCTTCTCATGAGTTTGGTAATGCCCATCCACTTCCCTCATACTATGCACTGTTTGTCTATCTTTGGTCTATTTCTTGCTCCAGTCCTGTTTTCTTCTGCTTGTCTACTCCCTGGACTCTGCCCCAGCCTTTTCAGTCTTGCTCCTGGTCTCGCTTCCCTGTCCTCTTCACCTGCTTAGTCTACAAATACTGGCTAATTGACGTTACAACTCACACCACAAAATTAGAGGGACTGTATTCTTATGCACTAAAAAAAAAAAAAAAAAAAAAAAAATAGGTTATTACCAT
>JANZLQ010000008.1:13361572-13398508 GCA_026212715.1 Elanus axillaris
AAGCAAAAAAAAAAAAAAAAAAAAAAAAAAGAGGTTATTACCATGATTCCTGACTTTGGTTACTAAAACACCTTTCTAAAAAATAGAATGTTAAGTTTAATGCAAGGCAAATAAAAATCTTGGTCACATCAAAGAGGTAAAACTGTAAACCTGCTTTTATGGTTCCATATTATCTTAAAGTATTTGGATCTCCCTAGCACAAGACACCTAAAGCTGCTCAAAATCCCAGTTCAGTCAGTCTTATCATGGTCTATAACCTTACTATATAAAGCAGTTTTTACTCTTAATTCTGGCAATTTTTTAACACTTTTTTTTTCCCCCAGAAGGAAAATATATGTTTGACTGCCAGGGTAGCTCAAGAAACAAACTCTTTGCAGGATTAAGTAAAGCATCTAAATGACTGACGTCAACCAGTAAAATGAAAATCTTGCTGCAAGATTGGTTTTATCATTATTCAGATTTCCTTCCAAGAGTATTACCCTAGGGAATACTCTACTAGATAAAGAAATATGCTTTTATGATATTGTTATTACTTTCGGGTCTCCTACTTTTCAAGACTATCTTACCTTGTATATGTTATATTTTATTTATTCCTCATACTATTTCAGAAAAATAATGGACATGATAATTGGTACACATAGTTTTAATCATCTCACATAAGAATAGGGCTTCAGTAAAGCCCAGCTTAAATTTTAAAAGGACTTTTCCTTTCAAATATTTTTGTGTACTCATGAATAATTCTGAAATCACACATACCAAAGGATGATTGTTTGATATATGAAGTATCTGCAACCAGTTCTTCCCTTATTCATAACAGTCAGCATCAAGAGGAATAATTTTGAAGTTAGTAGAACAATGGTTCTGTAACATTAGTCTAAAAAGATAACTCTATTACAAAAAACATATAAACATTCAAAGTAACATTTAGGTACACTTTTTGTTGGCATTTGCATTCTTTATTTCCTTATTAGAAAATTTAAATTTTACTTAAAAAAAAAAAAAAGAGATGCTTTCATAAAAGTATTTCTGA
The DNA here is from genome assembly GCA_026212715.1 of Elanus axillaris. Taxonomy (NCBI): domain Eukaryota; kingdom Metazoa; phylum Chordata; class Aves; order Accipitriformes; family Accipitridae; genus Elanus; species Elanus axillaris. The sequence continues at coordinate 13,362,603 of JANZLQ010000008.1, forward strand.
GCTATTTTGTTCTGATTTCAGGGTTTTTTTAAAATTTTCTCCAGAAAATTTTGTCAGAGAAAATAACATGTTTCTCATTTTTAATAATTTATTCATTACCACTTCAAACTACCTTTTCACTAATCAGAATTAAAGAGTTGATGGGTGAAGAGAACAGAAGCATGAGATGAAGGAATTGTACCATGTAACTGCTGTGTAATGTATCAAACCCCCAAAGCTTGTCTACTTTCTAATTAAATACTCCATATTACCTAAAAATATTTCTTATCAAAACCTACTGAATAAAAGCTATTTTGTATTTTTATAACTATTATGGATATTTTTCATTTTTAATGAATTCTATATATACAGATATTTTCTATAAAATTCTAGATGTAATCTAAAAGTTTTAGTGACAATCATAACAGTGCTGTTTCTTTGCCAAACTGAAGGACTTTTCCTTTTTTTGAGGAACATTTTTCAAGAAGCCATTTTGATTATGCTCATTAAATTGGGAAATGCTCCAGATGTTGCTGCTTGAGTTGTCTGTTCATGAAAAATGTATTGTTAATGTATTAAGGCACATCATTCAAAGCTACTCTCTCTTAAAATTTACACTTGCTATGGGCTTTGCCTCTGGTAAGAATAAGCATCTGACTCACTTGAAGGGTCTCAGTTTACAAATAATAATGCTATAAAGGCTGGAGTATCAGGCACTATGAATTTGCAGTACTGAATTTCCATTAATTTATCACTAGCTTAAGTAATGGAATTTATTCCATTCAACACACATAAGCAGACCTTTCCAGCTTTTTTTTGTTTCCTTATTTATTAACTTCCTGAGGTTTTCTGCATTATTTTCTTGCCTTCTAGTATCATTCCTTTAACAAGAGCTTCAAATTTAAGGTACAGTCTAATCTGTCTGCTCCAGACCCCTGAAAATGTTGACATGCTTAACAAAGTAATATTCCTAAAATATGCATGCACAGTCCCTACAGAGGCACTGAAGAGTAAACAGTAAATAGTGTCACTGATGACACCTTACACCTAAATTTATTTAGCATGTACACAAAATGGTAATTTAAAATTGACCTTAATGCATGACCAAGCCTCCCGCCCCCAAAATCCTGTGTGTAAAGATTCTCTTTTTGTTCTTTTGTTCCTCAAAACCTTCCCTATGACTATGAAGTCATACCCAATGAGGAGATAACCTCAAAGAAACTGAAAAAGCATGACCGAAATGCAAAATTTTTTGCTAACCTGTATATCTACTTCTGTTTATACATATATTAAAAAAGAATAAAATTAAATATACTGAATCTATCAAAAGAATACATTTTGTAATTTTGTGGTTTTATTAGGAACTGTTAATTCTTTTGAAGATAAAGTTTTGTACTATAGTTCAATGTGTACATGTCTAACTTTCTTTTGCTCTGCTCTTCAAGATGTTTAAGATAGGAAAATATTAAATTCACAGCAGTTAATCATACAGTTTCCTTTTCTTGCATGCTGCAATCCCTAACTCCATGTCTTTTGAATATCTTCAGATGTTCTGACACTAAAACATCTATGCTGTATGACAACTTGTAAATAGAAATTACTTTCTTTTTTTTTTGTAATTTACAGCAATTAGAAAATCTGGAGTAATAGCTCGTAGCACTTTTGTCACTCTGACAAGCATATACTGTTATGGGATAATCGCACAAAGAAACAACAAAATATTGGGATGTTTTGGGATGCATTAGAATACTGTATATCATAATTATTACACTTACGTTTGCTGTATTTTCTTTTTTCCTAGCTTGAAATATAATGACCTCTGTGACACAAAGGTAGGTGTGTGCTAATTACTTAGTTTTCAATAAACAAAGGATCAAAAATCAGGGGTTGCTCTGTAACATCACTGAGGACCATGCTAAATGTTATCTTTGCTGGGAGAAAAATCCTCCAGTAACTGCTGCTTGGTATAAAAATGCCCAGATTCTGATATAAAATCACATTTGTCTTTAGGATATCTTCTGCTGTATAGACATATAATCCAACTGCTAGAACAGCACAGATGTCATGGAGAAATTCCTCAGTTCATAAGGGATGGGCCAAATCTGCCAAGAGGGTCCCACCGACAGGCAATGAACAGAATTCTTGAAAACAGTTTGATGACTTAGTCAAAAAGAAACATAATTTTCTCTTAGATATTTCAGTGTATATTTTTGTCTAATGCTTGCTATGAAACTGCGATTAACTAAACATGGCAAGAGCTCTTATTCTGTGACAATGATTAGGCTAAGGCTTCTTTGTCATTTCAGTTAAACACAAAAAAAGGAAACATCCTTGTTGAGTGAAAGGAAATAAGGAAGTGAGTGAGAATACAACCTTATCTGAATACAAGTGGTTATACTACTTTTCTTTGGAAATTGATATGAATGGCATTTATTATAGAGCTCTCTTGATTATGAAGGGCTTACATGTCAAAATGTTGAAACACTAATAACTCTTTCTTCTTTTAGGCTATATTTGGAATGTGTAAAGCAGTTTAAAACTTGTTTTTATCTTCTTTTATTTACATATAATTTCGAGATATAGTTCTACCTTTCTACTCTAGGTATAAATACCCTACTAGTTCAAAATCATGAAAAAAATAATGCTATGTGTCTTAATTTTTATTGTATGAAAATTTTCTGATTGATGTATAATAGTCTGTGCATTTTTAAAAATTAGTACATACAGTATGTAATTATTTATTGTATCATTTTAAATATAATACAATTTTGAAAATAGAAAATTAATTTGAAGATTAAATCTTCCTTAGGAAGTATTCATCATGTTCTTCTATGGACAAATCCTTATTTAGAAATAATTGGATTACATAAAATCAAGACTTAAAGAAAAAGCTTTCCAATCAACGACGTATTCTACTAGGACACATAAGGCATGAACACAGACAAACAGAGGATCTGAAAATTCAATCCATTTGTTTCATTTCTTCTAGGAACTCATTGTGATTTCTAGTTGATATTTATTCTAAATTCCATTAAGTGGATTTTGGATTCAATTAAGTCTTGTGAATAAAAAAAGAAAACATAGATAAGCATCTTAAGTCTTTTGGCTTACTTAAGCATACTAAAATAACAAAAAAAAATAATTGTGAAGCTTTAATTGACTTAAAACTTGTCTTTTATATGTACACATAATTGTGGTTTTCCAGATGTCCACCTCTCATTTTTACAGAGCTTATTTTATCCAGCTTGGCAAGTGAGTTTTACCCATCATCTCTACTGCTATGCACAAATAACCAATTATGAAAACCAGAAGAATTTTTTTGAAGTGCTCTACTTCTTTCACGATTGCTCACAAAGACTTACCAGTGTTTCATCCCTTGTTATAAATTGATAGCTCCATACAGGAAGTCACTTTAGCACAATATTTTTTTAGTTTATCCATTACATTCCACACCTGTGGCACGTAATGAAGGTTATATATGAGAGAGAGAGAATGTGTTTTGGAGGAGTACATATAAAAATGAACTGCTTTTGGTAAAGATTTTTTTTTTGTGGTAAAGTCAGAAAGAAACTAGATAAGGGAATGAATGACACACTCTAGTCCTTTTTAGAATAATTTCTGCAGATACTGTAGATATATAACAGGAATTATTTTTATTTTATTTTTAAAAATATTTTTACAGTATGTATCTGTCAGAATATAACTACTGAAGAGTAAAGTAATAGCAATCTGACCCTGACACCAAACTTGAGTATAATGAAAGGCATTCTTGAACTTTTCAAGGGACTGGTAGACCTGTGCAAGATAGAGGATTTTTATTTGATAAATACAAGAAGTAATTCATCCTTCCAACATCAAGAGGATGCTAGGTAAAAGTGCATTACAGTATAAACAAAAAGGTCAGCAGTATAGTGGTTATCACACTGTGCTTCATGTTCATTGGAGACATTGCTGATCCAATTTGCTAACTTGCCTCCTTGCATTTCCTAGATTGCTTTAATTACTAAAAATACACTTTGCCAGTAAGCGGTGCCTGTAATTAATCCAGTGATGTTATAGCATAATGAATGATATAAATATCATTTTAGAACCTATGAATGGTAGAGGGCCACCTGGTGCAAAGTTTGATAGCTCCAGGAACAAAAGCTTCCAGGGTTTTTTGATTCTCATGAAATCTAGTAGTCTACTGTTTAAGTAGATACATTCATATTTACAAGAAATTATTTCTTCTTTTACAAACCACTAAAATAGCAAACCTACTGAGGATTTTGTTTCTGGTAACTTAAAATATATTTTCTAATTTTCCTTATATTTCTATTAATATTTTGTCATTATATGGGTTATTTCTTTGAATATCTTAACTACATTTAAAGTTTTCCTTCTGAAGTTTATTCATTTATCATCCATTATTAAAGTAATATATATAGTGCTATATTTTAAGCCATAATTTGTAACACAGATTACATGATAGTTCAGGAGACTGGCCATACACTATGGACCTACTTGACCATTTTCCTGCTTAAGTGCATTTCTTGTTGCACTTAAAAGTCTCCTTTGATATATAAACTTACAATATTTTTCTTCCTTTGGGAAATTGCCCTTATATTAATTCTGTTTCAACAAAAGATATATCTACTTCACATCTAGTAATAGATGAAATCCTTTACAGACATTTTTGACAGGAGGCTAGTGTGACTGGTCCTGATCCTGCCACCAGCACAGCAAGAGCTATAATGTAAATATATCCTGCAGAAGTACCAGGTAACTTGAACTGCCGCAGAAATCAGCTAGCTGGTGTAGTAAGCATTCTCCACCCCTGCCGTGCTCATGAACTTACAAATATGAAAACATCTCCATCTGGCATGTTCTCAGCTGAAAGTAGTTAGAAATACAGGGCAGATATACTTCCAACCCTGTCTTTACTAGCAAAAATCAGAGAAGATGTGCAGGCATTTAGATACACTATGAGTATCCTGACAGGTTCAGAATCAACCCTCAAGTTCTATATAAAATCATAAAAATGTAAACCAAATTAGAGGACCTCTGAAGGTCCTATGCTCCAGTTCCTTGCTCAAAGCAAGGGCGAACTTCAGAAGATCAGATGGCCTAAAATCCTGTCCAGTTAAGCTTTGAGTATCTTCTTTATGTTGTGTGTGTCACCTCCTAATTATTTTGGTGACCCTCCTCTGGTCTTGTGCCAGTATTTCAACATCTTTCTGGTACTATGGGATCAAAACCTGAATTCGATAATCCACATGGGATCTCACAGGTGCCAAACAGAGGAGAATAATCATTCCCTTGACCTGCTGGGGGCCTTATTGCTGGTTCAGCCTTTTATAGGATTAGCCTTTATTGCTGCTGTACTAAATTACTTTATTTCTTCGATTGTTTTCTTCTGATTATTTCTTCAGTAAGTGGACTGATACATAAGGGTGAAAAATGTTCTGTGAAAGAGTTTTTTTCTGGAATTTAAATGTTGATAAATGCAGACTGCCATTTTAAAGCTCACTATTTCTTTATGTTGATATTTCATTCCCAATTCAGATAACCACCTTCAGGTGTAAAATTCTGTAACAGAGGCATCTGATGTTATTCAATATGCCCTAGACCTGAGACCTCTCTCCATCTGCCCGAAGAACATGGGTCTCTAATTGGCCTTATGATGTACTACAGCCCTGTATAGATGGCCTGGATAACCTAAGGATGAGTTCCTGTCTAATCAAGGACAAAAAGGCATTGTATTCATCCAGACTTACCAGTCTAAAACTGAAGTATTTAGAGCTAGCTGTCTAAGGAATTAAAAGAATAAAGTTCACAAGAAGGGTGTTCCCTATCTCGGGACCTGTGTCAGGATGGGTAAATCATTCCTTCGCTAACAGTACTGATCTCATTACACTGCCAATAGGGAGGGCTTCAGCAGCTAGATACCTAACTCTGAGATACCTAACTCCTAGATAGCTAGCTCCTAGATGGCTGGGGTAGGTAAAATAAATCCCATCTTGAGTGACCTATATATGTCAGTAGCATTAGCTTAAGTCCTATCCATGGCTTTGAAAAACCTTCTTGAGAAATGACACTAAAATATCAGATTCATTTTGTGCTATGGATGTATTTATGTTGATAGTTTTTATCTGGATCTAAATAAGTGACCAAGATTTATTTACATATGTATGTATTGATTGATTGATTGTAGATAAATAGCATAGAGACACTCTGTGATAAGCTTTGGGGTTTTAAATATTATTATGTACAAATAATAACCTTTCTTAGCAATGTCTTACAGAAGCTTTTAATTAAATATGTGAATACTTTCCCTCAGATTGTATGCATGTATGTGATTTTTATCTAATAGGAGTTACAAGATATTTCTGCTTTATTTTGTGCTTTCAGGTTTTGTTGTTCTTGTCCCTTTCTCATACATGTTTATATGTATTTAAAAGGCACCATTAACATATTGGATACGCCGTTATGAATGAGTTGGATACTTTAAAATATTTTAAGCATTTGAGAATTTAATTTTAATAATGCAAGGAGTAAAGGTGTACTCTAGAATCTATTAGAAACACTGTGCCATAGTTCAAGAGCTCCCTCTTCTGACCACTATAAACGGCCAGAATGTTAAGTTTTCTTACAGAAAATCTGCTCCTGTCCCAAAAGGTAATTTAATGGTCTTGTGCTTCTAAATGTTTACATTGTTTTGCCATTATTTTTTCATGTCCAGATCAAACTTAAGATTCTACACAGGTTTGTTATTTTAAAAAACTGCTCACTTCCCTCAACTTTTAGTTAAATTATGCATTTCTTAATGGGAAAAACTTGACAGACCAGTAGCGGTTCACCATTCCATTATATGTAGTTAAACCAGACAATATTATATTGTATATTATAACATATATATATATATGGTGGGACATCACCAGTGAAGTGCAGAGTGGAAAAATCCCAAGCTTCAAGCATCACAAGCTTGCATCACAAGCTTCACTTTGTTGTATGCAAATATTAGGTGAGATTTTTCAATTCTACCTACAAATGTGGTTTCCATTGATGTTAGAGGGAATTAAGCACCTATAAGGATGTAATTAATAATGAATTTTGCAGTATTGTTTTGCCTAGGCTAGAATCCAGAATTCAATATTAAAGCTTAGACTCCTGTTATAAAGAGTATGGACACTCATCTGCCATACTTCAGAATGACATCCAGGACCAGCAGGACAGTTGGGAGCTACCAACAGCCAGCATACTTGTTGAGATGCCATCCAAAGCTACCAACTGGGGAAGGATGGATGACAGAAATTTTCCTTCAAATCTCCACACATAATTCACACAGAGGTGCTCCACTAGAGATCCAGTGCCCAGAAAAACAGCTATTAGCTCTAACTCAAAGAAAAGTAGAAGCTCCTTCTCCCCCTAGCACCCAACAAGGCTGGAAATTTTCTTATTCTCTTGTTCTCACAATTTAGTTTTCTTTTTTAATAGTTAAAATGCTCCTCCAGTATGCAGGAGCAAGGCTCCATTCTTTCCTTCAGTAAGTCCTGAAACAGGGGAAAGTGAAGAGCAGTTACATATAACCTATATGACATGAGCATTAAATCCAGGAAGAAGTTTCATCCCCTGAAATCTGACCAGAAATTAAGCATCTGACTCTTGAAGAGATTTCAAATGTCTTTCTCTCTCTTCAGCTGTTTTAACATTCTTTCCATGCAGGATCCAGTTTGGAGGCCTGATTGGATATTTTCTCATTCTCTGTATACAGAATTAAGTTACTGTCGTGGTTTAACCCCAGCCAGCAACTGCACACCACACAGCCACTCACTTACCCCGCCACTCCCCCAACCCAGCGGGATGGGGGAGAAAATCAGGAAAAGAAGTAAAACTCGTGGGTTGAGATAAGAATGGTTTAATAGAACAGAAAAGAAGAAGGTAATTATGATAATGATGACACTAATAAAATGACAACAGTAACAGTAAAAGGACTGGAATATACAAATGGTGCACAGAGTAATTGCTCACCACCCGCCGATCGACACCCAGTTAGTCCCCGAGCGGCGATCCCCCGCGCCACCCAGTTTATATACTGGACATGACGTCTCATGGTATGGAATACCTCGTTGGCCAGTTTGGGTCAGCTGTCCTGGCTGTGTCCCCTTCCATCTTTTTGCACTCCTCCAGCTTTCAATCAATATAATTACAGGAATATTTAATTTTTGAACCCGTAGACATGGTGTGTGTTACATTCTTCAGCCACACCAGGACCAAAGCATTTTCACACATGGCCAAAAGGAGCTCTCTTGTGACACTCACTGATGATTTAAACAAAAGAAACTAAAAACCTATGAGATACAGGAACCTCCAGCTGAACTACAGTTTTTTAAAATATTGGTTTAGATTTTAAATTTTGCTTGAAGCAGTACTTTAATCATGTAGGTCTTTGGGGACATTACTGAGTGACTCTTTAGTTATTCTATTAGTCTCACAAAGTGCTCACCTCTCTCTAGGCATCTTAGTCCTTAACCTCTGTTAATTGTATTGCCAACTACCTTTAAGGTAGGATGTATTCAGAGTTATTTTTCTTTCTTTTTTTAATCTATAGCACCCATTCTTCCTTAAAATCATAAAGCAATAAAAACATGGGTTTTCTAATTAATACTGAATTAGAGAGTTCTCTCAGATGCACACAACAGTATATGCAATGAATGTCCACTATTTACATACTTACGTGTACCTTAAGACAAAGCCTGACATTATCACCATATCTCTAACCTTAAATACTAGTTATATTTGTACTTGAAAGAATAAGTGTGCAAAGTAGTCAAATGTATTTAGGTACAGAAGGATGCAAGCATATAGAAACTCATTTTGTTCATTTAGCAAGTGTGAGCAAGGCTGGGTCAATTTGTATTACCTTGTTCACACATAGTTAGACCTCAGGAAACAACCTCTGCTTATCGAATCCCTTGATTTCTAGAAAGATTTGCAAGTTCTTCTGTAGTCAGAATCACAGTCTTACAGAATTCATAGAAGATTTAAAATTAATTATTTTCCTGCAGAGTAATGACCTTTCTTAAGTATTTCCTTACACTTGAATATTCTTATTTCCTTATCTGATCTTCAGTCTAGAGCCCATAATCTTTCTTTCCTCTCTCTCCAAAGATTCACTTGACATCTTTGTGTTTCATATATAAAATATACATTTGTTTTTCAGGGAATCTTGGCAATTGTAGGGTATCCCTGAAAGTCTTTATCTTTGGTGCATTCCTAATTTCCTCAAGTCTAAACATTACTCTTCTTAGATCTTAAATCCTAGTGGGTTTCAATGAGCCTACTCATTAGAAGGGCTCATTTACTAATTCCAATGTTAACACAGAGTTTTGGGACATAGTGATCACACTGTTATTAGGCTCTTGCTCCTCTCTTCGATTATTCAAGTATTTTAAATCACATAACCCCAATGAACTTCCTAAATACTGGTGAAAAACCTCTGAGAGAATGTCAAAGGGGCAACAGCACATCTCAGTGAGCATGAAGTCCTTTTGACATGCAGTGTGCATCAAAAGCCTCACAGAAACCCAACAACTAGCAGAAAAAAAGGGAACTAAGGTCACCTTTTTAATCCACCTTCTGGTGTAATTTTCTGTCTGAGAGGTCTTCCATCCTAGTGCAAAACTGAAGTTATTTAAGATATTACCATCTTTCTGAGAATTAGTCCTAGAAAACTAGTGGAAACACACATGTTCAGAGTGAAAGAAAGAAAATATGGAAATAGGTGGTCAAAAGCTTGTTATCTGGGGACACTGTCAAGCTATAAAAAAAAAGTACACAAGCATGGATGATATGTTTGTATTTGTATTTAAAGAATAATTGAGAAACAAGAAACAGAAGTAGGTGTATTTTCTCAAAGTCCGTTACTGATTTAAAATAATGTTATTCACTGAATGACCAGTATGACAAGCTTGACTATGGTGGTTTAGTGATATCCCACCTAAACCTCTCTATCTAAATGTGAAAGTTAATAAATTCAGAGCCTGAAATAATAAAGCTTCAAAAGAATGATTTTTATAGGAATGTTTTTATTAAGAGTAGATGGCATTGACAATACATACTTTATGAGGAGAACTCTTCTGGACTAACAAAAGAAATTTACTTCATCATGTTACAGAATATGTTCCGCTTTACAGTGTTTTTAGCATTAGGAACCACTTCTATAAATTGGTGCCTCAAGGAACTTCATTTTATAAGTTATCTTATGAAGGTTTGGTGAGAGGTACTACTTTACTTGAACTGCCAATGACTCCTTTGGGGCACTGCATAAATTTATTATGAAGCACTGTAATGAATAATAAAACTATCTTATCAGACTAGAAATGATTAGGGACCAGTCATCACCTTCTTCTACCCCAAAACCATATAGAAAATTGCAACAACAGCATAAAGTCTCAGGAATGCCAGATGGTTTGGATTAGAATACACCATTCAGCCATTTAGAAGCTGGGCTATGCAATGATTTTAAGTTTTGCCCAGTGATTAGTACTGCAACTTTAGTCTGCATAAAATATATTGTATTATATGCTGTTTAAGCCTGTTTCTTAAAGCTGTGACTAGAATTGTTCTGTATATCATGGATAGTAAGAATGGACAAAACAGTGTTAAATGCTGTAGAGTAGATTGCAGTTATGTTCAAATCCCCAGTCAAGTTTTAGAGCCAAGTCCCCAGTTCTAATAATAGTTAGATACTAAATATCTCTAGGGTCTTGACAAAGATGATAATAGCCATGGGCATGATTTATACATATGTGTCGTGCATCTATAATGGAAAACATAAGGTAGATAGTGGTCTTTGTGAATTCTCTCCTAGCAAAACCTGAAGTATACAACTCTGGACAGCTTTCATCCTTAAGTAATGCTCTTTTTCAGTCGTTTACAGGCTTCAAGTCTTAAATAAAATGCAAGTGAAGACACATGATAGACACTTTAAATCTATTCTAGAACAGTAAGATTTTCTTGCAGCAGACAAATATTTCTGCTTATTGTCATATTATTAGAGAAGATTCTGGCCAACGAGTGACTACTACCAAATGCGGAAGTTGAGAATAGGACAAAGATCTCTCATTGTTCTTCCTCCATTTTACTCTTATAACTCTGATGTTGAAGTTTCACTATAATCAATTAGTAAACTGGTGCTACAAGGAAAAACTCACTTGAGATTTCCCTTTCCTCCTAGTTCAAATTTAGAAATTCTGTTAATGTTCTTGGTTAAGGCAGTGTGGCCTGTCTCTCCCAAACCACGTTGTTTCCTGTCACAGGGAAATGCCAGCCTGTAGCTGACAGAATTTGTCTCCTCAATTCCAAATACAGTAATTAATGCAACTTTGTAGTATAACCAAGCCATCCCTCAGTTCAGTGCCAGACTTTCACTTGTCTCATTCTAGCTGACCTACTTAATAAACTACAGCCAATTATTAAAAGGCAACCCTTTCTGATCATAAAGCAACCTCTTATGCCATTGAAGTATTTCTCAAGCCTATATCAAGGCTATTCATATGACTGGAATAAGGAATTCTTTTAACGCTTGGCAACAGTGTGGTCCCAGAGCTATGTTTAAACCAATATACATGGGAACACTCCCAGTCTCCCTGGTATAAGGTAGAGGAACTACATGCTATAGCCAGAATCAGCTAAAACCCAGGATGATGTGTGCCCCACATACCTCCTCTGCATGTTGGCTCCTGCCAGAGAAACCCAAGTACTGGAGCTGATCAGGAATTTCAGGGCTATCTGCACCAGGCATTTTTATGTGTACAGTGGGCTACACTACATGCGAAGGAACACATCCACCTGCTGGTATTGGAGATCATCATTTATACTGGACAACCCAAATAATTAACTTTATGACAAAAGCATCTTACTGCTGCTGAAAACAAACTTATGTCCAAAAATCAAGTGTGGAATAGCAAAGATATTCAAATTATAAATAAGGAAAAAGTAAAACCCATAGTTTTACCAGCAATTGATCAGGTGAATACACACAATATAGTATATTTGAGCTATTGGGCAAACTCTGAATATAAAATTTAGCAGATTTTCTGACACTCTAATCTCTCACAATCATAATATCAGCCATTCAAATATTTTAGCACCAGACTTGATCAGAGCAGAAATGCCCTCATTGTGAATCTATGAGAAAAGGACTATTCCTGGAGTCAGGAAAAAAAAAAATCCCTAAATGTAAGTATAATAGGAGGTCTCTGTTCTTTAAATGTTTGGATAATTGTTGGTGCATAAATGCTGCAAAGAGGTAGGAGAGGCAACCCAAGCCCAGAATCTTCCTATTGAGATACTAATACAAAAAGGACAAAAATTTTACTACTATGCCTGATTCTTCACTAACTGTAGTGTAAGGATTTTGCTTACAAATATATTAATATACATGTGTGTGTATTAACATTTTATTTTCATAGGGCATAAACAATTAGCAAAAATATACACACATCAGTTTGGTAAAATAAGAGACCATATTGTTGTAAGATGTCTCTTCATGAAAGTGCTGTAATTTAGCTAGTATTAAAACTCCACCAGAATTCCCTATTGCATATTTTCAGAATTCTATGTTTATAGTATTATTTGACACCATAAAATATGATTCTATAAATAAATCTCTTTTTCTAGTTCTATTCAGAACTACTAATTCAGAGAATAAGGGAAAAAAAAGGAAAGAGTGCAAAAGTAGAAGAGCTAATATATAGTCAACTTATCTTTATGACTGACATAAAACACAAAAATGACATATTCAGGTTTTTCTTCCTACCATCTTAAGAAGCCATCTTCCTATAGTTTTATTGCACAGTACTATAAATATGTTAACAAGAATATTGCACTTTCTTTCTCTTAAAATCTTTGCTGTTGACCTTCTTCACATATGCTTGGCATTTTCATCCATCTGCCTTTGGCAGTAGTACTAACATGTTGGTGAATCATAAAAATGTTCTAAAGCAGCCCACCTGTCAATCTGGTAGGTAAGAATATGTGGACCATTTTATCTATCTCATTTTTGCAAACTCTCTTACTTGGGACCACTTGCTTCTTCTTCTCCTGTTAACATTCAACTGTGTTTTAATATTATTCCATTAATCAAAACCATATTTCTTTGATGTTATTACCATATATATTACATAAGTTTTGAAGCTTCCTAGACCTCTTCATATGGGACAAAAAGCAGACTTAATATTTGAAAGTGTCACTTAAGACAGAGTTTATGAGATTTATATTTTTATACTGTGTGACAAAGTTAAAACTTTAGTGTATTAATTGTTTATTTTTAAAAACAAATCACATTTGCTCTTTTTCTGTAGAAGAAAAGAATAGAAAATAATTTTGCACTAATTAAACAAAAAACACAAAACCTCAAGACTTAAGTGTATCTTTTAAAATTGCAAAAAGTAGTTACAAGATTCCATCAGGATCATGGTATATTCAGAAAACTTTTTTTCAGATAGATATGGTTTTATATTGTGCATCATAGTACACTGCTAAGTTTTGTCAGAGTAAAGGGACTCTGTCATTACAATACAACTACTTTTAATAAAATATATATTTATTTATTGCATGTATGTGAACATGTATTTTTACCACTTTGTCTAGTTCAGAGGTAAGACCTGTTAAAATTTCTTACTGTGTCTAGCTTTTATTGTAATTACTTAAATAATATTATGGACTCATTAGAAACTATTGAACAAATTTAAAACTGGAATCTAAGGATTTATTTGAAATATTATAATAGAAAGGTATCCTATGAAAATATATCTTCTTTATTTTCAGTGAGGATGCTGTGTAGCCTGGCTTCCATATTCAAATCATCCTTCAAGCTATATTCTGAAAACATAGTTGAATGATATCACTAAAAACAGGTTCAGCACAGGTTGGCTGAGGAAAGGAAGGTAGATTCTTTCAAGAAAATAAAATTCTTGTCATCTACACTTTACAATCTTCTTAAAGGTTTGGTTTTTTAAAAAAAATCCATTTAAAAAATTGTTGTTTTTTTAAAAAAAAGAACAACTATATACTTATCAAAAGAAGCTATAAGCAGTATTTTTGTTCTGTGAAAACTTACAGCACCTCACTGTGATAAGGAAATACATTTTTAAAATGGGTTCTTAAAAAATTTATTTTATTTACTAACAATGACTAATGCACCTTTATCTTTATTGTATATTGCCTGCATATACTGTACAACCATTAATTTCAGTCTTCACTGCTACCTGAATTTCTCCCTTTCAGAGAAGTAAATGAAGGGTTCTTATGACAAGGAACAGACTGGCAGCTTTTTCAATAACTGTTCCTTCAGCTTTCAAATAAAAGTCAAGAGAAGTTAAATAATCCTGAAAATCTGTCAGAAACTACCATACAATGTGGACAGTGGTTGTCAGTTTTATTTTATAACTGATTTGCCAATTGCGAAGCAAAAGTTTTGTTGATACTAAGCAAAATATGTTTTGCGTTACAAATTGACTCCTACTTCTCAGTGTCCTGAATGAGCTGTGGCCTGGCAGAGTTTAAAAGCTTATGTGACCTTAGAATGTTGACAGCTTCTAATTGTAAGGGTTGTTTTTTCTGACGTGATTGGCAGGTTGTAGTTACTCTCTGTTTCATTACTGTCCCAAACTTAAGCAACTGCATCATCATAAATTATAAAATAAACCTGTTGACTAGTATTAAGTCAAAATACTCCTAATGGCCTTATTCATTTTATTACAAGCTCTGACATTCATTTCAACTCCAGGTACCTAAAACCACTGTAAAGTATCACTTCTGATCTGCTTATCTGTGTGCCATAGCTGGGATGCAGTATGACATACCAGCAGGAATGCTGATCTTCATGCTTACTAGTTTGTGTTCTGTCTACTCTCTGACTTAAGTCAATACTTTTTTCTACATCGGCTTAAGACATCATCTTCTTTGCCTTTTACACTGTTTTACAAAGAAGTGGTATTTATTATAAAACTAAAATGTTTTCTTTTTTATTAAAATGGACCAGGAATATTCAACAGGTGACTTACTGCAACCCATTCAGGGGCAGAGAGTAGTTAATGAGGAATACTAAATTCTCACTGTATTCAAACTATGCTGTAGACATTTACGTACCTATTTCCTGAACCTCAATAGTCCAGGATAAAACAGTCCCTCTGCTTTGTAAGTTAAACACCTCAGTTAAGACACTCAGGTTGCCTGCTATTAATCATGCTTAAAAATGTAGATATATTTAACACTTACATGCACATGTCCAAACACATATACTTCCAAACATCACAAGGAAATAGAAAATAACAGCTTTCTTCCTACTGAGGAGCACATAGAGATTTCTAACAGTTGTAGGTATACAAGAAGTCAGCAAATATGTCCTTTTAACTATACACCAAGGAACATATCTCCTAATGCCTATTGCATAATTTCATAATTAACCAGCATGAGTACTTACAAAGAAATTAGTGTTAACACCTAAGCCCACTGAGATGAAATTTGAGATAGTCCCTTGCACCATTACAGCACTCTTCTGATGACAGTTTGGCACTTGTGAAAAGAGATTCTGAAAGCTTAACTCATGGTCCAAGTAATGTTGCTTATAAGTTCCCTGAACCTTACCTAACTTTAGTCTAGCTAATTGCTGACTAAGATCCATTGTAAACCAGACCCAAGATAGAATTAAAATGCTTCTTTTCCTAAACTTCTGCAAATTTACAAAATATTCTGATCAAGCTTTGCATTCTGTGTGAAGAATACCTGTGTTACTGGATTTGGGAATGCTTCTAAATTTCCAGATCAAGCAATATAGTGTGACCACAACTTGATTTTGTGTGAGAATACAACTACAGCACAGGAACATACCATCTCACAACCTCCTCCAACATCCTTTCAGAAAGACAGAAAACCTAGGCAATGTAAAGAAATGTGGTGGCCTCATCAATTAGGTGCCAAGGTCAGAGGATCAAGACTACTCTGTGCAATCTAGCACAAGAAGTAGACATAATGAGACTAAAGATCTATTACACTGTGTGGAGATTCCCATGCTAGTACTACCTAATTTCATGTAAAATATTTCACAGACATGGTTTTAATTGTGAGTGGTCTTAATCACAACTGTCCATAGACTCAAATGTTTATTAGTGCAGTATGCATGTGTTGGCTATTTCTTCTCATCTCCAATACCCTTTTCTGAAAGCAAAAAAAGTGGCTAAAAAAGTGGCAAAACCCAAAGATTCACACCTAGAGAAAGGAAGACTAATTGTGGATATTTCCATCTGACTTGTTTACCATAGAATTCTTTCATAGCATCAGCTTCTGTCTGTAAAGTGACCAAAAAATATGTAGATATCTACATTGTAGAAATCTAAAATAGGTTAGATGAATGACACCATGGATGTCCTTGCCAGACATATTTTCAAAGTACAAAAAAAAATCTCAACATATGTTTACCAATATTATTTAAATTATTAGTATAGGAAGACTGTAAGTAGAAAGAATAAAGGTGGGCAATAGAAGAGAAAGGTAAATGACAAAGGGGTCTTATGAATGTAGAGCCAGAATGTAGGCTTTTTATTAGGGGAAAAAATGAAAGGTGCAGGCAACAGTACAAAGTGGTAGAATATTCCTTTAGAAAGGGAAAACAGAAGATGAAAGTGGAAGTATAAAGGGTAGGAAAGAAATGATGAAACAAAGACCTGAGATGACAGGAGAAGGATAATAGGGTAGGCGAGCAGCAGTCAAACCATATTGCATAAAGACAGAAGAAAAGATGATAGGACAGGAAGGAATAAGTTAGATCTAAATAATAAAAAAAGCAGGATTACAATGATAACAGAAAGGAATATTTGACATGCTGCAAAAAAAAATGAGTGGAAAAAATGGAGTAAAAGAGAGCACACTGCTTCTGTTTAGTATAGGAAAAGAAAATCTATTCAGGAGCATCTTGTTTAGAAGCTGATCAGCTTGAAGCTAAAAACAGTTCAAACGTGCTATTTTTAAAAGATAAATAAAAAATATGACACCTTTTAACTATGAATATGTTTTATAAAAATGTGTGCTCACTAGTTATGATGAGGTTTTGTTTTAAGTCATAGAGGAAATCAGTAGTCATACTGTCATACAGACATGAAAGTGTTTAAAATATGTGTTGTTCATATATTATATGGAAGTATAAGTGTCAAAAAGAGAAGAAAGAGAAAGAAGTAAGAAAGAAAAAACACTAAACACTTTCAAGTTTATATGAAAAATGTTCTGAAGGCCAAAAAATCATATAAAGAAAGTACCTGTTAATTTTGACTTGTGGAATAAAATAATCCAATATTTCTTTTTCTGCTTTTCATCCTTCTGTTATGATCTTTGCCATACCACTAAAAAAAAGCACAAGCGATACCGTATATATCCTTAGCACAAGCGATACCATATATATCCTTAGCTCTGAAAGTCTCTTATGGTGCCTTTTCTTTCCTACAGTAGTAGCAAAGTCTTACCTGACATCTCAACTATAATCAAAATATCAGAAATGTCATGCTGTATAGAGAGCATCAGCAGCTGGCATGGAATTATAAACATATCTGGTGTCACACAAAGTTAAGCCTTCTGTATTAAAAGATGAGATGGAATAGCATGAAGTTTAAATAAAAATGTGATCAATGTGGTGTTCATTTATTGTCCTTCTCATGTTTGATTATTTAATAAAATAATTGACTTTTTTTTTTCCATTCTGCTTTGCTTTTTCTCAGTTTCCTGTTGATTGATGTTTAGAAAACATGACTGTGCACTGCCTTAATGCCACAGAAAAGCACTACTGTACATTCCTGTTTGGTTTTGTACCTGTGACCTGGTGCTGGATTTATTTTTGAAACACAAATAAAAAATTTGGGCCATATAGACTTGACTTCATGGATTTACCTTAATTACTTAGATCAATTCAAAATTCAACACCAAATGCTATAGATGTCACATTCCACATGCTCTCCTTTTTTCTCCACAAAAACTCATTTTCAGAAGAAGCAATGCATGTATAAAGAATGGGAGAAATACTGTTTCGTTGTTCATGTAACGTGATGTCACAGAACTTTACCAATTGTACTGACTACAGCACTAAAATGAAGGAACTTCCAATCACTTTGTATGCTTGACACAAAAACACTGAGCAAAATAATAGTGAATAAGGTGTATTTAAAGATAATCCAATACAGAAGCAACGACTCAGGTTCATTTCTCATACGCTGGGGTTATTTCTTTGGCAAATCTAAGCTTGATGTCCATATGGGGGGCAGAGAAGGAGCAATCAAACAAAAGGTACAGGGCTTAATATATTTTCTGAGAAGCAACAAAACAAATGCATGGAATCAGTCTGTCTGCCATTAGGGTAAGGAGGAGCGAGTCAAGCCTGGAGGTTTGCCATCCCTCTGGCTTTTGTCTAAGCAATACCTGGTGCCAGGGTGCAGTTATGTATTCAAGCCTAGACCTTTTTAGGGAGGGATCCAGGTTTACCTTAGCCTTTCTCACACTCCAAGCTATATGCATGGGAAGAAACATTAGACTGCATCAGAGCAGCTGATGATACAGAAAACAAGTAGATGTTCTGAAACAACAGTAAAATGTAACAAAATGGCAGTGGAAATGAACCCAGGGTCTAAGATCCTACACTGTGTTGATACAGAAGCATCTTATCTTCACTACATTATTACACTAGCTCCTCTGATGACAAATCCTTATTCTTTTCCATTAAGCCTAAAGGAGATTGGAAGGACTTTGCAAGAGTTCTGTTAACAGTTTTTCATACTGCATGTTTGCTACACTGAACAGTCTGTTTTCAACAACATTGCAAAAAAAGTCTGACTTGCCCAAAAGGATAGTGAGAACACTATCTTAGTAGCACACAATTTATGTCAGATTTCCAAAGCAAGAGGTTCAGATAAGCTGTGACCAAGCATCCAAAGCCTGGATAACTATCTGAATTTGTTAGATGAGGGGGATAAACTCAACATAATTCAAAGGGCAGAATGAGCACTCAGGAGCAAAAAAGAAGTCTCTTCATGTCTCATCCCTTCAAAGAGAGCTAAGTGCTTTATGGTTTAGAAAACACATCTCAACATTTATCAGAATTGTACTGAAACTTGTTTTTCTTAGTGATGGAGATACACAGTCTTGGTTTTTTTGTTGCTTTTTCTTTTTATTTCAGTGCTACAATACACAGTTGGCCAGCACTGGGTATGAAAACTAAAAGCATTTTGAGATAGACTATATTTCATGGATCACTGAAATAGAAATGAAAATAATGATAACAGCAAATAATGTTTTACAATTACATAGCTGCAAGTAAGACCTATTCACTGAAAAAACAAACAAACAAAACCCCAAACAAAACCCCTGTAGACTAATACAAAGAAAAAATTATGGTTTCTTCAGCTTTAACTATGAAACTAGGAAATTTCCAGAGGAACTGGAAGATTATATTATAGTCAAATTTCTATAGCAAGGTAGTCTAGGTGCTACAACAGAATGAGATATCACATTCCTTCTGGGAAGCAATGTTTTTACTGTAGCATGTTAAGCAGAATGCACAAAGTAGTTGAGAAGTTAATGGAAGAAAAGGCTATATTTTAACAAGAAAAATCTTATGCAGACATGATATTGTAAATAAGAGTATTTTTGAAAATGGACAAACAGAAAAAAGAAAATTGATCATAAATTCCACAGATTTTAAGAAAGCATTTTGCGGTCTTTCATCTGAATTGTAACCATAATACCATAACAAAAAAAACCCACTGTAATAATCAGCAGGACAAAGCTTTTATTTTTTTCTGTATATTTAACTTTGAGGAAAAGACTCACTATGGTGAACACTATGGTGTTAATCTAGAATTCACTCACACTGAATTCCTTAATGCTGACATAAATTGCAATAAGATGAAACATTCAGATGCTTAAGCAAGCAGTATATTAGAAGGTTGAGGTTTTTCTGTGTAATATAGGTTTTTTCAGGTTAGCTAACTCAAAGGCAAAGGGAAATAATTAAAGGTATGAGTGAATATAAATAAGAAATGGGAAGTCAATGGGAATAGATATCTGTGTGGAAAAAATAACACCAATGTTTATGTTAGTAGGTACATTTGTCAAGCCTGAGATTTCATCACTGAATACCTAAGACAATAGGTTCAGACTATGATATATTAAATTTAAATTACTTGAGAAGAAGAGACAGTTTCTCATTTTTCTGAGAAGAAAAAATATTTTATAATAATCTCTCAGAACATATGTCTAGAGTGTACCTGTGTAGAAGATCTGGCCAGAGTAAACTAAAATCTCTTGTTTTCAAGGGTGACAGAATCCCTCATTATAATTTCAAAGTTTAAAATGATCTGTCAAAATAAACAAGTAAATGACCAGTTCAAAAATTACCACTCTCCCACTCAGAGGCTGTACCATCGTGATACACCTTCCATCCTCATTTCCCTAAAACTAAACTTTCTGAACTGTCCTTCCAGTAGTAACTTTATCAAATATATATATCTCCCTTCTTGTCTAGCTTGTCATTGCCAGCTGTTGCTCCTTGACAAAAAGAAAAAGATTTTCTCAATGAAAAGACTGTGGCAACAGACAGGCAAAGATAAAGGGAAATCAGAAGACAGGGAGATCGTCTGTGCTGCTACTTTCGTGTCAAATTAAGTCACATTTTCACACCATGTACAGCATTAGCACAAACAAAGAAATGTCACACAAGCATTCAGCGTAGTGGCTATGGGAACACTGGCCCAAAACTTGGAAGATGTTCCTGTAAGGAGAGAGACTTACTCAGTAGGTCACTATTTAGGTTCCCATTTACAAATGCCCTCTTTTGTATTTCTCATGAAACATGTCTGAACAGTATGTCTCAAAAGCCAATGCTGAGCAGCTAAAGACACTGAAAACTAAAAGCTTCCCTGGCAGAATTTACTTAGTTCTCAAACACATGCTGAATAAAAACTATCATGTTAAGATGCCAAGTCAGCCAATAGAATTCTGGGTGGGGAACAATATAAAGCATAATTAATTTCTCAATACAATTATCACATGGTTATACTGGATTAAGTATGTTACAGACAAACAGGATGCTGACAGCACTTTTCCCTTGATTTTTAAAATAACATTCATTTGTAACAATTGCCACATAAATGCAGTCTCTCAACTGATGTGCCAGTTGTTAGACAACATATGATTTAGCTTTGTGCAGGTTTCAAAGGTAACAGTGAAAAAGAGTCAAAGAACAAAGGGTTGTCAAGCTTTCTACAGTTTAATATCTTGAAGTGGTACAGGAAAGAAATAATCTCATATAATTAATTTGGTAGTAAATTAGTTGAGGTCTGACCTAATCTCCGTACTACTTTGAGAACGTTTCTGTGTTTTATACGTACTGTTTACTTTTACAAAGTCAATATTTCTTTGCTCTGCTGTGAGCTGGGTTCTGTGGTCTCTTGCTACCTTCTTTAGTGAACCAAGGCTATTATTACTTTTTTTACTGTAGTAGCTGACTGCTGCCCAGCAGCCCCTAACCACCTCAATTCCCTCTGCTTCTCAAGGCATAAGATTGGAAACTGACATTGCTGCAACTTTCACAAGCTCATTGAACCCAAAAGGCTAAGAAAACCTTGTTAAATGCCTCAGAAGCAGACAAAGAAATATATAAAAAAAAAGATCAGAAATGTAGCACAAAATCTATGATCAACCAATGTGCTTAGACAGCAATCAAACCAGTACTATGAAAGAAAAATGACAGTAACACAGTGCAAGAGGTATTACACTTCTTATGCATGGAAATCTAAGTGTAACAAGAATCCAAAAGCTGTGAAGGGGAAAAAAAAAGGCTATCTTAAAACTGCCATGCAATATATCACCCTCAAATTGTTACATAATTCCTACATTAGGGGAAGAAGATTGTAAAAATAATTTTTAATGTGATTCATTGGTCTAATTACAGAAAAATAAAATAACCATAAACTGTTGATATATTAATGTTTGATTTTTCTTCTTGTAGCTACATTTTTAGCAGAATAGCAACAGAAAGTTTTGTAATGATTTTCTATCAGTTGTTGGAAGTGAAGTACAAATCTGGGCCATACATAGTTTTGTGCATCTTTGTCTAGTGCCTGTCCTGAAACACCTACAAGTAGTGGTTCTGGCTTTATCTGGGGATCCAGATTAAAACACCCAAATTCAGGACTCTATATGAGAGTCTCCACAGTGCACTAGAGATTGAAATTCACTTTATAGACGATAAAGGACAAATGACTGTTAAGAGGAACAGATTTCTAGACTCCATTAATGTTATTGACTTGGTCATGATATTTGAATATAGTATTCCTCAAGTTGTTGACACAAATATTTGAGTACAAAATTGTCACAAGTTCATATTAAATGATTTAATAATTTACCATTTTTCAGTATTTTATGTCTCTCTGTGCACAAAATAAAGTTCAGAGTTCACTTGAAACTACTGTTCACCTTACATGCTTTATTAGTGTCTTTCAGAGTATTTTTTTTTATTATTGAATGGAAAATACTCCAATCATTTGTTAACTCTGGGTTATTAAAAAGAACATAAAATATTTCATCCTTAAAGAAAGAAAAAAAAAGAAAGAAAAAAGATTAACAATTATTCATTAAATCTTTGTATTTGCTCCATGGAGCTGAAGTTATTGTGTCCAAATTTCCAAGGACAATAGTCATATTAGTCTTTATATACTATGTCACAGCTGAGAATAAAGTACACACTAATTTGAGAATTTTTGCCAAGTATCAACTTTCCTGATCTACAGATGTTTCCATCAGACTGATTAGAACAAAAAGTTATAATAGTTCTTTAATGGTTTACGCTCTTTGATGACATAACAGGCATGTTTTCTCATAGGAACTGGAAAAGGACTTTATTATGAACCTTCTAACGCACCTGCATCATTTATCCTTCAGAATAGCCCAGATTTCAATACCAGACAGGGTTCCTTCAAAACTGTTCAGACAATATAAAACCCAATTTTATGACAACTTATTCTCTTCAGTATTAAAAAGAAAAAAAATTATTCTGACTCCTTGGGATGTTGTTCAGTTTATTTAACATGTAAATGTTTTGTTAAAATTATCAGAGGCAAACTTTTTGTTAAAAAAAGAAACAGGAATTTGCATATAAACTCTTATGATATGTCTGTTATATATCCAGAGTTCTGAGAATAAAAACTGCTATTTTATTTTAATTCCAAGATATATTTTTAAACTGTAAATTCTGAAGATATCCATTTTATAATATTATTGCAATTTTTTGGCTAAATTATTTTTTAAAGAAAATTAACATATTAGTAAGACTTCTGATATCTTCAGCTTTTGCTAGACACTAATAATAGTGCTTAAAGCCTCATTTATTGAGAAACAGAAAAAAACAAATTAAATTATTGGGCTTCTGAAGGCATAAGGATAACAAAAGCTATTTGCAAATATTGTCCTCTTGGTGGCTTTTGCACAAGTGTAAGATTCTACTCCATTGTATCTATATGAAAACTCTGAGAACATTCATCTAAACAGTTTGTCTCCTAGGCATCTCAAAGTTTGTACTGTAGAAATATTCAATCATCCAGCAGCATCTCCTCTACTCTTGTCATAATCCATGAAAATAGGTATTTCTTGAAATTAAGGCGTGTTTATTGTATACAGTTAAATTCCTCCTTTAATAGGAGACAACAAAGCTATAATGAAAGCACTGGTAACATTACTTGATTGTGAAACTTTTTCTACAGTAAATTAAATTTCAATCTGTACAGAAAGTCACTTCTGATATTAAGACATAGTTTACCAAGTTTTCCCCATATATTGGGAAACAATGAATTAAGGGTTTATTAGTGCAATGACTTTACCAAGAGTTCTACCAATTAAATAGTTGTCTAAATAACTTGAAATATATGGTATGATGTGGCTAAGTTTTTAAGAGTTTTCATTGTTTAGCTATAATATTAAAAAAAAAGTTTTTTTTCACTTTTCTTGCATTCCACACAGTACCACTGGCAATATATTTAGCATTTTGCCCACCACACATAATATATGACAGACTATTTTAAATTTTAGGCCAAAGCAAAATCCATCAGAGTGATTGAATTTAAACTACTATGGAACATCTTACAAACATTTTTTAATCTCACATCCATTATTGCTTATGCTAAGCTCTGTAAAACTTATGTGCCAGAGAATTTTATTTTTTACTAAAATTTGGATTTATACCGAGAGTTTAAAATTTTCCAGTCTCTTTGAAAAGTGAGACAAAGCTTTAGTTTTCACATTTACACAGAAATTTATCATGCACAGTGAAATGTCATACATGATTAACGAAGAATTGTCAGTCTCATAGAACAGAGATATACAAAGTGTGTGTTTAAGGGAATATTTAACAATGTTTCCTTAAAAAGTAATCTTTTATTCTTTATTCTTTTATTACCATCATCTTGTTCTGCAACATTCCTCATCACCTCAGATAGAAGATAGAACTATAGAATCAAAGAACAGCCCAGACTGAAAGGGACCTTGAAAGATCATCTGATCCAACCTTTTGTGGGAAAGAAAGCCTAGATGAGATTATCAAGCACCCTGTCCAATCTCTTCTTGAAAACCTTCTGTGATGGGGACTCTACCATGTCCCTGGTAAGGTTGTTCCACTGACTGATCTCACTGTAGAAAAAATAATCTTTCCCATATTGAGCTGAAACCTCTTCCACTGCATCTTGTACTGTGCCCTTTGTCTTCTCCGTGTGGCTTGTTGTGGAGGAGTGGGCAAAGGAAGGAGAGGGAAAGACTCATACATGCTCATCTTAAACATTTCTCTAGTACCTGGCTTTGGGGAGCACTTTGTTCACCATGCTGACTGAAGATGATCCCATTTCATACTAACTCTTTTTCCTTCTTTATGCACCAGTCGTCTGGCCAGAGAGCCTAAGTGCCTAAAACTTGCTTTTGTATTCAACTCTGAAAAGTCAGAAACTTAAAAAATCTCACCTTTGGTTTGATGATATTTGATGACTTCTTTTTTCACATAGCAATATATTTTAACATGAATAAGTAAAAATAAAAGGGGCTCTATTTACAGTATGGTCTTGAAAATAAATATATTTCTGTGTTAATATTTTAGTCTGTGTTAATACTTTCAGATAGTCAAACATTCTGGGATATCATGGATATGTGGAATGTAATCTTAATGCCTTTTTACATTTTTACACATATTGTACTGTATGACATTGACTTTGCTACCTGTATAGATGCTTACATTAATTTCATTAAACAATGAATAAGAAGTTTTATCCCTAGGAAAAAAATGCTACTGGAAAGAAATGTTGACACTGGACATGGATTTACTTTTTGTCACAAATTAGCATGAGATTTAGCAAAAAAAAAAAAAAAATAAAAATAGAATTAATACAATACCTGTGGGAATCTTTTAAGAAAATTAGTCTTACCTCAGTTCATAGTTGTTACATGCAAGACTCCTATGTTGATTTTGTTTAATTAAAAAAACTTTATTAAGCTGAACTTGAAAAGTAATGGTATGCTTTGCCTTATTTTTCACAGCTATAATTTCATCACTGAAAAAGCAGGTAGACTATTTACATTTTAGTATAGTTTTTACATGTACTTGTTCACTTATTTAAATATATTTATAACCGTTACCTTTTTTCTTTTCTTTACCTTTACTAATGATGTCAACATACGTTCCACTATCATCATGTTGGTAGCTCACACCTTTCACCACATTAATCTCTGCCCTTCTTTCTGCAAAATGTATATAGCTTTTATGAGAATTTAAATTATTTCCTAATCTCTCTCCATCCCACTTTAAATCTCCTGGTCATTTCAGCATAGCTGTACCATTTTCTATTATTTTTAGCCATTACAGCCTATGTCATAATACATGGCTCAAGTTAACAGGTTTTTCCATCACATAAAATCATGAAGAAAGGTATATTCCTGCTTCCAGCTGTTCCTGTTTTTCAGGATTTCCTCACACCCTAATAAATACAGAGGGATTCACTTCAAGATTTAGATTCATGTGCCCACATTAGAAGAAAGTTTCCATTAGAGTTAGCAAAGACCTCGTGTGTGATTTAATTGCTCCCACATAGCTTCTGGTGAAATTTGATGTGCCTCCCGATATACCCTGACCTCCAGGTGCAAGTCCACCCGAGCACAGGTCTACAGTATCTCCTATGTTGTCTCTGTTGGCCACATGCATGTGTCTCGGATACCTCAAGTATATTCAAATGGCTATATAATTATGTTTAAACAACTAAGCTGAACTTAAAATCGATAAAAGTAACAGAATCTAAAAATAAATTATAGGTTAGTTAAAGGTGGATATCTACTGTCGGGTGAGCTGAATACTCTCCCGAGCATTTTGACTGGATTTCAGTCAGCCGTTTGCTCACAGCTGTTTCTGTGGGTCACTGCATGGACTGCTCCTTATTTCCTGGTTTATTTAGTGTCTCGTAGCTTGTGTCCATACTGCTCATGTTTAAGGTCTGACAGGGCTGACTATTTGGTTCCACAAACCACAAAACATGCAGTAAGACTAGTAATTGATAGTTTTCTTGTACACCTTGTCTAGAGAGTAGCCTGCCTAACACATTATACACTTATATCCTTCATGCCGTTATCACTGTTTGTATTCTTGTGGAGGACCACAATGGAAAACCTTTTATGGCTTTGTTAATTTTTAAGAGGAACTATTTAGCGCTGTATTCAAATGCTTCAGTCTAAAGCCACTTCCTCACAGTTTGCTAGGTGTCTTGCAGTAACTAATCTTCTTTTCTGCCTTTGAAAAAAACTGGGGGCAACTCTGAGCCTTATTTGGTCAGTGTTTTAATAATTGTTATGGTTCTTTAAGAATTAATATTTCCTTCCAACATTCTGAAGAGAATGAGAAAGCTGCCTTGAAAGCCCACCGTATTTATGCTCTTAGAGCATAACACTAAATTTATGTTTTGTGCAAAACTGCATTGAAAAAAATCTGGAAGTCTAAGTTAGGCATAGGAAATGAGATATGATATCTGTTACAGTTCTGTTCTCATTATGGATTGGAGTACTCTTTAAACCTACCCATTTGCAAGAAAACACTCCTCTGTTTTGTCTAGGCAGGGATGTTGTCCTCCCCTAGAAGGAAATCCAAGAGCGACCTGAGGTAAGCGGGTGACTGGTAGAACAGGACTATGGAGAAAACCATGGTGTGATCCAGACTGACCCTGTCTATGTACCCACTGGGGCAGGGAAGGAACAGGAAAAGAGAGTACTGGGGTGATCTGCCTAAGAGTAACTGCTAAAGCTGAGTGAGCAACATTAAGGTCCAATCTTTATCATTTTTCTGTTACTTAAAATACTTGTCAGTTTGTAAAATGAAAAATCTGACAATATTTTAGTTACTTTATTTTATTTTTCCCTCAAAGAAATCTTGACATATTACTAGAACTGAGATGTTTGAGAAACCTCCTATGAACATTACTTGAATGTGCTGATTCAGCTATAAATACGGTTCAAAATGGATTTTTTCTTTCCTTTTAGCTGTCAAATCAGAAAGCTACCCTTAATAAAGCTCAGTTACGAGCACATAAATTTGGGATGTCGATGAACACTAGCATGAGGATTTAAACTCACTCCTATCATAACCTAGTTAAGCATCTTCATTACCAGGCTAATGGTGAGTTTCTTGTTTACTGAGAAATTTTAAACAGGCTTGGTTTAATCAAGGCTATGCTGAATTATATCGTTTTGATATTTTAGTACATTTTATGCTACAGGGAAAAAAAATTCCTATCCATCTTCGTTCAAGAGGTAGTGTTTTAACATAATGCATTCCAATTTTTTCTAAATGTTTTATTTCTCAGCACTTTCATTTCTACATGACTTAAATGTCTGTATTAATTAATCCTCTGCTTTTCATGCAATCTTAGACTTTAAAAAAAAATAATTTTTTTTTAATGTACAGTGGCAGAGTGGGAAAACTAGGCACACATGACCTTAGTGAAGCACATCAAGGTTGGTTGAAATCTTGATAAACCTCAAGTTAGAGCAGGTTTTTGTATGTCTTTTTCAGAATTCAGTTTTGTTCCTCAAGCAATTCTCTTTCAAAATCAGTTTCTTTCTTACCTAATTCCAATGAACATCCTTGATTTCAGGCACCAACAAAAAGCACAAGGGACAATAAAATAATGAAGGCAGTGTCATAACAAAAAAAAAAAGAAAATTTATTTTATTTCTAATATGAAATTAACGGTATGTAGCTGAAAATGAAAATTTCCTTTCAAAAGCAGTAAGAATTCAAACATTGTTTTTGGCAAATGTGTGTATGTAGTCCAATATATTTGCATGAAGCAGATCTTGTTGAACATAACAAAGAGCTGATTTTTCCTCCCAATAGACAGAATATATCTATTCATTATGCAGTGTTCCTTCTTTGTCCTCATAGCTAGACTTTCTATATAGGAAAAAAAAAAAAGGAAAAAAAAAAGAAAAGAAAAAGAGCCCTGTGCCTTGACATTCTGAAAAGAACCTGCAAAAGCTTGTAATGTTTAAAACAAACTTCTGTCACATTATTTTGAAGTTGTATGTCTTGCAGTTGCTAGCCTTACACAAGTAATATTCTTAGATATCTAAATTGCTAATGGATTGAATATCTTCATTGTAAATTAAATGAACTTTTGAATGATTGTATGATTCATGTTGTTAACTATAAATATACTTGGTTGCTTTTTTGAAAAGCAAAGACTACAGTGTACTTACTGAAATAAGAATGGAAGGACAAAATTAATTTTTAGCCCTGTTACATTATAGGAAAAGCACTTACCATAATTTTAAGTATGTTTTCCCCAAATAGTAATACAAACATAACAAATATATTTAAGTTATAATTAGAGATACATTTAAGATCTCCTCTTTTTTTTTAACCCTTTCCAATTTAGATAAAATAGCATGAATATCAAGATAGCTTGTGAAAATATCTACTGACTATCTACTGATAGTATCTTTTTTTTTTCTTTTTTTGGGGGGGGTCCTTATTGTATAGTGTATAGCTATCAAGGTGTCAACCGCATAACTGCAAACTCTTGTACATTCTTTTCATGCTTCTGAAAGCAAGATGATTGTGCACCTTATAATTATTACCTAGCATTCTAGACAACAAATAAAATCTGAAACCTGAAGAAAAGACAAAGTGTAATCCACATGAAGCTATATTTTTGTGATAGAAAACAAGCCTGTAAGCTTAAAACATTAACACATTAAAACATTATCAACTTTTGCTGGCTATTTTCAGAATGTCAAGGCGCGGGGGTTTTATACTTTTTTTTTCTTTTTTTTTGTTTTCTTTATAGAAGGTCTGACTATGAGGCAAAAAGAAGGAACAATGCATAATGAATAGATATATTCTGTCTATTGGGAGGAAAAATCAGCTCTTCTTTCTATTTCTAATTACAAAATGTTCTTTTGCTACCGGCTTTTCTATTAAATTTTTACAACAGTCAGTTGACACACAACCTATGGTACATATTTACATGTAGTAAACACTTCAGATTATGCTGAATTTACCAGTCTGAGGTACATAGTCTAAAAATTGTTAATTAAGGTGCAATCTCTTTAGGAATGTAAGTGAATTGCAAATGTGGATTTAAAAGCTGGAAACAGTTCTTTTGGCTGAATGAATTCTCACTCTAAGTTTTGTTCATTGACACATACTGAATGAGCACCTGTGCTATAACCCTGAAGACATATTTCAGTATGTATTTAATATCTACACTGACCCAAACAGCTAGGAGTCAAAATAAATTTTTCAAATGATAGAAATCATCTGCAAAATTTTGAAAAATATTTAGAAAAGAAGTAGCAGTCTTGTTTAAGATGGTATGTAGCATGGTGAGGCAGCTATTTGCTGCCCACATGCATAAAGTCTCCCTCCTCAGCCCATATACATTTTTATTGTATTTGGTCATCAATCCTACATGTGTCTGAAAGACAGAAAGGATGTTCTATAGAAATTCACCCAGTGCATTTGACATTAGAGTTCTGCTAAGTATTAAGCCGAACAAAGCTGAAGTCTTTTTAGATGTAGAACTTCAGATTCTCACAGTACTGTTACAGATATTCACCTAACTCTGTACAACCCTGGCTTATCAGAAGTGGTAGGGTTTGTGCTCCACACTTTCTGCACCACCTGCATCCCAGCTTTATCCGGGGGGAACCGCCGTATTCTGTTCCAACTTCATTCCTTCCCTGCTTATCACAAGATGGAAATTTCTAGGTCATGGTCTCAAATGGCATATACATCAGGATTAGGTCACATTACATGGCTGCTCAAGAGACGAGGCGTCCAGGATGCTTTTTTGGCAGAAGACCTAATGGCTGTGTTTTAAGTATGCATCGTGCCTATGTACCAGACCCAGCTACAGACTGCCCAAGAGGATCGCCTATTATGTTCCTGAATCTGGTTATAGTTTATATGCCAACTGTAATATTCATTGCCTGCCACGTATCTTTTCTCCCCTTATCCTCTGCCTTATAACATTAGGGCACTGCCTCCTTTCCATTCCTGGTCTTTGTAGTTTTTCAGCAGATTGGGTATCTACTGATCAACAAAATAAAATAGCTAAGAAAAAATAATACGGTCATGGAAGCATGTTGCAATCAGGGGTCACATCCTGCAAGAAGGCATGTTTCTCAGCAATGGTCCAGAAACTTGGTGTCTGCCAGTATGTCATCCCATGTGTTTGTCCTGTCAACCTCAAAACACATGATGAGCTCAGATGATGGCCAGAAACATGAGCTTTATGAAATTGGGGAAATCTAAAGACAGCTTTATAAATTTGTAATTCAGGGAGAGAAGGAGACAGAAAAAGAAAGTCACTAGGCCAGAAGGATCCAGGCAAGTAATATGGGCTTTAGAGATAGATCTGTGCTGCACCTCACAGCATGTGCTAGTTTGTGACAGACATTTATCCATGTACATGAGAGGTAACAGTCTTCAGAACATGAGGAACTTCCCCAAATTCCTTTCATGACACCAAGCAGAAATAAAATTCTACCTTACAATTTTTTCCCTCAGCGTCACATTTATAATTCTTTGCTACTAGTTATTCCAAGACGTACTTTGTCACAAAGGAACTTAGAGGACATAAGGAGAGGGCAAGACAGTTGTGCTCCATCAGATTTGCATGGATCAAAAGGGAAGATAGAGAGCATTTGTGATCTATCACCCAAAACACAGGATCACTGACCTTTTAAAAATCTGAAATATGTAGAATATATTTTAAAGGAACAGGTAAGGCTAGAAGAGATAAAAAATGTGATGGGAAGATGGTGGAAGGGGAAACAGGAGGAAATGACTGGATATTCAGTCTCAGCAGAACACAAGAGCTGCCACCCCTGACAGGCAGGGTGCCACCAGTCATCAGCTCTAGATAACACGGTAGCTCCCAGGTCTTGCTGGTTTCTGCAAGCAATATGGAAAAGGGTGCTCACATTGCAGCAAGCTACCACTGATCATGGTACTGGCAGATGGTTAACACAGCTGGTGTCAGAAGATATCTGACAACAAACTATCAAACAAGTTCAAAAAAACCCAATATTGTTCAGAACACGATTTTTAATGAAAAATATTACACTGTGGCCCTCTTCAAAATAATAATAAGTGAGTCAGCAGGGAGATCTTCAATGTAACAAGTGTTATTTCTATTGAAATATCAATTTAGAATTGTGATCACAAAGTGTCTCCACATTTGTTATGGTATGGTTTCTTTACCATGTGTAAAACCTGTTATACTGTTCTGATAATTAATTTCAAGTGTTTAGACCCAAGAAAAAATGTGTGTGTGTGTGTGTTATTTGTTTTACTATTTCTTTAGGTAGACATATTACTTCGGGTAATAGGTAGACAGGAGTGAAAAGCACTTGTGAAAAGCACTAAAGAAGGATCAGACAGCACTGCTTGAAAGGTATTTATTCAAATATAAACAATTTTTTTATGAAAAGGCGGGTTAACTCAGTAACAATATTCCCCATTAGTTCTATATGTACTGGATTGAACTAAACTCAGCACAAAGATATATTTGCAGTGTAATACATAGATCTTTCCATCCAAACTGTATTATAGATAACAGGATTTACTCCATTAATCTATTCAAACCACTAATTTTTTCAACAATAATATTTTAAGAATATCATGAGCCTTATACCAGAAGATTCTGTTAGTTAGAATTCTTAAAAATATCAGCAGCGACAAGAAGTTTTCATTTGAAAATTAACTCTCTGGACATTTTTTATAAATCTATTATTTTACAGTGATGATATATGTTTACAGTGGTGACATTATGTTTTCAGTCAATTGCAACTTGCCAAATTTAACTGCTCAGACTAAAAACTACATCAGAACATGTCTGCATTTTGATTCCACATTTGAAAGTTACCTGTTTGTGCCACTTTCAGCCAAAACTACATAAATCATTTTAACAGGATAGTTCTCTGCTGAGGAAACATAAAAGCATTATTTAGTCTTCACTTACATGACCATATGTTCTGTTTTTGCAAAGGTCTTCTGACATCTGAACCATCAGAATAACCAAAAGCAGGAGTGGGTGGTTTTCCTCTGTGTGAACCAATAAAAGGGAGATAAGGCACAAAAACAAATCAGTAACTGGTATTTTTTAATCAACAAATCTGAACAAAGAAACCCTTTTCTGAAACCATTTTGGAACCCGGATTCTGCTCAAATTTTAAAGATTATATGGGGTAATTACACAGTTTTGAAGAAATGTATTCAAAATAGCATTACAGTAAGTTTGAAGTGTCTGTTTCCCTCAGGACACAAATAAATGAAATCTGAGCCTCAATGCGCTCCAGTCAGATAGTACGGTCTCTCTTCCCAAGACACTGCGGACTTCATAAACACGATTCACAACGTCCCTCCTTCCCTCTCTGTGAGAGAAGTACACCCTACACAGGCCTGAGGGGAAGGGATGGGCAGAGGCTTCTCCTGCAGAAAGCACTGCGGGGTGACAGGTCCTCCTGAGAAGAAGGCGTATGCTTTTTCCCCCTGCTTGAGGGTGCCACTTCACAATCTCATACCGAAATCTGCCAGGGCAGGAGGGCCAGGAGCTACTCAGAGAGACAGGCCGATAATAATTTTAAGAGGAACATTGCCCTGGCTTCCAGACTAGCTTAGGCAACATGAAGAGTTTAGGGATTTATTTTCTGGAATCTCTCTCAAAGGACTCAAGTGACTGAGGTATAGGTTAGCGTGTGATTTTGCCTTCTTAATCTTGAAGTAGCAGATGACCAGTTTATGTATTCATTGAGTCTGTTTTCCCAGATCAAAGAGAATTGTTCTTCCCTTGCTCCTATGGGCCCTAAGGTCAGTGGTTTAAAAGGTTTACTGGCAGTAGCGCCTCAAATATAAATCCACATTCTTTAGTACGTTTGAATAATAAAATAAAGGAACAAAAGTGATGCAGCAGTTTACTCCTGGCTCTGTTTATGAGAAATTTAGTCTAATTTTAGTCTTCAATGTACTCAGCAGAAAAGTGTCTGTAGTTTTAATACAGAAAGAATTGGCCCTGCTCTTAGTAAGGACTGCAGAAAAATTCCTTTTCAGCTATAAGCTATACATTAATTCATAAGCTTTGACTTTAATTTTTGCTACTCATTCTTTAGTGGCGTTTGTAGTTATTTTGACTTGTAGCATCATTGTGTATAATAAGTGCCTACAATTGAATGGTAAAATATTCATAAATTTAGATGAATGTGGAAGGTGTATAGTCAGCAGTTCTATTGATTATTCTTTTTTTTAATTTAATATTATGAATTTTCAGCACTTGCCTTAGCTTATAATTAATGGTCTTATTAAAATAAAACTGCAGGTAGCCAGCAGCTGGTACATTCAGTTTACAGGATATCAGATTTTTCCAAAACAAATTATTCAATACTAATGCAAATCTCATTTTGCTAATACTGAAATTATAACATGCCTGGAACCAAAAATTACACTTGAAAAAAATGCATTTGAAATTACTTAAAACTGTAAGTCTCGTTAAAAACCTCTTTTTAAGCCGCAATTTAATTTAACAAGTAACACCGCTTCTATCAGCCAAATAGTTTGGGCATTGTTAAGAGGTATTCTTTGCCCAAGGTAATTGTTACTTGGCTAATGATCTATTTGGAAGCTATTGTAAGTTGAGCAGAAAGTAATTGGCACAATGAAGAAAATAATTTTCTTGCAAATCAGACATCACAAATGGTAGCCTAGGGCCCTAGACCTGAAAACTCTCATTTATGTATGTGCTTAATTTACACATGAGTAATCCAGCTCCAAAGGCTAGGCTATCTGCTTGCTTTTGTTTGTTTTGTTTTTTCTACTACACATTACTTGTGTCTTATATGGAATAAATACTGGTGATTTCCTTGTCCTTAGTGGATTTTAAAGCTACATCCAAAGGAGAGAATATGAGAGTGTACTCCATTTTCAGAAAAGGCATGCATGCTCCAGTCGTGGTCAGGCTCCATACTGTGGGGAGGACATGTGTCCCCACTCTCCAACCCTTGGAGTCTGTGCATTGGACTGTAGCCACAGAAGGTTCCTTTTTTTTTTTTTTTTTTTTTTTTTTTTTTTTAAAAATAAAGGCGCTTGTAAACAGATCAGCCTGCAATTTTGAAGATTCTGGTAAAATCTGTAGGCTGTAGGCTGACTGTTGCTCTGGTTAAAGTGAAACAACTTTTTTGGAGTAGGAAGGTTTTACTGTTTCCTAGAAGTAGTCAAAGCCTACTTTAATCTCCTCTAGAAATTATATCTGCAACTTGACCTTCAGGCTGATTTTTTTTGTTTTAAATTCCTCCCATCATTATTTTTACACTATATAATCTTAATATGCATACTCTATACACACACATGTACTCACAGATACACAAACACGTGCAAGCTATCAGACATCCAGTAATTAAATGTCTGTGTGAATAAGAACATATTGATTGTTGAATTAATAAATATCAGGAATTAAATACTGTTCCCAAGATCAGCAAAGATAAAGTGTAATTAATTTAATTTTGAAGCTGAACACTGATTACAAAGAAAGAAAAAAAAAAGATTAAAGTATTTCCCAAAAATCAATTAGATTGATTAAATCCTATATGTCTCTCTGTTTTAAGTGCCCAAGAGTGGACACTTCTAACAAACTACAAGCTATATATTTTAGGAATAAAAAAATTTAAAAGATATTATCCCTGACTAAGATCAGAAAAAAATTTTTTTCTATGTCTTTGGATGATTTCACTTTCCTTAAATCAGGGTGTTTTTTTCCTAAAAGCTATGTGAATAGCACTGTTCTAAGACTTGGCAATATTCTCTGTAACATACTTATTTTTTTTGGAGAAAAAAAGACTTACTCTGTTTTCTTAGAAATATTAAACATAGAAAAAGAAAACATTTAAAAATTGGAAAACATACTTATTTGCAGTTTAAAAAAATAATTAAGAGCATTGGAGGCAATAAAGACATAAAACAGGCCAAATAACATCATAGAGTTTTAAAGAATATAATGAGAAAATTAGATAAACAACTTTTACATTTAAGTGTGTATTTTTGAAGAGCTATCTAGGTATCCATCTGATAGAACTGATCCTAGAATAAATAGCCTAAAGTCTGTTTCTCTTTTGGTTTAAGAAAGATTTAAAGGAAGTAAATTATGAGGGCAATTGTATTTCTTATAGTAGACAAATGCTGTGTATCTATGGGAAGCTGTGAAGCAGTGCAAGTGTAGCAGTGACCCGACCTGAGCTGGCTTTGGCGCCCAGTAACTCCACCCAAGACACCACCTCTCCTGTCCCGAGTGACCACCATAACAGATGGAGCCCAAAGTCATGGACCAAAT
>JANZLQ010000008.1:13416668-13430620 GCA_026212715.1 Elanus axillaris
CTCCCCTCCTCTCCTCTCCTCTCCTCTCCACAGGTCAGTGGGCATCTTCTGTTATGTGTTCATTATCACATATAATTTTGTGAATATATCTGAATCTCACTTAATTTTGTTGCTTTACTTTTTTCAAATTATTATGCTTTTGAATGTTATCTTTGTGATTCTTCAATTTTATTAATCTGCTACCAATGTGGGTATAGCTGCTGGAGAAATATTTTCTCTCATTGACTTTAAAGATTACTTTTCCTAGACATTTTTAAAAAATGAATACATTTCTTCTATGTCCTTTCCAGCTTGAACCTAAGACATTACATTTTATTTATAACTCAGAGCAAACTTTGAAGAATAGTTTCAGTTTCAACTAAGTGATATATAAGCATTAAATTGTTTCATATCTTTTGAGATAGAAGATTAATTTAAGCAAGATTTTAAGTATTTTTCACACACAGGTGAGTTAGGTTCATAACTTCAGGTCTATCAAAGTTTTCTCCCACAAGAAATGTGCTACAAATTCTTTGTATTTTGTTCTGGTTTACCTCTCACAAAGTTGCAATGGGAATATTCATTTTTGATTGATCTGCACATGAAACAACACTTTTTTCAACCCAGATACAATTCTCTCAAAAAGTAGCCAGGAGAGCAACTCCCATCAGCAACTCATGTTACTCATCTTACTAAAGTGCAGAGTGGTGTAAAACAAAGGGAAGGATGAAATTTTGGTGAAAAAAGTATTACTTGTTCAACTTGTTCAATTTCAGTATTCTTTATCCTCCACCCCTATCCCCCACCCCTGAGATATTAATGTGCAAAACCAAACACTTGAGTGGTGCTTCCAGAATATGAAAGATGCTTTGAAGCTTTGGTCAGTTGAAGCCTTGACAATTTAAAAACTATTTTAAAAAGCTGATTGACTACCATCCAGGATATTATTGCAACTTTTTGGCTTGCTTTTCATCAGAAAATACTGTAGTAGCAAGAAGTACCCCAGAAATATTATCAGATCTTAAGTTGTTCTATAATATTACTACTTCTTTCACGTCACTTTTTCAGGTATATTATAAAGTAGCATGAGTTTTATTTTGTGGACTTTTTTTCCTTTGGTTTTAATCCTTAATAGATTATTTTTTTTCTCTCTCTCTTCACCCTTTCCATTTAGAGGAATACAGATATGGGACTCAGTCAATGCTTTCTCTTACCTTCTTTTTATAGGAGTGGTCCAAACTGCAATAAAGAGTTGATAACAATATTACAACAATGTGTGAAACTTTTACTTCAGAATCCACTAGGGATTTTAGGATATTTAGGTCCAGGTAGAGGACTTCAATACCAGTTTTTCTAAAAGACTTGCTTTGGTGGTCGCAACAGTTCACTCTTTCTTTTGGTACAGAGAAACTTAATAAAATCCCCCAAAAGTCTCTGAAAAGCAGTTGAGCAGGTAAAAACCTGTGTAGAGATTGCATTAGCACTGCAGTAGGATTGGCATGTGAGAAAACATATTTTGTTTTTACACACACATGCACATTACTTCATGCTGTGGTGCTGCTGTCATATCAAAACCATGATGTAACAATATACAACACTGCTGGCATAACTCAATATAACTTGACATAGTGCAAGAATTTTGAATTTGGTTCTGTATAACTTCCATAAAACTGTAATCTGCACTCCCTTAGTAAAGTTATAGATAGGCCAACACACAATGTTATGATTTCTTTCCTATTCACACACTTTCTTACACAGTAACAGGCACCGAGGGTTCTAAAAAATAAATGCAGAGAAAAGCTTTCGAGCAGGTAAATTTCAAAGGGTTTATTCACACAGATTATTGGCAAAGAGCTCACTCCAGCAATATTTTACACTCTGCTAGAATGCAGTAAATTGATATAGCAGGAAAATTATGTGAAATAAGTATTTCCTTTAGACATATGTGTATGATTATCTAACTAGGCCACTGGCTACTATCAAAAGTATATTAGGGATGCCAGTCTCCAGTTATATTCAGTAGTATGCCAGAACTTGATGTTTTTCACTTCATTGGTATCTGCAGATTATGAGTGTTGCAGACTTTGAGTATTAAAGAATTCATAAATTGTTCAGTTCAGAAAAAATGACTGTGTAAAAATACAATTCTTTGCTCACTATTTCTGCTGTCTAAGATGTTTGAAAAGCACACTAGCTTTTAAATATATATATATATATATATATATATATATATAGCTACTTGATCCTGTTAGCTCTGTGGAGAAAATGGAGTTGAGGAAAAGAAGTTAGTTTTTCTTACAATGGAGTAGATTATACAGTAAGTTCCAATCAGTTAAAACATTTAAAAAAAACCCAACACAACCTTTTGAAGACAATGGCATTTCAATGGCTAGAAGTAGGTTCACAGATTAGGATCTTTTTACTTGGATGTTTATATCTTAGTTTGCTGTCTAAGTCAGATGTCTAAGCATAACAGTCAGTAAATTTGGGGAAGTTCTTTAGCTGATCCTATGTAGGTATATACTCTTAGAGGAGCTGAATGACCCTCCAGACTCAGATGGGCAGAATTCATTTGCCTAACAATAGGTGTTCAGTGTCATTTAAGATATCCTAGCATATCACTCCTCACCGTATCTGCTGGTCCAGAAAGGCACAGTTTTCCTGTAGGTCCTATGTTACCTTTGCTAACCCACTGGAGATGTCTTGAATACTGTGAGACATTTATATTGACACTAGACATCTATCTGTAGATGACTGAATTGAGCTCCACATTTTCACTGACAGTGGGAACTTAGCAATCTATGGCTCTTCACCTTGGACAGTGATGAAAAAGTTTTATTCCACCCAATGGTTTATTATAATCTGTAATATAAAATAAAAATCTAGAAGTCTAAATTTGGAACACAGAAATTAATTCCTGGTATCTGACAAATGAATAGACCAGCATGATGCTGTCAAAGCAGTTAACATAGGTAAAAAAAGTCTCTTCCTCGCCAAACAGTTCACCTTCCTTCTGTAGGACTGCCTCAGCCGCCTTCTTTCCTTTTTTACACTGAGCAAGGTATTTGCAACGCAGAAGGCAGAGTGGCCATTTCCATTAGATTTTGAAATAGCAAGCATTCTTCCCTCTGACAAATTCGTTGCATCCCGGTGACAGAGTAGGTTATCAGAATTCTACACCAATTTGTTAAAGTGCAACTTCTGAGTTTATGTGTGATTAATTTCTTATTAGTCAAATTTAAGTTTTACTCATCTGAACAAAGAATTACTCTTAGTCCAATTACAGTGATATTAAAAATTATAGTTCAAACTATCGGCAATAAAAATTCTATACACAAAATTTTAGCATTTATGCCTTCCTATGGTGTTACACTCCTCCTTTCAGTGCCCCACTGGCTCCTGGGGTTGATGAGTCAGAACTCATAAAAAAAAAAAGAAAATATTATAGTGAGTCATTAGTCTCCCCAGGAGACAAAGGATTGCCATGTCAATATTTTCTTCCACTTAAATCTTAGGTCACCTTGGGGTCATTTTCATAGGCTTCCTAAACCATTCTACACCTTGTTCTTTCTTCACTGCTCTGTAATTCCATCTTGCATCCTAATTTACTAAGTACCAAGTGTTTTACACGTGTTGGAAACTTGGTTTTTATTCTCTTTATACCCCTAATACTGGCTTTACACAGACAGCTGCCAAGGTTATATTGCTTGAATGACTAGTAACTGACTACTTATAACTTTTTATCGCCTTGAGGTCTATTGTCCCCTGTTTGTGCTTTCAAGGTCCTTAGTGTCATCTCAGGTCTTTATTCTGCTACACTGAGTTCTTATTTTAGAGTCATAGATGGCTCATTTAATGCAGAAGAACTACTTGGTATTAATATTAATTAGTAGTATGTGTGTGTGTACTGATTTTGTCTGGTTTGCTTAATTTTCTTCATAGCAGCTCATTTTGCTTCACCTAGTTTGGTTAATTTTCTTTTGTCATCTCATTTTGCTTCACCTATTAAATTGTCTTCATCTCAGCCCATGGGTTTTCTCACTTTTACCCTTCCTATTCTCTCCCCCATCCTGCTGGGGGGGAGGGGAGTGAGCGAGTGGCTGTGTGGGACTGAGCTGCCTACCATGATCAAGTACCACAGTATGTGCCAATAAGCATTACCTTGCACAATTGTACAAAGCTAGGTAGAAACTAAACCAGATTGGGTAATAATGACCCTGTTGTTTGGCAGCTTCTATCATGGTTATATAAACCAAAATGAATCTTAAGGCAGGCCAATAAAATTCTAGGAAAATCCTGAACAATCTTGAGTCTGTTTTGCTATTTAAACACAAAGCTTGTGGTCTGTTACAAAAAATGGTGACTCCATATTCACTAGGATACCGTACTGTGCCCCCCAACACATTTCTTCAAAGTTTGTTGCAACATGAGAAACTTGAACCAGATGCTAAACTGCAAGTTATACAGACAGAAATAATAAAAGGGATCTCAGCCCATTCCAGTGATAAGGACAGCTTGATTTATTGCCAAGTTAAATGAGAGAGTCGTAAAGCAGTATATCTTGTATATGAGATGAAAACCTTCACACTCACCATCTCAAATGGCAAGTTTTCCACTTGCAGGATGAGGGGGACTCCTGCACCTTGCATGCTGCTTATTCGGCCTTCTTTTCTGCCTTTCTTGTGTCCATCCTGTGCAGTCAGCACGGATGGCTATGGTCCATGATGGTCGCTAGTTGCTGAGGTTGAGGTGGCAAGACCTGAGAGCAATTTGAGGAGGGAAGCTGGAATCAGTTGGGCCCCTTCTTTCATCCTCTGATTGTCCTCAGCAACCAGTGGTGGTTTTATTCATCTTCTCTCTCCTTGAAACAGAGGGTGATGATCAGATACATGCCTGACATAGTTGATGTTTTTTATGGGGAGCAGGACTTGTTCTAGTTTCACCAGGCACCTTGTCAGTTCTGGTTCCAACAGCCACCTTGCCTGGCTTTTCCACACCCTTCGCTCTGATCTGATAGATCTTACTACTTGCACGTGTCCCTGTACTCCCATTTGTACAACTATATCACAAAAGTCCATTTGCCCCTTTGTGACTACAGATTAGATTTCTCTCTATGCTTAATTGTCAGAAAATATTAATACATTCTTGCATAATAATGTCATTAGCAGTGTTACAATGTTACAAAATGCTTATACATTATTTCCATTGCATTATTTCAATATGTCTATGCCTGGGTTTAAGGTAAATATTTTAATATCTTCCATAATGGTTGCAACTTACTCTATGGTTGCAACAGGACTCTGCTGTGGTTACTTCTCTTAAGTTTCATAAATAAATAAATAGTAAGTGTTCCAGGAAAGAACTACAACCAGAAAAAGAAGTGGAAAAAGATGATGTCATCTAAAACTTGGCCTAACAGGAAGGGGAAAGGATTTCAGTGATCGGAAAATAATTATCAAATGTACTTGATAAGTACAGTAAGAGTAAATCAGTATAGTACAGAAAGGATCAAAATTTCACTAAGAAGCAAAAGGTTTATCATCAACAAGATACAAAGACACCTCTGTGTTTTTAGCAGGCCTTTTTAAAGATTTGTATTTTCTTATCTGTAGCGTCAAATTAACTTTCCAAATTATCATGGGCTGCACAGGAAATAATAGTTGTGACAATTTATGAGTTTTTATTTCTTTACTTTTCAACATTATTAATTTTTTTTCTTTTTCTGTTTTCATTCTGTGTATATTTTTATGTATATAACAATATTGGTACAACAAGAATTTTATATTTGTGTATTGACTATATCTTTACTCAGTGCTAACTCTGAAATTAAGTCACAGTTACTGAAGTGGTTTTCAAATTCAACACTATGATAATATAGTTTGCAATTAAAGAAGAAATTAATATATTCATAGATCAAATAGGGATTATACTGACTGCCTACACATTGTATCTCCTTAATCCAGTGAACAATACTGATCACTGAAAGACTTAACAAAGGAAACATGTTTAAGCACTTAGATTAGTTTTACTGTATGTAGATAATTTCATCTTGCATAAAAGGTTTGATTATCCTTTTATACATTTTCCTTTTATTACACATATATGACAAAGTTTCTGCTATAGTAAGGTCTAGCATAGTAAATTAAACTTTTTCTTTTCTTTTCACTTTACACATTGAAAGCAGTCCTCTGCCTAAACTGTGAAATTATGCTCAGTAATAGATCTTCTGTATAATAATTTATGTGGATGATCATAAACTATCTTTTATAATTTACAGTCTGTTAACATTCTGTCAGGAAATGACACTGAGAAAAGCTCCTCTCTAATAGAAGAGGTGAACTTATGAAGCCCTATGGTAGAGTAAAACAAGCTCTGTTATAATGTATTAGGGCATTGTTTAAAAAGTCAGTCTGGTTGCTCTTCTAAACAAGCCTCTTACTGCAGATTGTTATTTAATTAGGGCATTATTGTTTTTCAAGACCTAACCCTGTGTTCTGTGTAATTTCTTACTTTCTGAGCAGATATGACCTTGAAGTTCAATGTTTTAGTTAGTATAAAACAATTTTTGTTTGGATTGGTTTGATCTGGTCTTGGTTTTGGTTTGTTTTTGCAACTTCAGTGCACGAGTGGAGCCAGAAAATATTTTTTCAGTGCATTTACATATGAATTACAATATATTTGAAAGGACAGAGAAATGCCACTAATTCTGTAACCAATGGCAGAACCAAACCCACTTGTAGTGTAAAAATTATCTAAAATAAGAATTTATCAGTAAAGGGACTGATCTAATTACAGATCTATATTTCTATATTATCACTCATGTCTGCTCCAATAAATATGTAATTACTTCCAGGAAGTGGACAAGCTCCAAAAAGAAGAGTTACAGACCTGTGACAAGTGATTAGCCACTTTTCTG
Source organism: Elanus axillaris (assembly GCA_026212715.1). Taxonomy (NCBI): domain Eukaryota; kingdom Metazoa; phylum Chordata; class Aves; order Accipitriformes; family Accipitridae; genus Elanus; species Elanus axillaris. Next base: position 13,423,564 of record JANZLQ010000008.1, read on the forward strand.
GAAAGTAGAAGATCATCTTTGAATCTCTTTTTCATTATACATAGTCAGCTCATCTTATACTATTAAGTATTACTGTATAGGAAAAAAAATAGAAGAGATAAAAGATTTTTCTTTTTCTATTATAGCTTGAGACCCTGAAGTGACCTATAGGCAGTCTAGGGAGTTTATAGATAAGTTGTGAATTTTGCTAAGCTTTTCATGCTGCCAGGAATGGGCAGACTTAACAGCAAAAATGTAGGTATCTGAAAATTTCCACAGACAGATACTAGGCAAGGTGCTTGGGATTTACAGTACCTGTGAGGTAGATAACCAAGGATAACTAGCAATGTCTCTCAGTGCAGTCTGAAACTGTCACAAAATCTTTCTTCAGTTATTATTTCACGCAAAAATCTCTCACTATATTTTAAATATTTAAAATTCATTGTAATTTCATGATTGCAACTCCACACAGCTGACAACGTAGTTGTCACTATAATTGCTAGAACACTGATATTCAGATTCTCTTCTGTTATGGTCTGCCATAACCTTTTAAGTCAAAGAAGCTAACACATTTAAGTAGAGTTAGCAGATATATGACAGACTGAAGTATATTGTCCAAAATATATTTACATTTCAGTCATCATCAAAATACCCACTGAAAGAAATAGGAAACAAGTTTTTAGCTCCAAATAGCATACTTAATCCATGTTAGATGTAAACCATAAGTATGTAGACACTGGAATGTTTCAGTAGCTACCTGGACTAAGAAAAATATACTGTATGTAAAATAAAAAGCAAAGCAATTACAGTCACTAAGATGGAAGCATATCAACCATTGTCACTGTGTCTGTTAATATCTAGTGAGCAACTGGAAATAATACACTTAGCACTATTTTGTGTTTAATGATCGTAGCAATAATTTTATTCTTATATTTAAAAAAAAGGAGCTATCGAGGGTTTTTTGGTTTTTTGTTTATGTTTTGAGCTTAACTGTTTCATTGTTCACAAATTAATTATTTCAATAGAAACTTACTTCTTTATATCCTACCATGAAACATGATCATGATTGTTTCTTAGGAACTGCTATTATTTTCTTGACAATCACTATATTTATCCCACTGGCACCAGTGAAATATTTTTATCTGTATTTTCTCCCATGAAAAATAACAGCCTCACAGAACACTCCTTATGTGCAATGTCAGGAAATCAAGGAGGGGAGAGCCTGTTGCAGCTCTCTTTAAAAGTACTTTGATTTTGATTTTATTTTATTTTATTTTATTTTATTTTTTATTTTATTTATTTTTTCAAATTGTGGGACAAATCTGTCTTAAGAACCAAGGATAAGCTAGAGCAAAAGTGAGGAAAGAGACTGTCTCTATCTTTTATATTACCTTGTGGTACTCAAGGAACTTGCAGGTTAAAGAGACTAACTGCTAAACAGAGCCTATCTTGTATGACCACATTAGTCCACGCACAGAAAGGGGACTGCATAACAACAAACATTAGTTTCCTCTTCAAACTTCTTCCAATGCCTACACTTTCATATAAAGGTGATATGTATCTAAATATCACAGATTTGTATGCCAGCAATAGTACTGTTACTAATATATTGTTCCCTCTATCACAGGTCCCTTTTTCCTTTTTGGAACTTGAAACTACAAGGGTTTTTTTAAATTATTTTGTGGAAAACTAAAACCGGAAGAAAAGCAGAAGACATTTGTATGGGATTCATGTGGCAAGGTCTTGGTAGCGGGGGGGGTTACAGGGGTGGCTTCTGTGAGAAGCTGCTGGAAGCTTCCCCCATGTCCGACAGAGCCAATGCCAGCCGGCTCTAAGACGGACCCACCACTGGCCAAGCCGAGCCCAGCAGTGATGGTGGTGATGCCTCTGGGACAACAGATTTAAGAAAGGGTAAAAACCACTTTGCAGCAGCAGCTGGGAGAGCAGAGTGAGAGAAATGACCATGCAGACACCAAGGACAGTGAAGAAAGAGACAGAGGAGGAGCTCCAGGCGCCGGAGCAGAGGTTCCTCTGCAACCCATGGTGAAGATCATGGTGAGGCAAGCTGTCGCCATGCAGCCCATGGAGGTCCATGGTGGAGCAGATACCCACTCAGCAGCCTGTGGAGAACAGCATGCCAGCGCAGGTGGATGTGCCCTGAAAGAAGCTGCAACCCATGGAGAGCCCACGTTGGAGCAGGCTGCTGGAAGGAGCTATGGCCCATGGAGAGGAACCCACAGAGGAGGAGGTTTTCTTGCAAGACCTGTGAACCTGTGGAGGACCCACACTGGTGCAGTCTTTTACTGAAGGACTGTACCCCTGTCACGGTTTCAGCTGGGATAGAGTTAAGTGTCTTCCTAGTAGCTGGTGTAGTGTCGTGTTTTGGATTTGGTATGAGAATAAAGTTGATAACACTCTGATGTTTTCAGTTGTTGCTAAGTCATGTTTAGTCTAAAGTCACGGACTTTTCAGCTTCTCATGCCCGGCCAGCAAGAATGCTGGAGAAGCACAAGAATTTGCGAGGGGACACAGCCAGGGCAGCTGACCCAAAATGGCCAAGGGGGTATTCCATACCATATGACATCATGTTCAGTATATGAACTGGGGGAGTTGGCCAGGAGAGACAGACTGCTGCTCAGGGACTGGCTAAGCATTAGTCAGCAGGTGGTAAGCAATTGCACTGCACATCACTTGATCTTGAAGATCTGCAGCCCATAGGAAGGAGTCACATTGGAGAAGTTTGTGAAGGACAGTGTCCCATGGGTGATACCCCATGCTGGAGCAGGGGAAGAGTGTGAGGAAGGAATGACAGAGACAAAACGTCATGAACTGACACAACTCCTATTTCCCATACCCCTGCACCTCTCGGGGGAGAAGGTAGAAGAGTTGGGAGTGAAACTGAGCCTCGGAAGAAGGGAAGGGTATGGGAAAGGTGTTTTTTTAGATTTTTCCTTATTTTTCATTATCTTACTCTGTTTAATTGGCAATAAATTAATTTCCCCAAGTTGAGTCTGTTTTGCCTATGAAAGTAATTGATAAGTGACCTCCCTGCCCCTATCTTGACCCCATGAGTTTTCTTGTGATAATTTTCTCCTCCAGTCCTGTTGAGAAACGGGAGTGATAAACTAGCTTGGTGGGCATCTGGTGGCCAGCCAAGTTCAACCCACCACAGCACTGAGAATATTTTTGAAGTTGTTTATCAATTACCTTTTTGTTCTGTTGGAAAGATGAGACACTTCCTTTTCATTGAAACATCACCATTTCATTTGAAGTCTTCACTTCTGGAAAGGAAAATTGTAATTTACATTATTATACAATGTCTTAGGATGTCATAATTGTATTTGTGTCTCTACAAACTTTACTAATGTATTCACTGCTTAATGGCATTGCTTCATCACTTGGCTCATTCCAATATAACACAGTTGCCACAGAAAAGCAAATATAGTTTGTAGTCTATATCAGTCATGAATGATCATAAATTACCCAAAGTTCTGTTTATTCTGTGAGCAAAGTTAATCAGTTGCTGATGAGTTTTAAATATCCTTTTTAGCTTTACCTTTCATTGCTTGTTTATTATACAAAAAAAAAAGATGTGAGAAGTAATTTTTTCATACCAAGAGAGTCTTTATGCTGAGGGACATTAAATAATACCGTAAGCAGAGAAGGTAGAACAATATTTAAATTATTGTATAGCTTACACTTGTCAACAACCAAGGTAAAATTAATGAAGGCTTCCTTTGGCCTACTGCTGAAAATATTACAAGTGAAATATGTCAAAAGCAGCAAAGGGCTTAATGGATATGGACCACATTGAATTTACTTTTCCCTGGATGTTTCCTGCCTCTTTGCACAGACTGTGCAAAGTGCTGTTTTTTACTTTAAAATGTTGCTGACGACAAACTTACACCAATATCTTGGAGAAGGTTCACCTCATATGGGTTTAGAGGTGGGCGTTCATTGTCTAAACACAGGCAACTGTTTTCAATTGAGATGGCAGGCATTATCTGAGACAAAGCTTGCAGATACCAAATAGAACCTACCAGGTGTACTGTGTTCACTTACAGCAGGACTTGAAGCCCAGGCAGGTTACCCAGGGGTGTCTAAACCCACAGTAGATATTTCTGTATGGGCAAGTGAAATGAGTGCTGAATATCTTCTACATGATTAAAATTAATTTAGAGTATCCCAGTCCAAACCCTCACTCTTGATTTCTTATTTATTATTTTTAATAGTAGGAATAGTAATAATAATATTTTTAAAAAGCAATTACAAAACATATAGGAATAAAAGAAACTGCATAAAAGATCCAAGCAAAGATGAATATGAACAGCTCTTTAGATCTTTACTTGAGTAGAAAATAAGATGGGGCATGGTCAAAACTGTTGCTGAAGCAAATCTTGTTATAGGCAGCTGCCCTATAACAACTTTGTACAATGTTTGATCAGATACAAACACACACTATTCTTCATTATATGGTTCTTTTGAAAATGCAATACAATTTTGATATCTTTAGCTGTTGTAAAAAAGTTAGTTATGCTAAAGTAGTTAAAAAGATAAGTTTTGATGCTTAAAATGAGGGACAGATACTCAAAATGAGAATAACAAGAGCCTGATAGGTCTGAGTAGAGCTTCACCAGTTAGCTACTTCCATTCTTTTCACCCAATTTTTTTCCAAGTCAGTCTATTTCTAACTGTTCAGTGTGTTTATGTTACTGAAAACAGTAGGATAATTTAAGGTTGACTTGTTCTTTTAAAAATTTCTGGTTCTGTTTACAGAGCCTTCCATTCACTAGAACCAAAAAGTATAAAAATGGGTGGCAAAATCGAGGACAGATTTAAGTCACACATAAATGATCACTGAGAAAATGTTTTGAACAGTTATTTTTGTATATAGGCTTTAATATTCTGTTTTATGAAAACAAGTGAAAGAGCAAAGAAATAAGTAGTCTTATTCCCTGTTAAATTTTCTTCCTTATTCTTTCCACAAATTTCAGCATGACAGTTTAATATATTTTTTCTCATTGTTATTTGTCAAGGTTGTAAAAATCCCCAGAGTCAGAAATGTAGATGCTTTATTTTCATGTTTGTCCTTCTCTCTTTTTTTTTTTTAAATTATTTTTCAGTAGGAACCAGAGTAAAAAAGCAATGAAAATCAACATTGGAATAAATGAAAATGTATTAAGCAGACATGGCAACACAGTACATAAGATAGCCTTTCTTTACAGCCATAAAATAAAGCAGAAAATAGCCACATGAAACTGTATATTCTTTGTGTGGAAACGCATGACTTGATTATGATTTGTTATTTATCTTTGTGAGTGAGAAGCACTTCGATTTACAAGTGGAAATGCTATGAAGAAATTATTAGTTACCTCACTAAGGACAATAGACTAGACCTGTCAGTGATTTACCACAGGTAAAATTTAGTGTACTACAGAAAGCCAAAACACTTTTGTGTATATCACTCAAGCTCCACTTCAGCTGTATTCTAAGGGTGTTACTGGAGGTTAAATGGAGCATGGGTTTTGGTTTGCGTTTCTGAATGGGATTGCACTCCACCTGAGAATATCTTAATTCCATCTTGTGCAAGGTTTTATATGGTGCTCATCGCTGCTGCATCTGAGCAGTGGTGCATTAAAGGCAGGAGTAACATCTGTGCGGTGCAAGTTCTGTCATCTTCGTCTCAAATATGTTTGCAGTGCATTTGTTTGGAGCTATTATTTTCAGAAGTTTATAGGCAGATATGAACTTTGTCATCTGTTTATTGCTGTATATAATGGAGACACAATGTAAATTGCAGAGACAAAGTCAAATAAAACAACCTCAAACACATTTCAGAAAGTAGTGTTACTTGGGATGTTTCGCAATTTCTCTGGGAAAGTTCTTTCCAAACATACTTCACACCTAATAAAAACTGGCTTCTGGAAAGCTAGAACAAAGCACTCCAAGCTCTTAACTTTTTAGTTCCCAAGTGCTCTTTTCTCAGGACCTGGGACAAACCTTGTGTTCAGCACTTTGCTGGGCTCATAAAAATGGTAACTTTCACAACAGTAACAGTTCCTCTGTTTATTCAGAATACCCCCTCTACATCTCCTTCCGCAAACTGATAATGTTCCCTGACACCTTCTCTGCAGCGTCCCATATGTCCTGTCACCTTCTCTTGACACCTTTCAGCTTCTGATAATTCTTACCACTGCACTAACCTACTTCCAATTCTGGAATTAAAAATCAGCCTGACCCTGCTGAAATATAGACAACATTCAGAACTGGGCTGTTGGTGATAAAAATTCACAAGTCAATGACAGAGCTCAATGACCTCTGGAGATACATGTACTGATGTACTTTAATTCAGCACTGGCAAGAAGAAATCACAATGACCAAGTGTCCTGGTTTCAGCTGGGATAGAGTTAAGTGTCTTCCTAGTAGCTGGTGTAGTGTCGTGTTTTGGATTTGGTATGAGAATAAAGTTGATAACACTCTGATGTTTTCAGTTGTTGCTAAGTCATGTTTAGTCTAAAGTCACGGACTTTTCAGCTTCTCATGCCCGGCCAGCAAGAAGGCTGGAGGGGCACAAGAATTTGGGAGGGGACACAGCCAGGGCAGCTGACCCAAACTGGCCAAGGGGGTATTCCATACCATGGGACGTCATGTTCAGTATATAAACTGGGGGGAGTGGGGGTTGGGATTGCCACTTGGGGACTAACTGAGTGTCCCTCAACCTGTGGTGAGCAATTGCACTGTGCATCATTTGTACATTCCAATCCTTTTCTTATTACTGTTGTCATTTTATTAGTGTCATCATTATCATTATTAGTTTCTTCTGTTCTATTAAACCATTTGTTTTGGGTTTCTGTGGCAAGGTTTTGGTAGTGGGGGTGTTACTGGTGTGGCTTCTGTGAGAAGCTGCTGGAAGCTTCCCCCATGTCCGACAGAGCCAATACCAGCCAGCTCCAAGACGGACCCGCTGCCAGGGGAAGGGTGTGATGAGTCCTGCCCCTGAAGAGGATGAAGCGGCAGAGACAACCTGTGATGAACTGACCCCAACCCCCATTCCCTGTCCCCCTGTGCTGCTGGGGGG
>JANZLQ010000008.1:13432866-13452301 GCA_026212715.1 Elanus axillaris
GGCACAGCCTGCCTCACCATGGTCTTCCCCACGGGCTGCAGGGGAATCTCTGCTCCGGCACCTGGAGCATCTCCTCCTCCTCATTCTGCACTGACCTGGGGGTCTGCAGGGTTGTTTCTCACATATTCTCACTCCTCTCTCCAGCTGCAGCTTCTGTTGTGCAGGTTCTTTTCCCCCTTCTTAAATCTGTTCTGGCAGAGACGCTACCACTGTCGCTGATGGGCTCGGCCTTGGCCAGCGGTGGGTTCGTCTTGGAGCTGGCTGGCATTGTCTTTGTTGGAAATGGGGAAGTTTTTAGCACCTTCTTACAGAAGCCACCTCTGTAGCCCCACCTCACTACCAAAACCTTGCCATGCAAACCCAGTACAATCGTGTAATTTTATAAACCTTTTTTTCCTTGAAAAATAAACCAAAAAAAGCAAAATGTAGACCCACAAAGAGGGGAAAACCCAAATAAAAACCAGCAAAATAACAGCTGTTCAAAGTCAAAAAGAGGATAAATGCAAGTGAAAATGCAGAGAGAGAGAGAGGAGAGCTAAATCATCTAATCTCCTAGACGTCTGGTGAATTGCCATAAATGTTAACGTATACTTGACATTTTCTTTTCACATGTTTGGTTAAATTTTACACAGGACTTAAAACCCATATGAATACATTTCTTTAAACAGATCTAGTACCAAAAGGGAATAAATATCTAAAAGAAGCATGGGAGTATTACTTGATCCAAACCCCACTGGTTTCAATGAAAATTTTTACAGTTAATTCACTGGACTTTTGATAAAACCACATATCCACATTTCACTTAAGAAATTCAGAAAAAAATAATCTTCCTTAAAAAACCAAAAAAGAGTAAGGATGTACTAGTATATTAATAATTCCTTCATACAAATTCTTTTCTTTATGTTTGAATCTTTTAAGTGAAGTACATTTTACAGATACAGAACACTAAACCTAATCCTTTTTAGCTAATAGTTAAGAGTTTCTGGTTGTCTGAAAAGGTACATTTTGTACCAAGTCTGTTGTAATAAAATGGGTCTGTAAGTTCTTTATGTTTACTAAAGGTTTACTCTAAACTAAAAGATAAAATTAACTATTAACTTTTAACAGAACAGTTTATTCAAACACATAGACTCTAAATAAAATCTCAACAGATCAAGGTGTCATATAGTAGAAAGAATAAGGGAGATTCAGTTAACTTTATTGTTAGGTGTTTGTGTTTGGGGTGAGATTTAGTTACTGGAAAGCAGTCTTTTGGTTTTTTTATGGTGTTCTTGGGTATCTTTTCTAACCACTGTTGCTGCTTCAAAAGAGCTCAGGGTTCCTTCCTCTAAGACACTTACTGGTAGGTCATTCTAGACAACTGTTTGTAGGCAACTAAGTACCAAATGAGCAGGTAGGAGCTGGCTGAATTCTACTCAGTGCTTGAAAATTTGGTCAGATTCAATCCCAAAGTTCAGTTTCTATCCCCATAAAATGTATAGCCAGATCATAAAGTTTGCCTGAGGTCCCAAAATGTTAGTTTGTTTATCCTTAATTTTCCCATATTCTTCCACATACACCAAATTATCTGTTTTTCAGCCAGAATAATTATATATACAGTGGGGATTAAAAAAAAAAAAAAAAGTTGGTTTGTAACCATATTGCTGAAAGATTTTTCTCTGGTTTACTGGTTCTCAGTAAATAAAACATCAGTAAAGGTAAAATTATTTCAGATATGCAGATGAATTAGGGCAGCCAGGAATAAACACCTTGTATGCACATGGTGTATTAGATGCATATGGATGATGGGGTTGAACCAAAAGTCATTGAAGATTTCTGTATGGGAACCTAAATGTTTTGAATTAATATTGGTTCTTACCTAAATTAGGGTCTTTCCCTTAAAGCTTCACTCCTTTTTTTCAGAGAATTTACTAGTTTGTTGGTTTTAGTTCTACTAAATGACCTATTAATAATGACAGAAATTCAGAAGTCCTTTTTTTTCCTGAGTGTATAAAATATTTCCTAAAGCTTTCCATATATTTTTGAAGCAGGAGACAGACACTAAGCTCTTATCCCAAATGCCACAGAGGGAATAATTTAATAAATCATTTAGGTTTTTGCTGCTTAAGAAAAAAGTTTTCCCCAGATATCAAAAGTAATGCTTCTTATCTGGTCTTTGCTGATCTGTATATATGTACCTGAAAATAAATCACTTATTGGAAAACACCAGTCCATATTAGTAAATCCATTAGAAGGGCAAAACGGAGAGCATGTGTGTGCATACATACATGTAAGAGTGTAGATACCTTTTGTGGTTTAACCCCAGTAGGCAGCTCAGTCCCAGACAGCAATTTGCTGGCTCCCCCTCAGGGGGGTGAGGGAGAGAATCAGAAGGCTAGAAGTGAGAAAACTAGTTGGCTGAGATAAAGTCAGCTTAATAGGTAAAGCAAAAGCTATGTAAGGAAAGCAAAACAAACCCAGGAATTCATTCACCACTTCCCACGGGCAAGCAGGTGTTCAGCCATCTCCAGGACAGCCGGGCTCCATCGCCTAACGGTGACTGGGGAAGACAGACGCCATCACTCCAAACGTCCTCCCCTTCCTCCTTTTTCTTCTTTCTTGAGTATTCTTGCTCAATACACGTCTTCATGTTATAGCTAAGTATTACCATTCCTTGACACCATATTCTGCCTGTTATCTTTATTGCTCTATTACTAAGAGAATCCTAGATCCAAATGATAGCAAGGACAAGTAGATATGAAATTTGCATCTGGCTCTAAGCTTCACTGTCACTGACTAGGACATTTGCCTTCGTTAGTGGAAACTGTGTCCTGAGAAGCCTGTAGAACGGGTTCACTTATTCTGAATGTGCCCTCTGGGTAGTTTTCTATCTCTCAGCACTGAGCCCAAAGATCAGAGAAGAAGAAAAAAAAAAAAATCTGATAAGATTCTTCTTTTGACCTTGGATAACTGAAGTATAAAGATTGATATATCATTGCATTCTGGCCAGCATTAAGAATTCCTCTGCCTAGTACAATAGCAACTGAGCACATTTTGCATCCCGCTACTAAATCATCCCAAAATTACATTAACATATTGTGTGTTTATTTAGTTTTTGAATGTGCTGTTTGTAATGGCCATGATGGGAGTAGCACTGTTGTGACTGAGAAGTCCAGCTGCATACTATGAAGCCATACTTGATTTATCTGGCCACAGCAGGCACCGACTTCGTTACATTACAGCAGCCAAAAGAATTCAGCTATTACAATTATTCTGATGCTTTCCTGTGTTGGTGCTATTCATCAGAGAAAGTTTTACCTGTCATTTTCTTGCAGTGGAAACTTTCCTGTAAAGCTAAATTTTAAGGATTTTGGCAGTATTATTATTACTTGTTAAAGTCATAATTTCCAAAGGGGACTCATGGTGTTAAATGCCCCACAGTCACACACAATAAAATTACATAGTCCCTGCCCTGAAGAGCTTACAGTCTAAAAGGCACTTATTTTAAAAGGTGAGAGAAAGGTTTCATTAAAGGAATTTTAAATGCATTGAAATGCATTATTTGACAAGTGAGAGTAGAATAAGCAAAGCAATCAAAGTAGTGGCAGGCAAATGTAATGTTCTTTAGTTCCATTTTTGGGGCAACACTGTTTACCTCAAGAAACTTTTACCTACTACCTGTAAACTTTTGATTATAAAATGGCCCGTCTTCTTCTCACATTGCTCAGCTGTTGCCATGACAATTATTGCTTCTAATCATCCCTTGTATCTACCATACAACCATAAAAGTTGCCTGGTGGAGTCTGCCTTGGTGTGAACTGCAGGTGTAGCAGTATGGACTCGCAGCTGGGCAGAGGGCTGTGTTTCCCTATAGAGGCACAAAACCAGTCTTGCCTCCAGATCCCATGTGCCAGACCCAGGTGGCCATTGGGCTGACCAGCTGTGGTGGACGGACAACTCCCAGGCTGGAGAGGAGGAGCAGTGGTGCTGCTTGGTGAAAGTGCGAGTTGCCTGCTTCATGGCAGGAGGACAAAAGGAAAACATTAGTGGACAGATACACAGCCTCTTTGTTTTCACAGAAATCTAGAAACAAGCTCAGTTTTCATAATTGAAGAATGTAATGTAAAATTATTTTTGTGAAGTAATTAAAAGCTTACAAGGAAAGCTTAAAATCATAAAAGTACAAAGAAGCTGCAGTAGTCTCTAAAATAAATGTGCCTGTAGAAAAACACCCTCAAAAACAATGTTTAATAGCATCCTGATTTCTTACTTGAAACTTTCTGTTGCTATGGAGGATGGATCTGAGAGCATCTAAGGCACTTTGCTTAACATACCTCACTCCAAAAAAAAAGTGAACCTATTTGGGAAGTTGTTTATTGTGGAGGTCCTAAAACTGTAAAACACATTGTTCAGTGACAAATTTGAGTCCTACCCCTCACAAAAATAGAGAAATAAAGAGAAAAAAAATGGAGCACAATGTGTCCAATCTTTTCTACCCCAAAATTGCCAGTCAGATTCTTTCACTGGCACCTTTAAAATGAAGTCGGTCATATATATTTCTACAGTAAAAAGCATATTCTACTTTCTACAGTTTCATATAGCTTGGTCACATTTTAAACAGTATTCTCATTAACAACAATGCTTAAATGTCACTACATTGGCCAAGCCTTAACTAAGCAACACAGAGGAGTACCACAATAACCAGGAAAATGTATATTATCGCATTTAGTCATATTAGCAAAAAAAAGAAAAGTAGTACAAATTAAAGTGGGGGTGTTTTTTTTTTTATAAGGAAGGGCACTCAAAATCTTGCACACTAAATGACATAATGATTCATCAGCATCAGTCCTGTTCTGCATTTGAGACTGGTTAAACGTACGTCCGGAAGTCAGAGCCTGGATTCAGCTGAGCAGCTTGATCCAGACTAGATTAGGGTTTCCTAGCTGTCTGAGAAATACTTCAGACATAGCTAAACTTGCTATAGTTTTCTGCTCCTCTCTATAGTCTAGAGGGAAATGATGTTTACTCTTTTCAAAAGTCAATCTCATACTGAACCTTGATCTTCTCACATGGGCATTCCATCTTCACTTGGTATATCAAAAAATAAATCAAAAGTGTGTGCAAAAAATACTGTATTTTCTTTTCCCTTACATCTGTCAAAGCTTCCCAGTTGATCAGAAAAAGAAAATAAAGTATATGCAGAGAAGCTGGATACAGTTATACTTTGGAACCAATACATTCACAGTGTCAGAAGATGATGATGCAATGTACTTGTTAGGATAGCACTGAAGAAAAAAATTAACATGGCTTGATTTTGGAGACATTCTGCTTCATGTCTTTTAGCAGGCATCAGATCAAGAGCATGTTTGCTATATTTCAAAGGATAATAATAACAAACACCAATTTAGAACTTAAATGTTTCATGCAGTTAAGATTTATATTTCAGTGGTAGCATGGTAAAATGTTAAATTTGGTGTTTGAAAATTGAAAAAAAAAATAGGTAATATGCTCAAGATAGTTAAGAACTTTAATAGAAAATTTTAAAAACAAGTTTAGGTATTTTTTGTATTAAATGTGTTCTCACTCAACAAAAAGTTAGATGTTTTATTAGGAATTAGTGGATAAAAGTTTAAGGCATCCGTTATCAGAAAATCAAAATCTTTTGCAGACAAATCGGACAGTAAAAATCTAGACTATGCTTGCCCTAGTTTGTTTTTTTTTCCTGAAATATGCATAAAGCACAGTTCTTTGGGTCACATTTAAAAACATTAGCTGTAGCTTATGCAAAAATATTATCATTGTTAATTTCTACAACCTCTTATATAGATATCAAAACTACATAATTACAACAACTTCCCTGGAGATATCAATGATATTTAAGGTAGGTTTCATATGACCTATGTGGATTTCTACAGTGTAAGGAGCTCATTCAGTTGCCTAAACACAGGTATTCAGTGCTATCAGAGAATCCATATCTGGTATCCAGCTTTGTTTTCAGAAAAATTTGGGTTTTTATAGGTCTTATCTGTCAGCCCTAGGCTGATATCTTGGATACTGTAGAAGTTACCAAATTCACTAAATATCCACTTTTAATCCACTTGATATTGGCCTACTCTTCACTGAGCAGAAATGGGATTTTAGGTAACTAGGACTCAATTTGGCTGACCCCAGACTCCCATGCAGTGCTGTCTAAAACTCCTATCAGCCTACCTCTGATACCTGCTTGGGGCTGACAGATATGACATGGAACCAATGGGATACTTACACTCTCCTACAGGAGGAGCTGGAGACCAGGTGCCATAAATAGGATCTCATATGACAATAGATGTCTATAGTTATGCAACCTAATTAAGATGTTGTGCTCTACCTTCTTGATCATTGTGTGCTGTATTTTGTGTTAGAGTTCAACTGAAAACAAAGCAAGTAGAATGTAACTGGTCAGATATAAAGCATACTTTAAATAGTATCTATGGGAAAAAATGTTTTAATACAACAGTACATTATTTCTTATGTGGATAAAATCCTGAGCAATATCTTTAAAACCTCTTTTCTCTGTAGTAATTTTTTTCTTTCTTTGAAATATAAAAGTAATGTACATACATCATGAAAAATTTTCCGTATAGTGTAACAATTTTTTAAAACCTATTTTCATTTTCTGTGGTGTTTAAACAATTTTTCTTGAGTACATTAATTCTAAAGACTGTGACTCAATACTATAGGATTAACATCAGAAAGTGGAAATTGTTATAGTTCCTAGCTACCTAATTTATGACAGTTCACCATTTTGAAGCATCTTCTGGATTATCACAGGTTAAAGATGAAAATAGCAAGGTAAAAAGAAAGTGGGGAAGCTTCATATGCAATTTGTTTGCAACCATCACTCTACACAGGTGCCTGAAGTCACACAGCCTATACTGGTGTCACTCTGTGTCACTCCTTATATTATGGTTTTAATGACTTTATTTTCTCCTTACTTGAATTACCTTTACATATGCACAATTTGTCAAATAGCATTATAAGTGAACAATATTTATCTTCTAGATGATGAATAATCAAATATAAAGAACTGTATATCAGTAGTCTTCTACATCTTTTGGACTTGTGTCTGACTCTTTGAATGAATGATCCTGAAATTAAGGACTTTTTTAAAGCTAGTATTCTACCTTTGAAGTCTGTTGACTTTAAACAACAGTGTGATTTTAAGTGACTTATAATATAAGGCAATAATTTAGGAAAGTCTGTACAGCAGAATAAAGTATTGAAATACAGTAGGAGCTAAACTGACAAATGAAGTAGACAAATTTATAATTAACTGTTAATATCAGGTTTAAAAATATTAAAAGGCAATGAATTTAATATTTTGAAAGTTTTTATTTCTATAGATAGAATACATCACTAATGATTTAGAATACCATTTATTGAGAAGAAAGATAACACCTGCAGTCAGGTGTGTTTGTGCAAGAACTGGCGCTTTTAGAAATGCAACAGTGTGTAACATGTGCTGGGTTGAGCCAATTATTGTATACTAGGAAAAGCTGGTATTAGCTTTTTAGCTTACACATAAAACCATTAAGTTCCCACATCTTAGCTTTCATTTTACACTACTGAAACATTAGCTCTTGTACTGAAGGTATATCATAGCTACATGCTCTGATTTCTTGCTGATTGCCACATCTGAATGCTGCACATTGAAAGTGGAGATGAAAATATTAGAATAAAATGTTCTTAACATCTAGACATTGTTTTTACAGGCCTCTCAGAGAAAGTTTCAGGACATTTTGTAGGAAATAACTCTTTTTTTTCCTTCAAATACTGAATAAAATGTATGGCAGAGAACACAGAAGAATTATACTTGCTGCAGAAGGCTTAAAATATTACAAAAGCCTGTAGAATTCATATCTACTTAATTTGCAAGTTATGAATATATGTATGTATTTATTTATTAAATTCTTAATTATTTTCTTTCTAGCAATTCCTATTGCAGGACCAGAAGGACGTAAGCAATGACTACATCCAAATTTTCATTTATTTCTTAGCTGGAGTAGGATTCATCCCACCTAGCTTTAGACAGTTGTAATGTAGATGTCTATATCTGACTAATCAGATATTGTAGTCATTGAAGAGAAAACAAGTGTTTCTGAAGCATAATTATTTTACTTGTTATGTAAGACTACCTTAAAAGAAGATGTAACATAGTATAAAAATTACATATATTCCCATTGGTTTCAAAGGGAGCCTACAGTAATCAACATACAAAGAGAAGAATGTAGCTGGTCAGACAAATACAACCTCAAATATCTAGTATAAACATAATGAAATGACTAAAGAATTGCGATATGTAGAATATGACTTTATGTCTGTAGTTGTTTGCATTAATACAGCTACTAATATCATAGTTTATTGTACTGGTTTTGGCTAAGATAGAGTTAATTTTCTTCCTAGTAGCTGGTATAGTGTTATGGTTTGGATTTACTATGAGAAGAATGTTGATAACACTCTGATGTTTTCAGTTGCTGCTGAGTCATGTTTAGACTAAGTCAAGGACTTTTCAGCTTCTCATGCCCAGCCAGCGAGAAGGCTGGAGGGGCACAAGGAATTGGGAGGGAACACAGCCAGGGCACCTGACCTAAAGTGGCCAAGGGGCTATTCCATACCATGGGACTTCATGTCCAGTATATAAACTGGGGGGAGTGGAGGCTGGGAGGAACCGCTGCTTGGGAACTAATGGGGTGTTGGTCAGCAGGTGGTGAGCAATTGCATTGTGCATCACTTTTATATTCTAATCCTATTATTATTATTATTGAGTTTTTATTATTGTTATTATTATCATTATTAGTTATCATTATTAGTTTCTTCCTTTCTGTTCCATTAAACTATTCTTATCCCAACCCAAGAGTTTTACCTTTCTTTTCTGATTCTCTTCCCCATCCCACTGGCTGGGGGGGGAAGTGAGTGAGTAGCTGCGTGGTGCTTTAGTTGCTGGCTGGGATTAAACCACGACAATTAGGAAACACTTTTTCACTGAGTATGACTGAACACTGGCACAAGTTGCCCATGGAGGTTGTGGAGTCTCACTCCTTTGAGAAACTCAAAAGCCATCTGGACATGGTTTTGGGCAGCCGGCTGTAAGTGGTCCTGCTTTAGCAGGGTGGTTGGACCATATGGCCTCCAGAGGTCCCTTCCAACCTCAGCAACTGTGTGATTCTAAACAAATGTTTGAGCCCTAAAGTCATTGGTCTCTCTATGTGCCAGTACATAAAATACTAATTCAAGAAGGTAAATTGTTTCAGCAAGCAGAAATAAAGCTTTCTTCTTATCTGGGAATATCTTGGAAGAGTCCCTCAAGCAACATTTATTAATTTTTTGTTAATATGTAATACACTAAACAAGTAAAAATTGGAAAACTCTTGCAGACTCAGGTGTAAATCCAACTGAATTGATCTATAACATTTGTTAACTTAAAACAGCACTTATTTTGTATATGGAAATAATGAAGTATTTCACACTTTCTGATTTACAGAGGGTTGGGGGTTTTTTTATTCTACATTTGAAATCCAAAAAACCTTAAATTATTTAGGATCTTTGTGTTGAACTGAAATCTATTTAGACATTTTTCACCTCTCTGAGATAAATTACTTAGGGAAAGCAGGATGTAGTAAGAATATGTTGATTGGCATTGACTATATCAACAAAAATATGTACAGATATTCAAAGAGTAATTTACAGATGCTGAAGTGTCAGATTTAAATAAAGAAGAATTACCAAGCAAAGTATAATTTCCATCTGGAAAAAAAAATCTTCCCTAAATTTATTATGATTTAATGGTCTGTTACCAATGCCAGTCCATGTGAGAGGTGAGATTACATACCTGAGAACCTCAGGCTGTCAAAGTTTCAGAATGAGTCTAGAGAGTAGCAAGTAGAAGGAATACCAGTTAATTCTTGGGTTAAACTGTAGCACTATTTTATTCATGTTTTGTTTCCTTCCCTCTGTTCTAGGGTCTTCTCAAAAACAATCTTCATTTCACCAGCGCTTACTGCCCACAAAGCAGGGAAATTACAACAGCTATATAATGCATAAAGAAACTTTACAAATGACCCAAAATGCTTTTACAGATATTTATTTCAAAGACTTTAGCTTTAAGGCTGACTTTTCTGAATGGTGCATCATTACATTCTGAACAACTTTCAGGAATGCTTGGCATGTTTTTCATAATTTTCTTACTTTGAATTAAGCTGCTTATGTTTTCATGCTTCAAATCAAAATGTTATAATTCAATAAATTATATTAGGAATTTTCTATTAAAACATATGTGCACATTTATAAATTTTAGAAACATTTTACACATAAGTAGACTAGTTCCATCTATTTACAGAATATTTTAGAAAACTAACACTTAACTCTAGCAGTGTTTCTGAAGACATCAATGTACCTTGTTTAAAATCTTTGTCAAGCATCGGGTGAAGACACTGTTTGCTCTCAAGTTTGCTGATGACAACAAAGTGGAGTGACCGGTCAATATGAGGCAGGGCACCTGGCACCCACGGACTGGAGGAATAGGCCAACATGAACCTTAGGAAATTCAACAGCAATACAGGTGAGCTGGGGAACAGCTCTCTGGAAGTCTCTGGGGACAGTGAACTGAACGCAAGCCAGCAGTATGCACTGGCAGCAGAACAGCACCTGGGTTTTTGCTAAGAGCAGCACAGGCAGCAGGTCCAGGGAAATAATTATCCTCCCATTTACTCAACACTTGTTAGATCACACCAATACTACTCCATCCAGTTTGTTGTCCACCAGTACATGATAGACATCAGTAAACTGGGGTGAGTTCAGCAGAGGGCCATTAGGATGGTCAGAGCTAGAGCACTTGTCCTGTGAGGAGTGGTTGAGAGACCAGGGCTTGAGGTCTTGGAGATCGTTATGCAGTGTAGAAGGTTTCCCAGAGAGACTGCACCATCTCCGTCCTTCAGAGTTTTCAAGACCTAACTGGACAGCCACCTGTTCTGACCTCAGAGCTGCCCTGTTTTGAGCATGACACTGAACCAGAGTCTTCCTATATCCTCTTCCCACCTGAGTTAACCGATGTGGTGACACAAGGGGCAAAAAAAGGAAACTAGATTCAGTAGTTAAAACAATCTCCTGGGATGGAGGATCTTTTGAGTTTAAGCTAAAAGAGAGATTAGGGATAGGTGACTTTCTGAGACATATTTAGCTTCTAATTTATTATACAAAAGACAGTGATATTAGTAGCTCTGTTTTATGTCCCTGCTCTGAGCAGGCAGTGGATTATCCACTAGGGTTTGCATGTACATGGTTGTCCAGTCTACAGATGATGAATTTAAGTGGGTGTATATTCAGCTTGAACCAGATGATAGTATGTCTGAGCATGCCACCACATAAAAAGACCATGAAAAATGGACTTGGATGCCAAAATAATTTAGCAGAAAATCTTGTTGACTACTGCGCCGAATTTAGCCATCTAAGTTCTGATATAAAGTACAGTATAGTTCTATAAAGTATATAAGATTATGAAGTACAGAAAGGGGGTTTTTGTTTCCTTTTCCAATCTTTTTGTCCAGTAGCAAATATCTTTGTGAGCCATATCAAATATAATATAGTCTCTAGAGTAATATATTTTTATAAATTTAAAAAGAACTTTGCCATAATCCACAGAAAAATATGCAAGTCATTAAGGTATGACTATTGTCTATATCTTGTAGTTTTTTGTTGATACTTCAGAAGAATTTTCAAAGTATACAAAAAACCTTTAAATCTATTTTCATACTCATTGATGTAGAACAATACTACAACCAGATAGTAAGAGAGTTATCTCTATATAAAAACTATCAAGATTCCACATAACCATATGAATATTTAACAGTTACATTTTGCCCTACTAGATGAAAGATAAGTCTCATGCCTAGAAAACTGTAAGCTTTTTTTTTTTTTTTTCAACAAGATCATAGGCTCTTCCTGAAACTCCCCTTCCTTCATCATTCTGCCAGATATTTGAAGAATCTCCATTGGTCACAAGCACCCTTAGAGCTCTGTCCTAAATTTGGTTCCATGCTTGGTTTGTAATAGAATGAATATTGACAGATATTTACCCTTTATTGAGTTTGGATATCTCGAAGCTAGCCTGCTGGATTTACAATCAGTTGTAAGGAAAGCAAAACAGGCAGACAGACTGATAGATACAAATACTCTTTTTTGGCCAACTGCATGATAAAACAAGTATTTGCTCCTAGCTCTCAGAGAAGATGTAGCAAGCACAATGTCCAAATAAGGTCAGAAAATCTTTTTTTCTGGTACCTTCAGTGACAAAAATATCAGTTGCTAATTAACACATCAGGAAGTACAACAACAGCTTCATTCCTTTTTGTATCTCCCTTTTCTCTGCTATTTCTAATCTACTTCTCAGGAATGTCCTTTTTACCACTTCTCTTAACTCAAATGGTGAGAGTGGGCTTTCGAGAACTGATTACCAACCTTTATTTTTGCTGGTGAGTCTGCAGGGAGAATAATTCCAATCGCAATGCTGTAAATGTAGCTATTAAAAATCAGTGAAATGAATAAACAAAACCAAAACAATAATACGTTGTATTATGAGAAGAGATACAGCATTTCAACATAATTAAAAACTGTGTGCCAGTTTTAAAGTATGTCTTAAAAACATGCCTTTGAATTGAAAAGAATGCCTTTTAGGTCCTTTTATGGTAAATCTCACTCTCAGCCACACAAGCACACAAGAAAACTTTTCTAAGAGAAATGTGAATGAAGTATTTGTAAAACTCTAGGAAATATGCCACAAGTGAAAGTGTTGCTAGATTTGTGGAAGGATTATTTCTATGATCTTAATGGAAAAACAGAAAAGTTAGTGAATTATTACAACAACAAAAAGAGGCATGTGGCTGCAAACAAGCTCTGAAGTGGAAAAAAAACCCAAACTTAACAGAACAAGTTTAGATGATATTTGAGTATGCAGTGGTGAATTCAGACTCAGGGTATTTAATTAAGATCAATTTAATGAACACCTCATTTACCTTACTGCTATCCATAAATATATGCAAAGTATAATTAAAATGGCATCTTTTACTCCCAGTAAAAAAAAAAAAAGGTAAGCAGGAAAGTTGCTGCTTAAAAAGCATTATTAGTTTGTATTTAAATGTCACAGAAAAGGATAGAATGCAGAGTAGAAAAAACAACCATATTTTCTGTTGACTAGCAAAAGGTTATGTGTTTATAAAGTGTTACTAATGCCAAAACTATCCTCCTTTCATTAGACATCAGTGTACTGCACCTCTGATCCACTGAAAAATATTCATTTTTGCCCCTTCAATCCGGTGCTGAAAAATGATCTATTATAGCTACCCTACATTGTTAGATATTGTTCTAAACCACTTTTATTTAACTTGTACATTTTGATTTTAGTATTGTAAATAAATTCAATCTTTCAATTCCTATACTGAGTTGTAGTGAAGTATATGTCAAAGCTATGAATATAGTCAGCTAGTCAGCATTAGTCACAAAATTGTCTAAAAGCTGCATTAAATTGCTGTCTCCAGTAGTGCTTCATGGAAACAGCATAGGGTTAATTTGGGGGTTTTGTGTTGTAGTAGGTTGACCTTGGCCAGATGCCAGATGCCCACCTAGTCGCTCTCTCACTTCACCTCCTGTATTCGGCCTGGCTAAGAGAGTTAACTTTCTTCACAGCAGCTCATATGGTGCTGTTTAAGATTTTTGACCAAAACAGTATTTATAACACAGTAACATCATAATTTTTGCTGAATTGTGCTTGCACAGCAATAAGGCCTTCTCTGTTTCTCACTCTGCTCTCCCACTGAATACATGGGGGTGGGGTGGGGTGGTGGTGCGGTAGGTTGGGAGGGGACACAAATGGGCAGATTACTGAAACTAACCAAAGAGTTGTTCCACACGATATAACATCATGCTCAACAATAAAAGGGAAAAGAAGAGGATATAGGAGGGTTAGTCATCTTTTGCTCTGGAAATGGTTGGGCATTGGTCATTGGCCATTGGCCATTGGTCACTAACCATGGGAGGTGGTGAGTGATTGCCTTTACATCACTTGTTTTGTTTTCTTCTCTCTTCTTCCACTTATCTATCTATCTATCTATCTATCTATCTATCTATCTATCTATCTATCTATCTATCTATCTATTTATTCATTATCTTGACCCCCAAGTTTTCTTGCTTTTATTCTTCCTTTCCTTTTCCCCCATCCCACTGGCGAGGGAGGTAGGAGGGAACAAGTGTGTGGTGCTTAGCTGCCTAATGAGGTTAAACCACACCTCCCCCACAGAACAAGCATAGAAAATAAGATGAAAAACTTTGTTGGCTGAGGTAAAGAGAAGGAAATCACTCAGCAATTACAGCCATGAGCATAAAATTGATCTGGGGAAAATTAATTTAAATTAATGCCCATCAAAATAGAGTTGGATGGTGAGGAAATATAGACACCACCCCAGGCTCAACTTCACTTCTTTCACAACTCTTCATACAACCCCTGCATTCCACTGCCCTGAGTGGTGTGAGGGGCAGTGAGGAATGGGGGGTTGTGGTCACTGCATAACTGTTCCTCTCTGCCACTCCTTCTTCCTCACATTTTTCTCCTGCTCCAGCATGGTTCTCCACAGTTTGCACTCCTTCAGAGTAAACCTGCTCCAATGTGGGACTTCCACGGGCCACAGATTCTTCAGGGCATTTTCACCTGCTCCAGTGTAGGGTCCTTCACAGGCTGTGGTATGGATATCTCCTGTGGTGTGGTGCCCTCCATGGGCTGGAGGGGAAACTCTGCTCCAGCATCTGGAGGACCTCCTCCCCCTCCTTCTTCTCTCATGTTGGTGTTCACAGAGCTGTTTCTCATGGTCTTCTTTCCTTACTCCTCACTGCTCTGCAGTGTTTTGTCCTTTCTGAAATACTTTTTCTCTGATGCACCACCGTCTTGGCTGAGGGGCTTAGCTGTGCCCTTCAGTGGGTCCATTGGAGCCAGCTGGAACCAGCTGTGTCCAGCACGGGGCAGCCTTGGCCCCTTCTCACTGATGACACCCTTGCATCCCCACAGCTACCAGAACCTTGCCACCTATACCCAATATATGCTTTTTTTTTCCTGTTTTTTTTTTTGGAGGGGGGCTTGCACTTGCAATAGTAAGCCAATCTTTATTTCATGGAAGCTGCCACTCAGCCTACAACTGTTCGCAAATCATAATCTTTGCCATACTGGAGTATTGTCAAGGCACCTACTGCAGTTCTTGATCTGATGTACGTGAATAAAGGAACTTCCAATGAAATATTATCCTATTTTTAGTAAAAATAAGGGTAACTATGCATTTAATTTAAACAAAAAAGAAAAATGACAAATGTCTATAAAAAAAATTCATGTCAAGTGCATATCTATCTCAGATATTTTCCTGGATAACAGTAAAATAGGAATAAAATGATGTGGTAAAAAATGTGTTTAATGTACATGTAGTTCTAGAAACTTTTGAAACCCATTCTGAGAATGAGTAGTTTACCAATGTTTCTTCACTTTTATATAGAAGTAACCTCACACATTCTAGCTGAATGACATCCACTATAAAACTGGACCTATGCAGTGATAAATTGTGGTTTCTCTCTCTGGAAGGTGATTAAAGTATACATAGTCTATTGGCTATTCAGATGTAAGGTTACTGTAAGTGTGTTTGCTTAAATGTGAACTTCAAAAATTTTCATAGACAGGTTAAGTTAATTTACATCCTGATAGGCAGTGCTAAACAATGTCTTTCTGCTGGGTCCAAGGCTAATGGCACCTTTCTGACTACTGAGGCTGCATTACCAAGTTTCACAGAAAGTGATCAAAACACTGTTGAGACCTGTTTAGAGACCTGTAAACATCTGGATCAACTGTCTATAAAATTATTATTGTGATCAGACATGAGTAGAGTCACATTTCTCTCAAGTTAGTAAAAACATCTAATATTAACTTTAATATGCAAGAAAAGGAAGTTCTGGCAGAGTAAATTCTTGCTAGTTCAGTACTCAGGGCAAGTTTCAGCTCAAGTCTGTAGATTCCTACTTTTAAATGTCTAAATAAAGATGTCCACTCGTGACCTAGAGTCTTGACACAAGGTATAGTCATACATATAATACCATTTGTGATGTCCAGTGTTGTCAAGTGTGACTTCTAGTTGTTTATCCAGAAGGGTTAGGATGTCCTACAGATCCTGAGTCTTATCGATCAGCTTTGCCATAGGGCAAGAGTCCCATGCCTTAATTCAACTCTCTTAATTCAAATAGGTAGCTGAATTAAGCTTTGGGTGTCTAGATCCCAGTTATAGGCAATGAATATCCAGGATGAAATTCAGTTACTGAAACTTTTTGTGCACTTTAGTATCTCACCTATCCTCCAAAGGTGTGTAGATAAGTTTTTAATTAATCATACAAGAAAATTTTGGCAGGAAAAAAATTCTTAAATGCATATAGCAAATTTAAACATTAAGCAAATTCCACAGGATTTCTGTGTGGAAAGTTGTGCCATGAAGAACAGTCTCTTTCTGTATTTTCTTCTTGATGAAAGTCAATATGGATCTGAAGTGTTGCAAAAGAATACCAGATGATTGCACACCTGCTTCCCAGCTGCTGACGGTTAAGACATGAGACATGCTACTTATTTGATACAGTTCCCAGGCCAATCCTTGTCAGCATAGTTAGCCAGGAAGAAGCACTCACATATTTATCTTCATGAAAGGGAGTGAACCACAGTGAAAGATGTCAACTTCAGTCAAATTTGAAGTTTAGCTGCATGGAGCTGTTTAGCAATTCTATATGTAGATATGATCTGCTAATCTCTAAAGCTTTTTTCAGCTGGATGCTATTTGAGCCCTGAATACTAAAAATGCGATTTCTGGCAAAATGTTAGGCAACTAGGTGCATCCTAAAACCTCCTTCATGTATATTTTAACATAGTAGGAATTGACAGGTTTTACTACATGAAACCACATTAATCTATGCGTGGCTTGGCTATGTCATCCTTATTTTACAAATACTTACTTTACTCAATAATCACTTTTCCATCCATTCCTTTAAAAGAGTTACAAGAACAAGCATGCAAGAAGTCATCTTTTCCTCCTTTCCCTTGTACATAGTGATATATTAATAAAGATTGACAACTCCAATGATATCCCAAGCTGCAAGAAAAGAGAAGAAAAGAAAAATAGCAGAAAGATCAAGGCTTTATGTAAATCCCACCGGAATTAAAACACAAATAAATAAATAAATAAATAAATAAATCTATCTTTCCAAAGGAATAACTCTGTAAGTAGTCTTTCTCTCTCCAGATCTCCAGAGAAGGCTGAAATTTATTGTGTTGGACTTGAAACTGAGTTCTTTCAGACTATAAAAGAATTTTGAAACAGAAAAAAACCCAAACAACAGCAATGGAACTCACTTTTAAATTGATCAATACTGTTCTCTGATATTACCAATAAATATTTTTTTCTTTCAAATTTTTTGACTGTTTAATTTTGTCTTTCTTGTCATCTGTAGCAATCTTAAAATAAAAATGCTTCATAATGAAAATGGAAACGATTTCCAACATTCATTTTGCCCGTGTTTGCCCAAGAATTTTCATCACATTACAGTGAAATTTATGAAAATTTTTGCAGACTCAGGGATGTAGGTTTTTGGCATATTAGTATTCATTAAAACTTATTTTTTTTTAGCTCTATAACTCTTTCATATGCCAAGGAATTACAAGAAAGAAAAATAACTATTTAAATGCGTGCATATTTATACATCATATGGTTCCTAAAGATAGGGAAATATTTCCTCCTTGAATTTTCATGAGATTAAACTTTCTCTTTCTCAAAGCAAGATAGTGGTTGCTCAGGTTGACCTCTGTATCTTAAGAATTAAAGCACTTGCTGAAGAAATACTATGTAACTTCTTTTGTAACCCCAAACCTACACACCTGATATGAGGTGTCCAGTCTGTGTGTTAAAAACCTTGCCTTTCATAGAATGGCCAGCTTTGAATATATAGAACAAGAAAATGCATATTATGGTCACTGGTCCACTTAGCAAATACAATGAGCTATCCATCCCAATTACAAACACAAATTGTAATTAGATTCCTGGCAGAACAAAAAAAAAAAAAAACACAAACCCCAAACTTCTAAATTAAGGAGCTTAATGAGCAATAGAACAAGATGTACGGAAAACTGTCAAAAACATTCAGAAAATGAGTGAGTAAAACATTTTATAAGAGGGAAGACAACTTTCTAAAGGTATAAATAACCAAACTGACATGTGAAACAAATGGATGAGTAGATTTCCCTACACTGTATTCCAGTTTGTGCCCACTGCTTTGTGTACTGTCTCTGAGCACCACTGAGCTGAGTCTAGTTCTTTCTTCTTTACTACTGCTCCCATTGGGTGTTCATACACATTGATAAGATCCTCTTTAAGTCTTCTCTTCTTCAGGCTGAACAGTTCCAGCTCTCAGCCTCTTCTCACATCGCAGATGCTCCAGTCCCCTGCTCATCTCCAATCCCTTAATCAGAGAAAACACGTTTTTACCGCAAGGATGGTCAAACACTGGAACAGTTTGCCCAGGGAGATTGTGGAGTCTCTGTTTACAGAGATATTCAAAACCCAAATGGACACTGTCCTGGGAAACCTGCTCAAGCTGACAGGGGTTGGACTACACAATCTCCAGAGGTCCCTTCTGACCTCAACCATTCTGTGATTCTGTAATCATCTTTGTGACCTTTTGCCAGACTTGCTCTAGTATCAATGCCCTAGTATCAATCAAATCAGCACATCGCTCCACACTGTCAAGGTCCTTCTGAATTGCACCACAGCCATCTGGTGTATCAACCACTTCTCCCAGCTTTGTATTATCTGCAAATATGTCTCTTAGATTAGATGCATCTCTTTCTTTTTCTCTCCTCCCTATCTTATTTTCTTCACCAGAACAAAAACAAATTGAGAGCTGGTAGGATTTTTCATGTATTGAAACTGTTGGTTAGGTGAAATTTCACTGGTTTTCCTTTATGCCTAAATTTTGTAGTGCCTAACCCTCAAATTAAAAGTCACCTGTCACCTGTGGCTGGACAGGTCACAAGTCCATTTGTCTATTTAAAGTCTGTCTTCATGATTCTCATGACTAAAATATCCCTGTGTTTATACATAACCATCTGCATAGGAGAAAGCTGTGTAAACTCTTGTTACAAGGGTTTGTAATATTACTTTCAATGAAGCTGGACATAATGCGAAAAATGCAAAGTGACATAAATCTTCACTTGTAAACTCTTTAATCCTTTCTCCTTTCAAGACTAAAAACTGGGTCAAGCTTTTCTGTCAATACTGAGTATGTGTCCTGGTTTCAGCTGGGATAGAGTTAAGTGTTTTCCTAGTAGCTGGTACAGTGCTGTGTTTTGAGTTCAGTATGA
>JANZLQ010000008.1:13498110-13510877 GCA_026212715.1 Elanus axillaris
AAGATGGCCGGGGCTCCAGGGGAGAGCCCGCGCTGGAGCAGGCTGGGGCTGGAGGACTGCGGCCTGCGGGAAGGACCCGCCGTGGAGAAGTTCATGGAGGACTGTCTCCCACGGGAGGGACCCCACACTTGGAGCAGGGGAGGAGCGCGGAGTCCTCCCCCTGAGGAGGAAGGATCGGCAGAGACAAGGTGTGACGGACTGACCCTGACCGCCATTCCCCATCCCCCTGCGCCGCCGGGGTGAGGAGGGAGAGAGAACCGGGAGTGGGGCTGAGGCGGGAAGGAGGGAGGGGTGGGGAGAAGGTGTGCTAAGATTTGGGTTTACTTCCCATTATCTTTGTTTTGATTTGATTGGTAGTAAATTGAATTGATTTTGTGTTTTCCCAAGTCAAGTCTGTTTTGCCCATGACCATAATTGGTGAGTGATCCCTCCCGGTCCTTGTCTTGGCCCTTGAACCTTTTGTAATATTCTCTCCTCCCCATCCCACTTCTCGGGGTGGGGGGAGGGAGGGGGGCAGTGAGCAAGCAGCTGCATAGTGCTTGTCAGCTGGGCCTAAACCATGCCATTATTGCATGTGATATATAAAATATAATACACCAACCTGCATTGTTTTATTTGTCATTCAGAGGCAGAAAGATTTTATTTTAAATGGAGGAAGATGTCTTTATGCAGAACAAATAATCATTGATCATATTTCTTTGTAATAAGTTCAGAATATCAGTGTTAGAAACCTTTCTGCTGACAAGAAACTCTTATTTTTCTAAGGAGAAAGTTGAATTTGGTTTGCGTTCACATTTCTTGCTTAAGCTTTCAAAAGGTTAGTAGCTAAGATGAGAAAAAAACATGGGCTGCTGGATATTTTAATCTTCAAACTGTCCTTACTGTCATCCTATAATTCTGTCATAATTTCTACTATAAATACTATCTTTCAAAGTTTACTACATCAGTTATTTTCAAAACAGAGACTTGGCCTGCAGATTATCAGTTCTGAAAGAACTAATGGAATGTTAATTAAAACCAAAAAGCAAACAGTGTATGATGCATGACTATACTATCAAAACATTTGAAACAGGAAACAAAGTGCAGCAGTAGTCACTGCTTCATCAGGAAAAGTTATGGGGAATTGACCTGCTGGATGTTTAAACTGACTGATTTTTTTTTTTTTTCTTTTCTCCTATATCAGTGGTCCAGACTTTATGCAAGTGTATTTTTTATAGAAATGTCTCTTCCCAGTCATAAATTGTATTTTCATGCCTCACAGTTTAAATATGTAGCAGTGTGGACAATGGGGAAAAATAAATCTGGACTCAGCTCCACAGCAAACTGTACCAATATTAGCTTCCCTCTGGGTCTTCTGTGGCTTTACAGAGCTTACTTACAGGAAGGGTGTTTGCATAATCAAGGGGGCAATTGCAGATACAGTATTTAGAGGAGTATTTGGGTTGCAGTTTCACTCCCTCATTGGCTCCTCACCTGGAGCATATAGTGTCCTGAGGAGATAATTGGAGAGATAGAGATTGTTGTCTTATTCTAGTCTGCAAAGTGAGATGAGAACACAAGGCGTAGCTGCCTATGCTCCATCTCAGGTAGTCTGCTGGTGCTGGATAGCTGCTTCATGCACAGGTCTTGTTCACAAATGAAGCATAACAATATATGATTTCAGCAAAGCAGGTAAGACATATTCTCAAATGAAAATGATGAATAACTGCACTGACATAATAAGTGATTTGTAGACATCCAGAAGTAGATTAGCAATGATACATTTCATGATCTATGTCTGCGAACACTTAATCTAGAAGGACTTGATAGTAACTTTTTAGAGTTACACTAGCATGCAAATTGTTGCTCAGTACTAGTAAATACAGGACCAAGACTTCCTAAAAGCATCGTTTAATCAAAAGAAATCCCTGCAACTTATCCATTATCTACTTGCTATTAGGCTGGCAATTAACAGAAATGTTTTCTTCTTATCAGTTGTTTATACTTCAAGCAGCTGCTTTTTAAACTCCAGAAATTAATTTTCCATTTGTGCAAAGACCTGTAAATCCAGCTATATGATCAAGAATAGGAACAGAGCACATGTGTATACATTCTGAAAGTGGAGAAAATAAGTGAGTTTTATATTGCCATTTACATTGTGTTTTCATAGGAAGTGGGTATTTAATTTAAGGTGTACGGAAGGGAAGAGAAATTACTGTTCTACATCTTTCAATGTAAGGAAATGATAACTCAAATAAATTTTTAAGACAATCATTAAGGCATTTAAAGATATTGCAAAAAAACCCAAAATAAATTTGAAAAAGTTTTAGGCATATATCCAAAAAAGGCTAACTAAGGAATAGAGTCACTCTAGACTTACTTTTTACAGAAAGTGATTTAAATTTAAAATCTGAATTGTTCTCTGGAGATACCTAATCCTCTTTTGTGATCGTAGGGAAGTGTAAATGAGCTAGACTCTTAAATTAAGTACATCAACTGGTGCTCAATTAAGGCAAGATGAACAAAGACTAAGTTGCCTGGTTTATTTCTTCTTGCTTTCTTTTCACTCAACAGTTTGTCTGGGTTTCACAAAGGAAATTTTCTCTTTGATTCACTGAGGAATGTTATGATCTTGATTCACTTGTGTACTCTCCAGCTCAAACCATTCTCATATTACATTAGCTGTCCATTGTTATACAGGGGTTTGAGCAAAAAGTGAAACTGTAAAGGAGTTCCAGCTGATGACTCTTCACTTTTTAAGGACTTACCCAAAATTGCAACATTACATCTTGTTCTCTATTGCATGTTATTTCATAGATTTCAGCTGACTTTGCAAAGTATTTTTTTCTGTTCCTAGTGATCTTGCTAAATATGCTCTTGTGACGAGTGACTTTCAAAATATGTCTTGTCAGAACTAAATGGACATTAAAAAGTTTTGATTCAATAATAAGTTGTGAAATAGTCTACACTCCCCAAACCCTTTGATGACGAGGAACAGCCAGCATTTAATTTTATATTTGAAACTCCTTATCATTTACTTAGAATAAACGCATTCAGAATTTACTATATAAATCCTTCTGCTTATAACAAGAATTCACTGAGGCCATAGAATTTTCATTTTATATAACATCCAGACTGGTAAGCAGCAATGCAAATAAATATATGGATAAATAGATAGATAAATAAATAAATATATAAATTCAGGCAGAATATCCTACTTCTTAGACAGTAGTTTGTCTGGGATATATTTGACAGACTGAGTACCTTTTTATAATTAAAGGTCTGTGATGGATTGACCTTGGCCAGCTGCCAGACTCCCACCCAGCTGCTCTCTCACTCCCCCTCCTCAACAGGAAAAAGGTGAGAAAAGACAATGAAAATATTTATGAGTCAAGATAGACAGGGAGTTCACTTAGCAATTACCATCATGGGCAAAACAAACTCAACTCAGGGAAAATTAATGTAATTTATTGCCAGTTAAAATAGATTAGGATGGTGAGAGAGAGACACACATACCCCCCCTCAGCCCAAAGCATCTTCTCCCCTACGCCCTCCCTTCTTTTCCCAGGCTGAATTTCATACTGTCATTCCTGACTCCTCTACCTCCCTACCTGAGGGGGGATGGGGAATCGGGGTTGTGGTCAGTCCATAACATTTCCTCTCTGCTGCTCCTTCCTCCTCACACTCTTCCCCTGCTCCAGCATGGGTCCTCTCCTTCATGGGTTTATCCTTCAGGATAAACCTTCTCCAGCATGGGCTTCCCATAGGCTGCAGTCACCTCAGGGCATACCCATCTGCTCCAGTGTGGGATTCTTAATGGTTGTAGTGTGTATATCTGCTCCAGCATGGTCTCTCTCTAGGCAGTAGGGAAATACCTGCTCTGTGGTCTGCTGCAGGGGCTGCAAAGGAATGTCTGCTCCAGCACCTGCAGCACTGCCTCCTCCTTCTACTCTGACCTTGGTCTGCAGAACTTTCTCATCATCTACAGTATTTTTTGGATAACCTGTTAAATAAACATCAGTTTCATTTTTACATATAACTTGCTAGGAACCCTCTGCCCTCCCTTCCCATCCAACAACCAAAAAACCACTCTGAATGGATTTTCTGTGAATATCAGGGTATCCTCAGTCTTGCCATGTGATCTGTGTAATCATGCTGTATCATTACTAATGGGGATACCAAGTGGGGTCTTGAGAATCAACTTTACCTAAATGTAAGAATCCTAAAGTCCAAAAAAAGTGCTTAGATATCACCCTGCAATTGGGATCCTTGTGTATATACTCTTTTTCTTGTTTTTCCCCTTTTTTAAAGATGTTCCTAAATGTCTCCTATTAATGAAAAAGATTTGCTTGGAGTTTGAAGTACCTAACTTGATTTATCACTTCTGTTAAAAATATTCTGCATGAACACTGAGCCTGGTTTTCAACTTTTGAGTATCTGGAAAGAGCTGTGAATTGTAAAGCATTGCTACTCTTTTTAGAGGAGTCAGGCTGAGAGTGGTTGTAATCTGTAGGAGGTCATGCTTCAAATTACATTAATACTAGTCCAAGAACTAGGTGCCTAGCTTGTCTAGGAACATAAAATCAGTAAGGGTTCAATACAACCTAGATACATGTCACAGATGTTCTCTCCCATCAGAAAAAACAGGAGGAATGCTGATGTCATCACTGTCTCATCCTAGGGCAAGGAAACCTCCCTCCCCAAACTATCTTTGTTACCTTAATGCTAAGTTAAGACCCCTTCAACATGTCCTGTGGATTTCAACATTGGAGGTAATATTTGTACTTTATTTGCTTGCTACATCCAACTTAGATATTGAATTATCAGAAGCCAGTTTGCTCAAGAGCACCAGTGTCCTATGAGGTGTGTGTGCTACACTTTTAGAAGATCAGGAGATTAAATGAGGGTACCTCACTGGTTTTGGTACATTTGTGCTCACTTTTCTTACAACATTCCACAATACGCTCCATATTTCACTAATCATCTAGACTGCAATTGCAGCCATAAACCTAATTTTCTGTCATGGTCAGGGCTTACCCTGATAAGGCACTGAGACATCAGCACTAGTCCAGGGCAAGCAGCAGAGTGCTAGACATCAGCAGCATGGCTATGCAGTGAAAACACCATAGCTGCTGTGAAGTCAAGGCGTATCAGGACAGTGTGCATGTGTTTGTGTGTGTATGTATACTTTTACATATATAGACAACATTTGAATAGAACCCTCTGCATTTAAAAAATCTTTCTAAACCAGTGTCAGAACTCTCAGGTGTTATAAACATATTGATTTTAAATTATTAATAAAGCTAAATACATAAATAAATGTCTGTGAGACTGAAATCTAATTCACCATAATAGAGAAGTACAGAATTTTTTTGGCGTGAATTTTCAGCTTGTTTTACTGTCAGCTGTTAAACTCAACTTATTCAGATTTGTCTTCAAAATTGATGTAAACTTTGGGACACCTTCATAGCTCATTATACTTTGTGCTAATTCATGGAATGTAAAATGCAAAATAAGTTTCATACCTTTCTGTTTTCATATTCTTAACAAGAATCACAATTATTATTGTGGGCAGACCGAATAGATTTCATATGTGTATCCCTATTAAGTGTTTCTTTAAAAATAGGATTAATCTCAAGTATGGCTTTTTTATTTAGTTAGTTTTATTCAAAATGGATTCCCTGGGGCATTTTAATGAGAACAAAATGTGCGGAGAGCCACATACACAAGCTGATGCACAAATATTTTAAAATTAGATGCAATTACTGTTAGGCACTTTTACTTAGTTTTTTTTCTGTCATCCAAAGGGAAGTCAGAAAACACACTATTTATTTATAAATTTATATCTACAGAAAATCTTCGTCAGATAACCTTAAATAACTACTAGTTAAATAACTGAGGAGAAAAAAATCTTGAGAAAACCATCTCTTCAAAGCAATAAAAAATAAAACTAATTTAAATGTTTCTGATCAATATGTCTTGCTTCCATTGTGCTTCTGTTTTCATCAGGCAAATGAGGTTTAACTGAACTATATTCCCAATTAGCCAAGGCCAGTTTCTAGCAACAGTACTGTTGTCCCTAACCAGTCTTAAATAGCTCAGGCTAGGAGATCAATGTGAAGAAGTTTCATATTGTTGGCATCCATAAGTCATTCAACAATAGAAAAATGGACAATGAAGTAGATTGAAAACTGTCAGAACTGCTAGACTTAGACAGTTGTGATCAGCAGCATCAAGTCCATCAGGACCCCAGTCACTATTGATGCATCCCAAGGACCAATACTATGCCCAGCACTGTTTAACATCTTCATTAATGACCTGGGTGACAGGACAAAGTGCACCCTCGGAAAGTTTGTAGGCACTACAAAACTCAGTGTAGATACACCAGATGGGTGTGTTTCCATTTAGAGGGACCTGGACAGGCTGAAGAAATGGGCCAACAGGAATCTCATGAAGTTCAACAACAGAAAATGCCAAGTCTCCCATTCTTGGAGAAGAATAATACATATGCACATATTTTACTCACTCAAAGCTAATCACAGAGTTTCTAATATATAAAAACAGTTGGTTTCTTTAAATCATGAACCAATCTGTTGTAATAATCTAATGAAACTACACAGCTGAAGAATGTGAGAAAGTGAGATTGCAGTCTTAGAATCACAGAATCATAGGATGGTTTGCGTTGGAAGGGACCTTTAAAGATCATCCAGTCCAACTGCCCTGCAGTAACATCTTCTACTAGATCAGGTTACTCAAAGCCCCGTCCAACCTGACCTTGACTATTTCCAGTGATGGGGCATCTACAACTTCTCTGGGCAATCCATTCCGGTGCCTCACCATCCTCATGGTAAAAAAACTTCTTCCTCACTTATTTATTGTTTGTAGTAATCACAGCAGCTTTTTAGGAAGAAATAATCTGCTTGAATTGAGTAAACAAACATGAATTGTAATAAAAAGTAATTAAACAGAATTTCAAAAGCACCAAAAATGCTAGCTACTGTCCATTGGGAAAAGCACTAAGCAAAGCATAAATAAAAGATTTAGCTGAATGCTCTTTTCAGTCTGATTTTTATAATACATTGAAAATAACCTTGTTAACAGAATGTGATATACATAGCTTAACAAAATTTCTGTGCTTTTAATTAACAGGCAAACTTCATATTTCAGCATTCCTTTTCAATAATTGTTCAAAAAGAACTGGATCTGGCTTGAGGACAATATGAATGAAATACTAGAAATATATTAGGCATTTTAGCATCTGTGGGCACCGGAAAAAAACAGTTATGAGAATATGATCATGAAGATGACAAAGGCAGTAGAAGCTTGCTCTACAATATCAGAATAAAATTGGATGCACTGCAACATATATAGGTGAATAACATACACATAGGGTTATAGCCAAGTGCTACTAATAAATTTTTTAAATAAGTGAAGCTGTATTCAGTTATGTCAATTGAACCCCACAATTTCTGTTTACAGACTACAAACAGTCTTTGGGCATGGTAATTTTGAATTTTAATCACACTGTTTCCTTAAAATATATCTCCTATTTCCAGTTTCAGTTTACCTGTTTTCATATCAAACCATCAGAACTTTCTTCACCACATGTTAAAAAAACTTGTAGTTTTATGTTAGTATATGTTTGCAAGGGTACTTTGTAGATAAGGTAAAATCATTGCAATTAAATGTATTTCTTTTTTTAGTTTCTGCAATAGAAAAGAGAAAAAAAGAAAATTTGAAAGTGAGAAAAAGTTAGTTTACTTTAAGGAGCTATGTTGAGAAGAAAGTTTCATAATTTAAATCAAGATTTAAAAAATTGGAATTATTGTAAAGATTGCAGATTGGATTTGGTTGTGGTTTGTTCTGCTGTTACTATCACCTTGATTGATTTCAGAAGAGCTTAATTCAAGACATACCTACCAATATACTTGTGAATTTGAAAGTCACCCTTTCTAAAGACAGGACAAATTTCAAACAATTCAGTAGAGAATAATGGACCATTACTTCCTCATAAACTTGCTAATTACAGAAGGACTGAGATCTATAGCTACCATACATGAGGTACTGTCAAAACGATGGATTTGACTTTGATATCACCTCATAGAAGACAGAAACTTTGTGTCCATATATTTAAATTATTACCCAGGTGGTATATTTCTTCTAGTAAAAACTTAGCAGTTTCTAGCCTTAGGGAAGAGAATGAACTATCCAGAGCTTAGTTTTTATATCTTACTTCAATCAGCACAAATGCACAGCATGAACATCTGAAGCAATGTGAGCTCATTATCTCTTATTATTCATATCAAGCATTTTTTGTATCTATATTTCTCAGCCTGTTGCTGCATTTGCTTG
The DNA here is from genome assembly GCA_026212715.1 of Elanus axillaris. Classification (NCBI taxonomy): domain Eukaryota; kingdom Metazoa; phylum Chordata; class Aves; order Accipitriformes; family Accipitridae; genus Elanus; species Elanus axillaris. Next base: position 13,506,442 of record JANZLQ010000008.1, read on the forward strand.
TAATCTAAAATCTATATATGTGAAATCTATAAACATATGGAAAGTATCAATTTCAATGTTTGGTTTGAGTGTGAATATGCCTTTGATCCCTTCCCATACTCTTTTCCCCAGGAAAGCCCTGTGCTGCTTAGTATGAAACAGTAAGTTCCTTATGCATGTTTCAAAATAGATGTAGTTGAAGAACCAGCATCAACTGCTTGTTTAAAGCACATTCTTTCATATAATTACTATAAACTACTATTTCAGTTCTATGAAATCCAGTTATTTTCACAATTGTATCAGGAATGCACAATGCAATTATTAAAAAAAAAAAGTCAGTATATGTACTAAGGAAAATGGGTATAAGGAAATGAAAATATAGAATATGTTACTGCAGAGGCTTTATGATTCGTGTTTGTTATTATGCACTGCATTATCTTGTATATTCTGGAACCAGAAAGCTGGTCTGCGCTCTCCTCTCACTATGGAAGGGATGAGTGGTATTGCCTGTTGCCCTGGTAAGTCTGCCCCTAAGGGAGACCTGGGCACCCTTCTGGCTCTACTCTTTGGCAGTCAGTTTTGCCAATAGCATACTTCATTCTGACCTGTGGAAACATTGTACTAGGAAATAGAGTCATACTTTCCAATGAACCTTACCTTTTCTATCTCTTTTCAAGTATCATGAACTCCTGAGTGGCAATATGTTAGGGATGATCTTAGCCAATCTCTATGCTTCAGAACTGGTCTTTTTTCAGTATTTTTTTATTATACAGAATGAAAGAAAACATTTGAGAGAAAAGAGATCTCCACACATCGTCATCCTGTTGGAAGAAAGAATACACAAATTGTATACAGGGTCTATATACAGAAAGCTTGTGAAGCTAAGGAAAATATCTCCTTCCACATAATCATTTAGTAGAAATGTATGTTTAGCTACTGTCCCCTATCCCTCACTGCAACATGCACATTAACAACCAGCCTCTGGTTTTGTTTACAAATGGGTAATACGGCTATTAGCAATTCAGATACAATTACTATAAAATAAAAACTAACCTGACTTACTAATCATCACAACTTCAAGTTCTAAAAATCATTTGAATTGAAATGTCATTGAATTGAATGCCAAAATTTTGTGGGTTGATTAAAATAACCCTTTATATTTCAAAACAGGTATATTTTGCTGTTTAACACACTAGAGGACTGTGATAATTATCTTGATATTACAATACTTAATAGTTACATGATGCTGCATGATAATATCTGCAGTGTTTGTCTTGACATTGAAGATATAAGATATATAATCAATTTGATTTATTTTACAATCCCTTAATAATAAAATATTTTCAACTGCTTTATCAGACTTGAACATTTATATTGTATGATACCATTTGCACAGTATGTGAGATATATGTATACTTATTTATATACAGATATAAAATGAAGTAAAATTTAAAATACTTTTGATTATGTATTTCTTTAAATTTCATTAACATGATTCAATAATCAAATGGATGTTTTAAGTTTTCTTTAATTTTTTTCTTGATCCATAAGTTTCAGATTTTAAAGCTTCTTGGTTATAAGCTGTTGATTTTGGGCATTCTGTAACATTAAACCGTCCACATTTTGTCTCTAGTTATTGAGAGATAGTGCAGCTCTACAAGAAAATGGGTATCAGGTTGAAATAACTTGGAGTGTCAGTTTAAACAGTGAGGTGAAACTCAAATATCAATTACAGAAGTTCAGCATCATAAACTGTTTAAAAGAGATGTAATTAACTGAAATAGTTTTAGTTCAGTATTCTTTTTCTGTTTATCCATAGAATGGAAAATCTGATTTCTGCTTAATTCTAGTTGGGATATACTACATTATCAGAAATCCCCCCCCCCCAGTATCCTTACAAAGTAGAAAATACAATAATTATTAAAAGCCTATCACATTTCTTTCCCGAAAACATGTGAAATGCATCTGCATGATGTTGCCAGTTCTTCAGAAAAAAAAATAGGAAGCAGTCCTGTGGTGTATCTCTGCTATACTTGGTTTCAGTCAAAAGTTGAAGGAAAGGGACACTGGGAGAAGCCAACAACCCATAGAGGAACCAGCTGAACTGGAAAGATTTAGTTCTTCACCATTATGCATATACAAAATATAACCAGAATAAATTACTACTCACTCACACATACAAACAGAGCATAAAATTCACAGGTTTTATCCATCCACAGATGAACAGCTGATTATTTTCCTGGTATATGGGTGCTGCGTAGCAGGAGGAATTGAACAGGTGATTCTGAAAGATTTACTTTGCTTCTGTATTCTAAAGCCTTAAAACGTCTAGCTTCTAATTTCAAAAGACTGTCCAACATCAGGTTGCTAATTTCGTTGAGGATATCGCAGTTTTTTCCCGCCTCTGAAATGTAGCTATATGATGACTTACTCCAGACCTAAGTTCTTGTTCCACTATGGTCCTTCTGAAACCATACATCAAGATGCCCAGTAAACAAGGTCATCAAGACAGCATCTACTTCTAAGCCACTGTGCCGGAACAGCAAACACATTTTCTATTGCCCTCACAAAGGTGAGGGTCTGGGTCATATGGTAAGGCTATAGATACAGGATTTTTGGAGCCTGGGAACAATAATATAGATGGAGCCAATGTTGTCTAATATAGCTATGTAATATTGCGCTGTTAATGGTTGCATCTGCAGTTTGTTGACAAGCCTGTGTTATTAGAATAGAATGCATCAGAGCTTTTGGTACTGGTCAAAAACAAAGACTTTATCATTCTAAACATTCACAGTAACCACAAATGGATAAGGACCTTTGCTTTCCACTTATAGTCCACAATTTATTTTCTACATATGCAAAATGGAAGCAGAAATGCAAAACCACATTATGATAATCTCTACTAATTTACATATATGGTATGTATGGCAGAATTTTTGGATTGCTAATGCAAACTGTTAAAAAAATATGCCTAGATATATCATCATCTGCAGGAACACAGATGACATTTTATATGTACTTGATCTCTAAAAGGAAGGAGATGCATCAAAGAACTTCTGAGAAATGCCAGGCAACCAAAGTGAATTCTCCATACTTCAGATATATGTTTTTTTAGAATATTGATAAATGAATGTGGAATATGCAGGAATGGAAAACAAACGTTTGTGAATTGCAGAGGTGGACAAGTTCAATCAGGAAAGCTCAGAAACACAAAATATGAACAGTGTGTGGAATAAAGAACTTGATATGCTTTTCCTTAATTAAAAACAAGACTTACCTTTTGTGGATACTGTAATTTGTGAAAACATATTCCTTTCTTTGTATTTGCAAATTCTAAAAAAAATCTAGTTTGTCAAAAATTCACAACAATAGTAATAAACAATAAAATAACAAATAATTACATAGTAAATAAATAAAAACTCATTATTCAATGGATGTCCAACATAATGATCAGCCAGTATTCCTAACTAGAGGAAAATGAAACCTGAAATCTTCAAACAGAATAAATAATAGGGTAAAATAAGCATCTCTACATAACTTTCTATTTCTGCCCTCTTTAATGTCACCAATGATCCTATCATTTCTTGCACAGATTCTCTTGAACTTTTCTCAAGGAACAGAAATAGGAGTGGGGAAGGGAAGGAGCTTGCCCAAGACAGTTGAAGGAGTTTTGTTGTGGGTTAGTCCTGTTAGACAGCACAGCTCCACACAGCTGCTCGCTCATTCCCCCACAGGGGGATAGGAAAGAGAATCAGAAGAGCAGAAGTGACAAAATCTGTGACTTGAGATAAAGACAGTTTAATAGGTAAGGCAAAAGCTGTGTGAGTAAGCAAAGCAAAACCAGGAATTCATTCACCACTTCCCATGGGCAGGCAGGTGTTCAGCCATCTCCAGGAAAGCAGAGCTCCATCATACATAATGGTTACTTGGGAAGACAAACTCCAAACATCCTCCCTTCCTCCTTCTTCCTCCATCTTTTATTGCTGAGCACAACATCACATGGTCTGGAATATCCCTTTGGTCAGTTGGGTTGTGTTGTCCCATCTGTGTCCCCTTCAAAATTCTTGTGCACCCCCAGCCTACTTTCTGTGTGAAAAGCAGAAGAGGCCTCGATGCTGTGTCAACACTGCTCAGCAACGGTTAAAACAGTGCTGTTGTTATCAACACTATTTTCAGCACAAATCCAAAACGGTGCCATTCTCAACCTACTACAAAGAAAAATAACTCTATCACAGCCATACCCAGTACAAGTGAAGGATAGTTTCAAAGAAAGAGGTCATTTAGAGTATGATTTAGTGATGAACTATATGAAGTTATGGGGGTAGAATAAATGATCAGACTTCTTTTTCAGTGTCTGCAACTAAATAAAAAGTGTTGTGGTTTAACCCCAGTCAGCAGCTAAGCACTGTGCAGCTGCTCACTTGCTCCCCGCCACCCCACCCCCCCCCCAGTGGGAT
>JANZLQ010000008.1:13517016-13547728 GCA_026212715.1 Elanus axillaris
CGCTGCAATAAAGGAGTGCCTGCTTCTTAACTTCTCATTGCTGTTAAGGAGTTTTATTCCGGATTTCGGTAACATTGTCACCTATGTTCTCTTTTTTTTTTTTTTTTTTCCTGCCTGGTCATGCATGGAAGCCATTTAGAAGTATTCTGCTTAGACTCCAGTTTTCTCTCCAGAAAGGTACAACTCCTCTGTAGGAAGTATCATGTTTGAACACAGTCCTGGGTTACAGTTCATCTTCAGACTGAGAGATGTACTTTCAGGTGTCTTTACTGTAAGTGTCCACATACAAGATCAAGGTCTAAGAATCTGTAATAATAAAGTAAATTCTAGGACTCAATTCATTTACTACATTTAAGTGTCTAGTACCATTTGAGATGACCTAGGTACCTAAAACAGCCATGTGAGCCTGGCAAACAAGAACCTACAGAAGATGCTTAATCTTGTAGATGGACAACTGGACACCAGGCAGGATATGCTAAGGCATCAAGATATTATATGGCTTTTTCTTAGATTACAAAATTGAGCATTAATCACCTCAGTCAAGGACCCCAAGGGGTTATGCACATGACTAAAGTTCCATTGTCCACATGTAGGCTTCTAGAGGGTTTTGGGGCACTGTGCAGAGCTTACGGATGTGACATATGAGCTTTAGGGGAGACCTATGTCCTGATGCAGTGACAGTGGCAGGCCAGGCTGGAATACCCTGGAGGGTCCCAAGGAGCCCTAATCTGAGCCTGGTGGCAGCTGTAGCCCTGTGCCTCTTTGCTGACTGTAGCTGTCTAGTCAGGCTTTCCTTTAAGTTCTTGTCTCTGTAGTCAAGAGATTATTAGAGTCACCATTCTGTTCTTTTTTGTTTATTTGGGGTTTTTTGTTTGTTTGTTTGTTTATTTATAAAAATTCTACTCTTCCCCTTTGCAGGGAAACTATGTTTCAAATGAAGTTTAGTCACTCTGACTTCCTTTTCAGACATTGCAGGGAGGCAGTTAACATATAGAAATTATACTGTGAGCTATATTCACAGATTTGAACTTTATCTACCAATGTAATGGCACATGAAATTATTCTTTGCCTCAACTTGGGTATTTTGAAGAATTTTCTGAATTTTTCTGCTTACTTTCCCTCCTTGTCTTCTGCAAAGGTTTTATGGAATTTATAGAGTCATATGAATAGAGACAAATCAAGATAAAATTTCCAAAATCAGAGCTAAATGTTTAGGAAAGGAAATGATGACCTGTAATAGGTCACCATTAATAATTAAATGAAGTCCAAATGAAGAATACTATGCTTCTGCTATGAAATTTTGGATGAGTAGGCCTAACTGGTTAGTATATATCATCTGCAGACAGAGTAGGTTCAGGGTTTGTGGTTTTGTTGTTTTGGTTTGGTTTGTTTTCTATTAGGATCTTTTTAGGCACATTACTGAATGGAAAACAACAACGTCTGCACTTACAGCGGAAGCAGTAAGGGATAGAAATCAAGAGAACTAAACAAATACAGATTCTCATTCTCTGTTCCCAAATACAGAAAGTTTATTTTCCTTAAGTGGCACCTAGCTGTTCTAACAAGTAAAACATATTTTGGAAGCATAAAGGGTTCTCTATGTTCTTCACCATTTTCACTGTTTCCTTATTTGTACTAGTGAACACTACTTCCATAAGTACTATTGTGTCTTACTCACATCTTACAGGTTTACTTCACTGTAATTCATTGACTTCATGATATTTTATTTTGAGAGGAATATCCAGACTATTAATTGTCACTTTGAGCATGATACTCTATCAAAGTAACAAAGCAAAACAAAAATTCTCTCAAAGAGGTGTTGCAAAGAGAACTGAAGTGTACTTTTTCAAATCTTGAATCTCTAACAAATGTGTGAAGCTTTTCTTAAAGAGTACTGGACAATTACTAACTCAATTGAAATTACTTCCACTTCTTGATGAGCTAACTCTGTTGTCAGCAGACTGTCTGACAGATTTTTGAGTTCTATGTAAAACATTTCCAAAGATTTACAAACTATTTTAAAAGGTTGATATAAGTTGATCCTAAAATTGTATGCAATTATGCATGTTACCTTATGAAGGTAGTTGATACCAAATGCTTCTGACAGCTGCACAAGGGTATGAGTGTTCCCTGGCCCAGTTCCTTCAGTAATCCAGATGCCTTTCACTGGGGTCTGATCTGCAGTATTGAAAGAAGTGGCTGAAAGCTTCTAATGTTACTGAGGGACCTTGAGAGTAAAACACAGCCTGTTTTGATTTGACTTTCTGGCAAACTGATGTATCAGCTTCCCAATTCCATCTCTGCTGTCTGCATTACAAATTCTCTATTTCATCTCACTTATGGTGACAAGGTTGCTTACATTGCCCAATTTTGTCATGGGCCATGTGTCCACTTTGGATTAATCTTGACAATTTTGCACACACAGAACCTAATCCAGCTTCACCTTTATAGTCAGACCTAGCTGTTTTCTAGAGAATCGTGTTTTCTTTGAAAACTAGTATAGTTTTTCCTCTGACACTGTCCACAATTAGCCCTTATTGTCTGCCATTTCCATGGTCCTCTGTAAATCACATCAATCTTTGATTCTTTCTCAATAATTGAACTATGTCCACAGTAGCTCTTAGTTATTGAAATAATACGCCTTGCACACATTAAAATCCACTGAAAATACACATCTTGTTCTTCAGTAAATTTTGCTCAGGCTCATTACAAGGTATTTTATAGCTTGATCGCCAGAAATGGGTGGGGAGAGACAGTTAAATAAACCCTTCATCTATGTATTCAACTGGAATGGGGTAATTGGTGTGCCTGTACGGTAGTGCTAGATAGAGCTCAATACAAGAGCATCTGTTCTTAACATCACACGGTGACACTCAGTCTTTGCCCCAGAAGGGTTAAAATACAAAGATCAGCTTTGACAGCCTCTGATTGAATTCAGTTGAAGTTCAAGTTAGGCTATGTTCTTTTCTTTCCTTTTTTTTTTTTTTTTTTCCTACAGATATATGGGAGAAGTATGTCTCCCAGTTGCCTTCTTTGGGCAATTGTTGTTTATCTTTCTTTTCAAATGGGATTTTTTATACAGAGTTTGATTTGTGCAGCTGTATGACTTCAATATCACAATTGGTTTTATGCCATATAGTAACTTTATTTTCTGCAGAGCAGTAACTCACTTTTACATTGAATGATGAGAGATGAAAAATGTTATGTGCAATTATGTACTAAAAGAGATATTTTAACAGCTGTTCAGCATGTTAATATTGGAGTTGACTTTGCTAGCTATTCAACAAATTTCTCTGTTTTGATGTCTGACACACAGGTTCACTTTTGAGGATGCATAGCCAAGCAGAAGCATAGGAGTAGAAAAAAAAATATTTTTTCCCCAACCCCATTAAGATCATCTCCACACTGACATATTTTTTAGCCTGGTTTCCTAAGGAAATAGGACATCCTGGTACACTGTGTTTAACTATGTGCCTGTCAGTCACTCATCTGATACCTTCAAGTCCACTGACAAATTATAATTAATACTGAAGCCTTGAAAGATATAAAATTCCACCAAGTTTCAAAAAAAAAATTGTCTTGAAAGTGGACAGTGGTCCTTTAAGCTCCCTCAGTGCTGAGTCAGAAAAGCTGACATATGGTCATGACAGCTTTCTTTTAGAATGTCTATTAGCTGATCAGCACAGTGCTGGAAATCAGTCAGCACATTTAGATACAGCTGCAGCACTGCTCCATACAATCCAGTAATTAGGGAACAAGGAAGGGAAATGAGGATTTTGGTGAGTAATGTGTTATTTGAAAGAAACCGGAAGTATTATCCAATTTTCCTTTCTGTGTTTCTGTAAAGTTATGCACCAGAGAGGTTTCTAGGGAAATAACATACACATCCGTAGGAAGACAGGACTTGTAGTTTGCATCCTGGAAGAATTTATTGCTCTTTTTGAAACTTTATTGCAAAACTTCACTCCACTTTGTAAAGAAACTTTCCATTTGCAAATTTATTTGTGGCAAATTTACAGCCATCTAGACTTAGATCAACATTTTCTTTTCATCTAAGCAGTTCTTTAAAGCTAGTTACTCAAACAGTCTTTTGATTCTTATCTACATAACTTGCTGTTTCAGGTGTTCATATAATTCTGTTAATTTCTTCCAACAACACTTCTTAAGTACCTAGAAGGTATCTGTGTAACTTGAAGGAGGCAAGATGTAAAACTGTGCTGCTATTAAGAAACTTCCCACAAAAGCTGGCTGACACCAGTTGTCATATGGAGTTCATCCCTTTACACATTTAATTGCTTAAAGAAACCTTTCAGATTCCTTGACTCTGAGAGACTACTGCACATTATATTTTAGCAGAGTTGAAAGAAGTGGAAGAATGGAGCACTTTAAAGCCCCACCAAAAATGGAAATACACAGAAGATGCAAATTAAAAAAAAAAAAAAAATTCTTCTCTGCCTATAAATTACAGTTTTCAAGAAAAAAAACACCCGCCACATCCTGCCCAAAAACCCAAAACAAAAACAGTAACACAGAATCACAGTTTCCTATAATACTTATTTCTTAAATGTCTGATAGTCCTAAGAAGTTTTGGTTAGGTGGTGTCAGCCACAGGCAATAAATTATGAAGTTATTACCCTCCGAAAAAGCAAAAATAAGGAATACTATCTTTATATTAAACTTACAGGGTGGGACTGAAGCACCGCTACTCACTGCACACTATGTGCCCAGCACGCCTTAGCTGGGGAGGACACTGTTGCCAGGATTGAGTCCTGTAGGGAGGCACGTGGCTTATGATCAGGAGTTCTTCAGACACTGGAAAGAGCTAGAGGATGTAGACTAGGACAGATCATGGCCTTTTAGCCATTGAAAACTGTCACTATGACTATCAGTGAAGGGTGACTGAAAGGAGTCTGTTTGGCTTCTGTCAGGTATGCGAGCTTGTATTCCCACTGCGCGGCTTGGTCATGGTTTTCCCTCTTTCAGCCTTATGGCCGAGCTCTGTCACCTTTCTTTTGCTGTATTCTCTGCTTCTGGTGGCTACCTGGAAACACACCTTCTCCTTCCTCTCTTTCCCTCCCTCTTCACAGGACTTTTCTCTTGGGAACATACCAAGACAGTTTGAGAAGCGTGGGAGTAACCATGTCAAATACGACTAGAGAGGTGTCTTCCATACACAAATAGAATATAATGCAGTAACCAGTCAGATTCAAGGTGTTCAAGTTACTAAGGTTACTAAACAAGTAACCTGAGAAGCTCTAGGATATCCAAGGACAAAACAGGGTAATCTAATACAAGATAGCTTTACAGCAGCCCCATGCCTTTCTGAACAGTTAGCTGAAGATAAGGTAGGATACAGTAATAGAATTTATACAGCCTTAGGTGCCTATCTGTGGGCAGCCAAACATATCCAATAATTCTTCATTGAAGACAAGATTCAGGGCTTAGTTGCCATAAGACTCCATGTTTATTTCATACACTTCTTAAGAAACAAGCTAAAACCAGAAGGAAATAGTCTTATGTGACATAAGCAACTATAAAAAGGAAAAAGTCAGTTAATACATTGATTGAATAAGCCAAGAGTGAAGTAAAGGGATCCATGCAAGTATAATTTGGTCCCCTGGTGTGTAGTCATTATAGTTCATTTTTTAATTGTACGATATTGTATCATTTTTCTATAATGCTAATTCATTGCACAATACAGAGGATTTCTTCTAACAATTAATAGTTTGCTACCTTATTTTCTCATTATTACTGTGTAGTGAACAGCCTACTTTAGTGAATCTGGTTCACACAATGCATGTGAAGACAAAATTAGTGCTTTTCCTGGTGTATTTTATTGGTTGAATACTTTGCTGCAAGTTCCACCACATTCACTTTTCTTGTCATGCACGACTCATTCACAGCTGGAACCATTAGATCTTCTCCACAGACCTCTAACATTTGAGCTGAGGGAGACAGGACTGTTAGGGAATAGTTCTATTGCACTAGCAGGAAAAAGGACACATAGATTTGCTCTGACAACAGAGGATTTGCAATAATCACCGATCTTTTATTCCATTCCCCAAAACACAAAGAATATAAACTATACTAGCACAGATAGTTCTTTCTGTTTCCTCAAATTTTAAGTAATTCTGCTCCATCCCTTCTAACTTTTTTATTGCTGGGGTTTTTTTCCTGCCCTATTCTTCTCACATGTAAATATGTTTTTGACCTAGTCCCAGTAGTCTGTTGTAAATACTTACATTTTGATGGTGTATATAACCCTCTGAAAGCCTTTATTGACTTCTGACACTCATTTGAGACATTTATGGCAGGATTCAGTTGCTAATATATTGACACATGGATCCTTTGTGATGTTTTAGATGCTGTACACTATCACATCTGATTTCCCGCCACTACTTCAGAAAAGCATAGGTCTCCAGAGCAGTGCTCTGTAGGAGGACAGAAGCGTGCCTGAGTGATGTATCTGCCTTCCTCATGTGGATGGATGCCTTGGATACTGTACATGCATATACTTAGGTGTTGGCAGCTAAGTTCTGCATCCACTTTAGAAAAGATTGTTTAAATAGACTGTGAAAATGTTCAGTGCAATAGATGTCTGAGATAAGTGGACTGGCTCCCACAGTGGAAGAAAAGGCATTGGAATTTGGAAATTTGATCAAGGTTAGTATTATACTTGCTATTTTTTGCAGTCATCTCCATATTGTCAGTGACAGTATGAAAAGTTAAGAAAATGCTGTTCTGTTCCAAATGAGCAGAACGCCACTTTACAATTTTATTCCAAGCAATAATTACTCAGGGCTAGATAATACTCATCTATCTTACTTTGATCAGATGTGAAGGGGCAGATATCTGGCCCATAATTAGAAACATTTAATTATGCAAAGCCACATGGGAAAAGTCAAACAACTTTATTAGAGAACTGAACACTAGGAGAGAAAATTGCATAATGACATATTAAATAATGAGAGGTGTAATTGGCTGTATGGCTGCTTTTGTTCCTTATAAGATGGAGTGGGCAGATTTTAGATTATTTGATTTTATATTTAGTAGTACCAAAGATATTGATGGAGAGAGTCTATAAAGGCCTAGGATAGCTAAAGAAGATTTTTGAAGTGTCCTTTTATTTTTATTATTTCAGCTGTTCATAGAATTCTAAGCATTTTTACATAAAATCAACTTTTTTTCTTACGATACACACACACATATATACACACATGCATGTATGCTTTACCTACCTGCTTTCTATACCGTGCAGCTGGTGAGTGCTAACCTTTTTGTTTGTTTGTTTATGTTCTATTCACAGCTTGGCAAACATTAGAATTTTTTCTGAACATAAAGTTCCTTTTCAATGTACTCAGAAGAATGAAGGTAGGGTTGAGAGTTTTGGGTAAACATATGTTGCAAGCTGAAGGACTTTTTCCATTAATGGCCTAGGTGACTAACATGCAATATACTGCATTACGTAGGGAAACAGGACTTGGAACAGAGATCAAAATTCAGAAATCAGCCTTGCTGGATAGGTGCAGTGATCACTAGAGCCAAGAAACTGTAGTATTCTTTTTTTGTGAGATGACTTCCACAATGGGAGGGGAATGCCCTCCCATAAAAAGCAGCCTGCAGTCAGAGGTTAGTGCCTGCTTTAGCACAGCAGGAGCTGTGATTGAGTCTTGCAGTCAGAGAAAAAATAAAAACTTTAGCCTAAGTTCTAGCCAATTATTTGGGAAGAAAAAAAAACAAAACTCAACATCATTACCTGCCCTCAGGTAAAGGGTGTTCACATAAATCACAAATGGCTAGCAATTCTTTGCGTAAACTCATAGCATAGCTAGGGACAGGATTTAGGACTTGAGTCAGGGCTCAGTACTTTACTTCAGTATGTCCAGTGCTCTGTTTGACTTGGACACTGCTCAAAGGTGTTAGCTTTTTGCACTCACTAATAGTAAGAATCTGTATGCCTGACTGTGGACACCAGGTTCCATGCCTCACTGTTCAAACGTCAGTTACACCTATCTGTATCCCATAAAGGAAAAGGTTTCCCATAAGTTAGGTATACCAAATTCTCACTTTAAAGCAAGTTGTCCCTGAAGTGGAATCCAGAATCACATATGGTTTCTGAGTCTTTTCTACAGTGCATGTAGGATTGGTTTGTTAGATGAATGATTCAAAACACTGAGTTGCTGGGAAAGAAACCAGCCTAGAGTCATCAGAAAACACTAAACACAAAGATCTGTAAAGGAATATACTCAAGGCTGTAAGCAATAGTTTCCATCCACCTGGGATGCAGAAAGAAAATCCTCTCTTAAGGATAATCTACACATAGTCACATCTCAAAGGTGTGATCAAGGACCACTAAACTATTGTAAATAAATGCTAGGAGCATAGTCAGAGACAATTCCTGCCTGATTTGGACGTCCTAGAAACTAAAACACTGGTAGAAATGACAGGTATGGTTTCAAAGGCTGCCTTCCTTAGATATATTCAAATTCACATTAACCCACCCCCCAGTATTTTGTCATCTACTCAAGGTCACCCATTGTGCAGGAAAAAAGCAAGCATAAAAGCAATGTCTGCATTGTGTCAGTAGGTGACCTTGTATTATGTGTGTTCTGGAGACACTAAGTTTCTGGCTGAACAGTGACTTTTACGCTGACTGTGAAGCTTCTCTGGGCAAAGGCAGTGACAGAACTGCAATGGCTCAGTGAATGTTCAAGTTAAGCAGAAATGTTATGTGTTATGGAGCTGCTGAGGAAAATCTTTTTTTTTTAATTTAAGACAGAAATTGGGGACTTCAGAATGCCAGCTCCACTTAATATTTGCTCAAAGTGCACTAGTCTTAATCAGATTCAACCCTGCTTTGATACTTACTTATTTTTCCTCTTTCTTGACAATAAGAATTATGACATATTTAATATTTTGGAAATAAGGGTCATTTATAAAGATATGCACCCCAGCTTTTCTCAGAAGGTCAAATGAAGGTATCCAGATACATTCTGTCAAAATGTCAGGGAAGTCTAATGTATGTCTAAATGTGGCTCAACTTAGACATCCAAGAATAATTAGTACAATATCAGTCACTTTTGAAACTTTTGATGTAGGAACATAGTTTTCAGCATTATTGTTCAGAAACTTAGTAGTTAATATTTTTTGTTAGATCATGGCTGCATTGTTTTGAAATTACAACAATTGCTAACAATTAGACCAGTCAAAGATTTGACTATCGGTAATATTAAATAAGTACAGCTTCCACAGGTTTATAACAAATTGCCAGATTCCTTGTTAGTATGAATAAACCACTCAATTTTATGGTTTATTATTTAGACAGCATCTGATCCGGATCTTCAGCAACCTTCACCAGTTTTATATGTGCAACCAGAGCTACTCCTGATTTACATCATTTACCGGTGAGAATAGAATCAGTTCAAATGAGTTCAATTACTAGAAGCTGTTACAGCTTCATCACTCTTTCTGTAACCTGAAACAACCATTCATGTCATACCATAACTATTAACTACACAGAGAGGCATTTCTTCCTCCATATTCCCCTTCAGCTCTGCTAGATCTAGATAAATTGCCATAATAAAAGACACTAGTGAGTGAGGAAATATAACAGAGGAAAGGGGAAAAAGAGAAAGAAAGGATAGCTCATCTACTCCCCTGTTAGATCAATCAGTTTCTCTAAACAGATTTTAAACGCCTGTGACATGTTTTTCATTCTCAGAGTAATAAAATTCTATCATGCAACTAGCAGAAAACATCTCTCACGTGTCTGACACAAAGGCAACTAGCATAAAAAACAAACATGCGATACTTACGGTTAACTCATACGCTGTTTCCATAATGCAGTTCACATGGGTCAGGGCAATCGCAAGCACAAATACAGGCCAGACGATGAGTGGATTGAGAGCAGCCCTGTGGAGAAGGACTTGGGGCTGTCGGTGGATGACAAACAGTATGAGCCATCAATGTGCGCTCACAGCCCAGAAAGCCAATCGCATTCTGGGCTGCATCAAAAGGATTATGGCCGGCAGGTCGAGGGAGGTGATTCTCCCTCTCTACTTCACTCTGGTGAGACCCCACCTGCAGTACTGCATCCAGCTCTGGGGCCCCCAACATAAGAAGGACATGGACGTGCTCGAGCGAGTCCAGAGGGCCACGAGGATGACCAGAGGGCTGGAGCACCTCTCCTTGTGAAGACAGGCTGAGAGTTGGGGTTGTTCAGCCTGGAGAAAAGAAGGCTCTGGGGACACCTTATTGCAGCCTTTGAGTATATAAGAAGGGCTTATAAGATGGAGACAGACTTTTTACCAGGGCCTGTAGTGACAGGGTAAGGAAGAAAAGTTTTAAACTGAAAGAGGGCAAATTCAGATTAGATGTGAGGAAGAAGTTCTTCACTGTGGGGGTGGTGAGGCACTGGAACAGGTTGCCCAGAGAGGCTGTGGATGTCCCATCCCTGGCAGTGTTCAGGGCCAGGCTGGATGGGGCTTGGAGCAACCTGGTCTAGTGGAAGGTGTCCCTGCCCATGGCAGGGGGGTTCGAACTAGATGATCTTTAAGGTCCCTTCCAACCCAAACCATTTTATGATTCTATGAATAAGCAATATGAACTTTAATAGGAGAAACATAAATTCCTGTGTGAATCTTATGTAGGAAAAATCAATAAAATGACCATAACTTAGCATCTGAAGTGGGTGTCTATAAATGAAAACTATCTTCCCTTCAAATATAGAAGGAAAGAGAATGAAGAAGAGGAAAAGATAAACAAAGGAAACCAACTACATTGCAGTCATCTGTCTGATGGCTTTTTTTACATCCTTGTTGTGAGCAGATTCTGCTTAATGAACACATTTGTTGTGAACTCATTCTAATTGCAGTGTGCTCAGGCAGCAGACATCCCGTTACTTAAAATGTTGCTACAGTTGTGATGATGAACTGCCTACATATTACTCTAGTAAATTTACTTTATGCTGGTTTACTGCAGTTGAATTTGTTTGTTCTGCTTTTGTTATGGGGATTTTGCAGGCTTTCCATTAGAAAATGTATTTCTGGTACTTTATATGGGGGATGCTGAAGTGTAAAACATACAAAATACAATTGACTGACACTTCAGTTCCTTCACTGTTAAATGAGATTCTTGAAATTATTTGATAAAACCCAGTATCTACTGACAAATTAATTTGTGGTGAGAAATACTCCATATTTGCAGATCAATTTAATTTTTATGTTGTTTGCCTCCTTAAATTTCTCCTGTCTGTTTTATGGTGAGTTTGAACTATGAAATTTGGAACCAGAGTCTCAGCTGCTGTAAATTGACTTAGTTCTATTGAAGTCAATGGGCGTTTATTGATTGATATCAGATGGATTTTTTTGTAGTTCTTTAAATTGTATGTATGAAAGATATTTGGACAGTATTTTTAGTCAAGAAGCTAGTTATTTATCACAACATTCCTACTATTCCTACTACTAAGGCCTACTGTTTTATTCCAGACAAGCTACTATGCCCCCACTCTGACTAGATCTGCTAAAGGCTCTGCTGAAGATTTGTTTATTTCTGTGGAATATGCAAATTGCAGGCCCATGCAGAAGCTTTTTAAAATATGTAAGGCAAAACCAGTGAGTTTAACATAACTGTATTTTATCATGCCTTGTGCATCATTAGGACAAGCAGTCTCAGAATTCTTCCAGCCCTGTCTTTCTGTGACTCTTTGTGCCATGGTAAAACAGCAGTCACTATCTCTTAAACCTGATTACACCAATTGTAGCCTCCAGTCTCACTTGCGTTTAAACACCCCCACAATGATACTACAGTGCCCAATTCTCCATATCACGGACTCCCCACTTCTCATTTCTAGCTGTCCCCTCAGTATCTAGTCAAATGTAGTCTGAAACCTTCTGTGATGTTATGACAACACATCCCATATTTCTCTGCTGCAACCAGCAAGGATTCCTCAGCTGATTAGGAAATTTAAAAAAAAAAAAACAAATTTCTATCTCTTTCATTCTTGGGTTTGAGGGAGAGGTGGTTGGTGGTTGGTTTTGTTGTGGGTTTTTTTTTCTCCTCATCCTTTTAACCCAAATACTTTCCTTACAGCAAGAAGGATCAAGAGATATTCCAACCCTAAGATGTTCAAAGGGACTAAGGAAAGAGTAAGTTGGAATCAGTTTGTTACTGGGATCAAACCTGAGGTATTTCTTTCATTATTCTTTCTTTAATATTGGTGAGAAATCAGCAGCTACAACTGGAGATCTGAAGCTAAAGAGAATCCAGGGAAGTACAGACTGACCAGCCTCACCTGAATTCCTGTGATTATGATGGAGCAAATAATCCTGAGAAAGTTTCCAAGCACATTAAGAACAAGACAATAATTGGGGAGGGTGCTACAAAGACGATGGAACCAAACTCTTCTTGGTGGTGTACAGTCACAACACAAGAGGCTATGGGCACAAACTGAAACACAGGAAATTCCACATAAATATGAGGAACACTGGTTTTACTGTGTGGGTGACTGAGTGCTGGCACAGGTCGCCCAGACAGGTTGTGGAGTCTCTATCCTTGGAGATATTCAAGTCCCAGCTACACAGGGGTTGACCCTGAGCTGAGCAATGAGGTTATGTTAGACTATCTCCAGAGATCACTTCTGATCAAAGTGATTCTATGAAACAGAGTAGGTGTCATTTTTCCATTGTTATGCAAAAGCTTTTTTCCTGATCATTATTACTATCCAAACCTCTTAAAGAATAATGTTTCCTTAGCCTTATAATTCTCGGAATTAACTGGATTTAAAAAAAAAAAAAACAAAAAGTATTTCAATAGGCATATTTTATAAAAATCAATGCACTGTCTCTATTAACCTGATAGAATATATGACATTCTACCTCATAAATTTAAATTTCAGTGCACTAAAGATTAGAAAAAATAGTCACCATTGTTACCTGCCTCTTAAAAGAATCCCTCCAACCCCAAAACCATTAGGCACTCTATTTTTCAAATAAAAGATATAATGAAAACTATGAACTCTTTTTCATTTACCTGTAACAACCAGGCCATCTTATGTTGCAAAATAATTCATTTTGTTTAAGATCGAATGAGTATGCCAGAAGTTCAAAGGTATTACAAGAATGCACAAGATTGTTTATCAATTTCATTGAAATTTATATTATTTACCAAAATTATTAAAGAGCTGACAAAGAAAAAAGCAAATTTAAATCATATAACAAAAAATACGTATAACATCCAACAACTACAGTATCAAGAAAATGAAGGCAATGTAAGAAAGCCTGGAGACAGGTATATTAACCTGCCCTTTGATGCAGTTCAACCCTGTCCAACAGGCAAAATATTTGCTCTTCAAAGGTAATTGCATTAAAGCTCTAGAAATAATTGATCTCTGGAAGAGATGGTTTCACATTCTGCATGGGCCTGCAATTTGCATCAGAGAATGGAAAATCACTCCAAGCTTCCACTTAAATTGGTGATGGAATTTTAACAAGAACTTCCCAGGTTTCCCCTCAGGCACATCATTGCTGCAGTTCTTTATATGTTGAAGGACATTGGGAAGATGCCTGCTGCTGAAGTATGGTGCAGTATACTGCAAGAGGGCATTTCATTTGTAGCACAGCAAGATGGAATTTCCCAGGAGGCCTCCAGGGGATGTATCATATAGAAAAAATACATGAACACATACAAGCACTGCAGCAAAATGTTTGCTCTGCTTTTGTACCTAGATGAATAAAACCATCAGCTTAATGTTCAATTTCTGCATTTAATTTATTATGCCTAATAGGTAGTTATTTAAAGCAAAAATAGGTGAGTTTTGCAATGTCTTCTTGAAATATTGCAGGTGCATGGGAGCCCTCTTGATATACATGTTGAAAAATGCTGACTTCATTTGGAATGTAAAAAAGAAATAATTTTTTTTTAACTAGAGATCATTAATACTTACTTTGCATATTAATGCTGAAACAAGCATTTTCCAAAATACACCTACAGCATGTGCATATTGTAAAGACTGGTGCTGTAATTACCCTGTTTAGTGAACAGTATAAAGCTAAATACTGTGTAAAGAAACTGATAGCAAATTAGTCTACTATCCTCCTTCCCGGGCAAGTTCAAGCTTGCACCAACAGTTTGTAAAATGGCTCAGAAATTATACCCACGAATAGGCAATATTTTCTGTCTTTTGATTCTCTTCAAATCCTATTGTGTTTGCTCTGCAAAGGCCAAAATTTCCTTAGGAACAGGTTAACCGAAAAAAACGTAATAGATTTCTGCTTGAGCTTCCTTTAATAGAAGACTTGTTTCTAATTTTTCCTCATTGCAGCGTCAAACACAGGCAATCCCAATTAAACTAACAAACAAAAAAATTGCACTGACATAAAAAATGAGATCAGTATGATGGTTGAAAGATCTGGTTTAATTTTTTTTTCACCCAGTTCCTGTGAAAAGAATTTTTAATTTTTGTATTATGGCTTCTCAAAAGGAATTTTAAAAAAACTAAACGTGCAAAAGTCTGGTCATTCATATTAATGAAAAAATGAAGTCAATCTTGAAGTGGTGCAGATAATTTCTACTGGAGTAACTGGCAGGAACCAAAGCCTGTTGAATGGAAGGAGATGGATAGGTGTACACATATGAACTGTGTATGTACCAAGCTAGTCAGGGCAGAGGTACTGATCAGTCCAGAATATACAACATGTGTTAGCTGCAGTAATGTATTTCCCATCTACCAACAGCTCAGACAGTTCAGAATGAAGTTGTGGACAGGTGATCTTGATTCTACCCACATCTATTCATGTAGACATACTCCAAGAGAGTCAGACTTGATTATCCAAGAAATTAAGGCAAAGCTGGGAGACAATGCTTAGCTTCTCTTTCCCTTGTCTATTTTTGCATGCTTTCTCTTCAGAATAAAAAAAATAAATAAAAAAAAATTCTCTGTTGTATGGGTGAAAAAGATATAAAAAAAAAAGAATACAAGGTGCATTTTTTTAGGGTACAGACAAGAAAAGTGGAGGAGTGTCCAGTTTTCTTTGTTCATATTTCATTGAGTTTCAGGATTCCCAGGCATTACTTGTTGCTGGGGGAAGTACAAAAAAGACTTTGAAAATCCCTGGAAAACTCTTAGACGTGACAAGAATAAGGGTAAACAAATGGCAACATTCTAGGGGATAAGAAGGAAGGGAAAGAAAATTTTTTGGAAATCAAACAGTATCTCAGCTGAGAGCACCCCAGTTTAAACTGATCCTATAAGGAAAGACTAAAGCCCTGCTACTTCTGTGAGATGCTTAATTTCATTCACTAAAATTCTGTGAACAAAGCCTAAGAACAAAATTTTTGTAGCTAGCAATTAACTGTGTAAAGAAAAGTCAACAATACATGACGTTTACACACAGGACTTCTTTGAGTAAGACATACAGCCTAAGTTCTCATTTTATTGCCTTATTTTTTAAAGTCAAATTGTGATCCTCATTTACATTGGACTTAATCTGTTACAAAGTGACTGGCTTCAGAGTGTCATTCAAGATTAACATTAGTCTATCTGTCTCTACATAACTGTATTACTTTTATAATGCTTACATAGGATCACCACAGCAGCTGTTACCATTCTTAATTGTTTGATGGCTAAAGAAGGATGATTTGCATATTGGGGTTTTTTTACATCTTTAAGACTAGAGACTTGATCTGCAGTACATTTACTGTAAGGCGGGGTCTGAAACTAATTATAATGCACTGCCTGAAACAGAAAATGCAGAGAGGCAATTCCTCATGTACTGCTTTAGCAAATATTAGTGTGTTATCTGTAAGCACAATGTGAGTTTCTGGCATTTTTGTGAGAATGAAAAGATATTCTTATACCTGAAGCTCTTAGAGAGCCAGAAGAGAAACGTCAGTGGATCAAAAGCTTCACACTATTTGTCTGGTTGATCAACTGGAAAAAAACCCACAGTTAAGACAGTAACTTAGCCATTTGCAAATATTACTATAAGCATCAGTATGGTAATAGACTGTACAGTGTTGCAGGAGGTAAAGGAGAAAATACATGCATCTTGCTTAAGATTCTGGATATCATCTCCATTTCAGTCATTTATTTCCATTCATACATGCAAGACACAGAAGAACAGGAAAAAATATGAAACAGAAGATCAAATTCAGTCATCTGGATTCCAGCGGCCTCAGGTATGTGTCTTCCTCTATGTAAACATTTGTTATTATTTAATGTAACCTATCTGTATTGACTTTGCATGGCAAGGTTTTTGTTGCAGGGAGGGTTACAGAGGTGGCTTCTGTGAGAAGCTGCTGGAAGCTTCCCCTGTGTCCGACAGAGCCAATGCCAGCCGGCTCCAAGATGGACCCACCACTGGCCAAGGCCAAGCCCATCACTGACAGTGGTAGTGCCTTGGGGAGAACATTTAAGAAAGGGAAAAAGTTGCTGCAGAAAGAGAATACTGCAGCCAGAAGAGAGGAGTGAGAATACATGAGAGAATGAACCCTGCAGACCCCCAGGTCAGTGCAGAAGGAGGGGGAGGAGATGCTCCAGGCACCGGAGCAGAGATTCCCCTGCAGCTCGTGGTGATGAAGACCATGGTGAGGCAGGCTGTCCCCCTGCAGCCCAGGGAGGTCCACGGGGGAGCAGATGCCCACCTGCAGCCTGTGGAGGACCCCACGCCAGAGCAGGTGGGTGCCCAAAGGAGGCTGTGACCCCATGGGAAGCCCGCTCTGGAGCAGGCTCCTGGCAGGACCTGCGGATCTGTGGAGAGAGGAGCCCACGGAGCAGGTTTTCTGCCAGGACTTGTGACCCAGCAGGGTACCCACACTGGAGCAGTCTGTGCCTGAAGGACTGCCTGCCATGGAAGAACCCACACTGGAGAAGTTCATGGAGGACTGTCTCCCGTGGGAAGGACCCCACACTGGAGCAGGGGAAGAGTGTGATAAGTCCTGCCCCTGAGAAGGATAAAGCAGCAGAGATAATGTGTGATGAACTGACCTCAACCCCCATTCCCTGTCCCCCTGTGCCGCTGTAGCGGGGATAGGTGGAGAAAAGCAGGAGTGGAGTTGAGCCCAGAAAGGAGGGAGGGGTGGGGGGAAGGTGTTTTGAGATTTAGTTTTATTTCTCATTACCGTACTCTGATTTGATTGGTAATAATTTAAATTAATTTTCCCCTAGTCAAGTCTATTTTGCCTATGATGGTAATTGGTGAGTGATATCTCTCTGTCCTTATCTTGATCCACGAGCCTTTCATTACATTTTCTCTCCCCTGTCCAGCTGAGGAGAGGGAGTGAGAGAGCAGCTTTTTTGGGTGCCTGGTATCCAGCCAGGGCCAACCCATCATACTATCCTACAGACTGCATAGACATTTTAAAAGCTGAGGATTCAAATAATTTGGCTCTGTGCCTTGCTATCCTTCTTTCTACTTGGGAATCTAAGAGTCTAAAAGTATTTTCAAGGCTGTCAACCTTTCCCTCAAAAAAAAGAGAAAAAAAACCCAACAAAACAAAGCAAATCAGAAAACCCCCAGTCTAATAAAAAAAATAGTTTAACTAGTAACGAAGCAGTTCACATCACATTCACCCAGTTACATATCATAGACCATCACTATTATTGTTAACGGTTTCAGCAGAGACCAAGTGCAATCCAAATCACAATCTAGAGTCACCAAGTATTCAACGAGTTTGGGTTGATTAGCAAATACCCTCCCTCTCCTTCCTCCTTTTTTTTGTAAGTTCTCTATTCTCTAAGATTATCTATTTCCACTTTTCAGTACCTCTATTGCCAGGATCTTTATTTGCTGCAGTGACTATATTGCTATTTTAAATAATACTGCTAATAAATACTTTTTGATGGGCTAGCTGTAGAAGTTCAAATCTCATACAAGACTAAAGACAGGGTTGCTTTTACACCCAATATTTGCAATTTCTAGAACTGGGACAGCGTTAGTCTAAAAGAAAGAAGTTAAAGACCGTTGCATGTTTAGAAATTATTTTGCACCATTACTGCTGCTCTCTTTTAAGCCAACAGACTACATTCATAAGACTTCATAAATAAGGTGGGTGAATTGTATTCAACTATAGTTACTCGGAAGTTTAGAGATACAGCTAACTCCAGATATTTCTGAAAAGTTCTGAAGGCTATAGAAGGCAAATGAAACTCAGATGTTCATATTCTCAAACACATTTTTTGAAATATTGTTCGGTATTTTAAGTAAGTTGGAGAAATACCTATTGAATAGTTGTCAGTTTGATCAATTGATCCCTACATCTAGGATCAAAGTACCCAACCCAACAACGTTTTCTATCCCCAGCGCCAAAGTCACTTGTGATCTGTATCAGACAATTCAAAAGAAAGTTGACATGAAAAATGTGAAGATAGGAATCTACAAATCTGTTTGCAGTAGGTTAAATCCAGTAAGTTGGGTTTCTATCATCTCATTCAGAAGAATATCCCCCAGCCCCCAACCCCTAGCTGAATAGTCAGTTTTCAAAGTCAATGCCATTCATGCAGGAAATACAGTATGGATTAAACTTGAAACCCCTCATACAGGCAGTGTAACTAATGACTTGGCTTTATCAATACAGGCAGTCAACAGACTGAACCAAACCACCTAAGCCCCAACAGTGATGGGTGAACTCAAAGACTCTAGTAGTTGGATTACCATAGGTTTCCAAAAAATCAGTGCTCATCTAAACATATTATGAATTACCCAGTTTTCCTGGTTATGCAAGAAAAGAATCATAGTGTAATGAAAGCAGGCTCTATGATGGTTATGACACATTCTTTTCTGGTCAAGCTGCTAACTTCAGGAGAAAGTTTGGTCCCTATCACTACTGTAGATAACCAGGGTTAGGAAATGTAGAAGCGGTTAAAACTGAATGTCAGGGCTTTGTGCCTAAAATAGCTATTATTTATTCATTCTATTACAGTGACTCAGAAGCAGAAATTGGAATCCTGGCTATAGTGCATTAGGTAATGTACAAGCATTCAGAAAAATATTTGCTAAGTCAAAAATGTTAATCTTTTATGATGTGTATGAGGCAATAGTGGCTATTAACAGAGGTCCCAAATGAGATTATAGATTTTTTTTTGGTGTTAGGTGCTGTGGCAAAAGCCTCAAACAAAACCCAGAAAAAGCAAGAGATAGGCTAATGCCCACATCCTGAAAACACTTATTCTAACTGTTCAGATTAGTTTTATGATAGTCATCAATCACAGCGGAGCAGGAATTCCAGGGTGCATTTTGCTTAGTCACGTACTTTTACCAGAATTACAGTTTTTTCTTACATTGCTAGAGTAGAAATGTATGCAACTGAGTCTACAAAGAATAAGTTTATTCTGGAAGTAGCCCCAGGCTTACACACTTGCAAAGAGATGAAGTCAGAACTTTCAAATAAATTTGATTTATTTCCCCTTCCCCCTGCAAGATGCTCTTGAGCCTGTAAACAGTCTATGCAATTATCACAAAATGAGAGTGACATTAACTAATCTTTGAGAGAGCTGCATCTAATCTGGGGAGATGTATTCATATGGTCTGCATTAGACCACATTTAAACACTGAAGTGGATATAAAGAAAAAGGCTTACAGTAGAATGCCATACAGTTAATGTAAAGAGGAAGGCATTTGCAAGGGCATCGATTTCAGCCATGTGAATAACCTTTTCCCTTTCAGTTGCAAGGCAAATAAGAAACCCAAGGAAACCAGACTTACTTGGTCCTATTACTGGAAAATAATTAATTAAGCAAGATTCAATGTTTATCAAATACAATAGCCATATTGATGCAGTACAATAATGAAACATGTTTGAAATATTAATGATCAGTCTATTAAAAACACATCAACTTTGCACATATAGCATTTTACTCAAAGTCTCAGATTCAGATAGAGCCCTAATTGAATAGCTTCACTCCAAGACATCTTTTTCCAGAAGATGTTATTCACAAATATTGCAGGCAGTCAACCTACTCCCTCTAAATATTGATTGTTTAATGCCTTTGTTTTGGGAGGGGACGAGTTGTGTGAGCATAAGCCTTTAAAAATACTGAAGGTGACTTATGTCACACAGCATTGATTTAGCAACATTAAAGGTTTATCTTTTTTGACTGGCTTTTACAACACTTTTCAAGTTCTCAGTAGGCACATCACATTTGAAAATCTAAAAGTCTCCTTCTCCTTTGCTATACACAAATTGTTATTCAAACCATAAATTTAAGAGGAAAACTAGAAAATTGTATTGCTGCTATGGAAAATGGAACAAGATCTCACCCTTGCACTCTTGACCTCCATAACAGATAACTGGAGCCTTGTTTGGTTTATGAGTGAAGCCTAGGGGCAAGAATACCATGGGGTCAGTAACATGGGGTCTAAAAGATCTGATAGCTATTATATACTCCATATTTCATGACATTACAGGTAGACAAGTTTTTATCTAGCTAGTCACAAAATAGATAGTCTTCTAAAAACTTGTTAGGTTCGCATCTCATTCATATTTCTTATCTTACCCTCTTTTGAATTCCACCTTCCAAACTGAGGTTTCAAAATGGAAGGGTGGTGACTCCACGTAGGAATAGCAGGATGTGAAGTAACCACGTAGGATCCTGCACATCTAAGGGAAGGTTCCATAACACTGTATTAGGTCATGATGTGATTGTGATGTGAAAGCTGACATTTTTTCACTGCAGAAACAGTTGCTATGCCTCCCTGCTAAGTCAGAATTAAAAGCAGGATCATGGGAGAACATTCTCTGCAGAGGTAATACTGTTGTTATAAAAGATCAATTCCTTGTTCTCAAGTGCTTTAAACCATTCTTTCTCTCTTAAAGTAATGAAAAACATGCAGTAAGACTTCTAAGCTTCCTTTATTATTAGGTTAAGAGTTGGTTTTTTCCTTCCCATCTAAATTACATTTTTTATGGCTTAAAAAAATTAAGAAAAATAAAGTTGGGGTTGGAGTGCTGATGGGATAATGGGATTAAATAATTTTTAATTCTGTTTTCGAGTAGGCTTTAGAACTGAGAAATTATCTTCTGTAACTTGGCGAAAATACTGGCTATGGTACCTCTGGATAGTATAGAACTCTCTCACACATGCAGATAAACACAGTATGTCTGTGAAGACTTTACAAGAGAAGAAGACCTGACAATATCAAGTTTGCAGTATAATCTGAGGAAGCCGGTTCCCAGATACTGTACCTATTTTGGAATGGGGTCACAAGGAGACTAACCTTTATAGAAATATGTATGAGACAGTGGTTCAAAAAAACAATAGATACTCTTCTTGTATCAGCCTCCTGCCTGATACTGAAAGAGACATCAAGGAAAGTTGACAGAAGCCACTGGAGACATTTTTGTGCTACATTTTCTTTAAAATAAAACATGGTGAAAGCATGTTGATAGTGTGGTACTCTACATGTTTGTAAGATGAAGACTGTTTCTTCAGTTCTATTCATATTTGATCTAATGAATTGTTTTATGTCTCATCTCCTTCACAAGTTGACAAGATCTGCTAGTAAGGCTAGCCAAAGATTTTGGTGGGAAGAAAGACAGGGATGCCTTTCACTATGAATTGTGTTTGATTCTAAAAATCAAATGACAGTTACAATTTCACCATCTTCAGTAGCAATTTAAAGAAGAAAAACATCAAAACTGTGTTCAGAGAATAATAAAAATTTAGGGAAATATGTACAATATTTTACAACATTTCTATTTCATACATCACTGTTTACTTTGGTAACATCAGCAAAATAATATTCTGACCCAAACAAAACTTTAAAGGGCAAAAGGGGAACCTTCTTTTCATTAGGAACCAGAAATAAAGTTCATTGTTTTCAACTAAGTGGTTTTTTTCTTCCATCATGCAGAGTCTTCCCATTTAAAATATAAGTAAATAACTTGCATTTTGATAACTGGAATTAGTGAATTCTTCCATGCTAGATATAAATATTTGTTTCCTTTCAATACAAAAAATGGTTATTTTACTGTTCCTCCAACAATAAAGAGCAAAAATGTCACTTTGTCATAATTTCAGGAAGTCTAAAGACTAATAGAAAGTAACTACACAGTTGAGAGATGTCAAATTTTTGTGCTTTAAAACAGGAAATGAATCTCCAGTTGCTAAAGACCTGCTTTATGAATAATATTCATGTTGAATTGGGTTCAGTTCTGAAAATGTCTGGGTAACCTGTGCTTAGTGATATTTTTTCTTTGTTTTACTTGCATGCACATCACAAATTCCCTTGTTCACAACTGTGACCATTGTCTCTTGTCCTTTTACTGTGTACCTCTGAGAAGAATCCGGCTCAGTATCTTTCTTTCTGAAATGGACATCTGCAGTCAGGTCTTCTGTTTTCTTCCCAGTCTATGTACATATGTGTCCAGGTTCTTGAGACTGGCCCCTGTCACCCTGCTTTCTCACGGTGAGTGAGAGACTCTTGTAGTACTCTCCCAAATGTATTTTCCCCTAATTCCTATTTCTTTGCTTAACCATGGGGTAACCTAATGTCATCATCTACCATTCCAAATCATCAAGCAGAATCTCACAGTAATCCAAAAATAGCCCTACTAGTCTATGGCAAATTGACCATCTATTAAATCTTCTGTTTAAGGTTCAAAATACTATTTTAAGTAGCCTAAGTGTATCTGTGCATCTAACTAAAGCACACAAAACACACTGTTGCCTGAATGTTGACTAAGACAAGATACAGGAGATGAGAAAATCTATCCATTTAAGTGTAAGAATTCAGAGAAAACAAGTCATTCAAGGAGAAAAAGAAGAAAAAGAAAAAAAAAGCAGGATATAGATTATGCAGATCAATTGCCTTTTCTGAGGAGGACAGAAATGTCTGATTAAAGGTTCGTTTGTTCTCATATTTATTCACATATCAAATGTAATGTAATAGAAGAAAAGCTGAGTAATATCATTCATTTGGCAAGTACCTTGGCCTAAAGAAGATATCAAGTGCTACCAGAACAATAGAAATTACACCTTAGCCTCAATCAGAATGACACGCAGGCATCTTCTCACAGGGAAATATTCTAAAAGTGTGTCCTATTGGTAACACTGTATTTACCTCTTGAGTATTTCCTAAACATGAAGAATAGTGAATGAAACCTTTATAAAACATAATCTCCTTTGCAATGAAATGAATAGTACATTAACAGATAGAGGAAATACAGTCCATGAATTTCATTTCAGCACTAACAGCCTTTTTGAATTTATTGCAAGTAATATTCATCTTAACTCATATAACCACTTGTTAGGAATGCAGTTTGTGGGTAACATTAATAATACAAATAGCCAAACCAGTCTTTGATATACAGACATTCAGACTTCTTGCTTCACTGCACCCAGTTCAACAAGAATATTATTCATAAAGCAGGTCTTTAACAATTGGAGATTCATTTCCGATTTTAAAGCACGAAAAGGCATGGCTTTGAGCAACCCCAAGTAACTCCAATATAGCCATGCTCCAGTTTGGTCTAGATGGTTTACAGAGGTCCTTTCCAATATTACTTTTTCTGAGAGTCTTGGTAGATGACAAATAAATTTTCTCTTATTTTGTTTAATTTATGGCTGCTATTAGACCACGGAACAGTTCAGTGTTTCTAGGAGCAGTATAATTTTATAACTGTTTCTCAAAACAGTCCAAAATATCTAATATATAAATATTTTATGTACTGTCTATTTAATAGTTGTAGCTATAAGGGTATCTAAAAAGGGCATGTTTAGGCTACGTGAATGATATACTCACAGGTATAATGTAAAACTTATGCTAATAGGACAATTTCCTTTGATAGTGACTGCCAACATCAGTAAAATTATACACAACTAATGCTGGGCTTCAGCAGTATTGACCTCTTAGACAATACAGTGCTTCAGTTTGCTTAAAAAATAATTGCTGTGGGATTTCTTAAGTCTATATCTGTAGATAACCATAAATCCTTTTTTTCTAGGTTGCTCAGTAACTTTTTGTCCTCAGCTAGCTTTTGTATTTGTACAGAAGAGGGTCAAATCTTTTTAGCCTAACTTCTCTCACATTTTATTCCCTCTAACCCAGCCTTAATTGCTCTTTGTAAGTCCAGTAAGGGTTCAGAGAATAGTTAATAGACATTATGCATCTAGCATAATTTCCCTGTATTTATTAGTGAAGTTCAGCAAAGACAGATTTTACCCCTTATAATTTCTTAATTAGTATTCATATTTAGGAAAAATATATGAACATTGTTTAAAAAAAGAAGAAAAAAAAACCAAACCCAAACAGTTCCTTGTTGATAATTGACTGATTTTCCTGTCATAGTTTCTTTTTCATGAAGCAAGTTAAAACCCATCATCACTTACCTATCCCACAGTGGGCAACAGGGTACTCCAATATAAGGGTTCATTTTGTTGTTGTGTTTTTTTCTAAAGTGGCTTTATTACTTCACCCAAGAATTATTTTCACAAGTTGGTTTACAAGTGTATATTAAAATGATGTCTAAAGGACAATGACTGTGAACCCTTTCAACAGGCATTATCTTTTTCTCTTTTGTAAGAAAAAGCAATATGGATTAATTTTAATAGAGGATGGAGCATATACATGCTAATTTCATTAAAACCCAATCTTGTGTCAATTGTAAAATGAAGGGAGCAATTAAAAATACAAATACAATAGAAGAAAATGAGATGCTTGCAGGCAAATTAAATATCAATTAAGAATTATGGCAATGGATTATGTATGAAAAAAAGTTTATGACGTGGAAAACAGGGTTGGCAGAACTAAATGTAACAAGATTATTATTTTTTTAAGAGTAAAAATATCTTAATGCCCCCAAATAGAACAAGACCATTACTAGATGGACAGTAAATGTTAGTGAAAAGAAGAAAGAAAGAAGTGAATTTAAAGAGGAAGTTGGAGAAGAAGAAGGGAAAAGCAAGGCAATGCAATGCAAGGCAAGGTAAAAGCGGGAGGAAACAATTCTGTATTTTTCTTCAGTACTTGGAAACAGGCCAGATGTATTCATGTCATATCAAGTCGTTCTGAAATTAATAATAATTGAGAAAGACATTAAGGAAAATCCAACAAAAATAATGAAACCATACAGAATAAGACTGTTACTAATGCAGTCTGCAGGAATCATTAGAAAACTTCCTTTTTAGAAGATTCACTGGTGATTTTGAAGTGTTGCTATCTTTGCTGATACAATATGCTCACCCAGATATTTCCAGGCAGGCAAAAAGCATGACAACATCATCAGTCATATGCTACAAACAATGGAAAAAAAGTACTAAAAGAAATACTGTTTTCTGCTTTTCCTACAACTTTCAAAAGAGAAATTAATATTTTCAGAAGTAAAGCTTTGGCTGAATACAACACAACTGCAGCGCTGTGGCCCCTTTATCGAAATTTACTTTGCCATAGTTGAGACTAGGCAATAAAGTATTCCTTCTGGGGCTAAATTTATGATGTTAGAAAAAGTTCTGTGAAACTAAAAAATGATTAAACTATTACCCATATGACACCAGACAGAGCTAATGTTAGCAGACATATAAATCACCAAAGGAGGTATCAACAATTGTATAATACTGAAGAATACTAAATATGGTAGTTTTTTTACTGATGTGGTATTTTGTGACCTGCTTTATCAGCTACTTCTATTTTATTTTTGCATTGTGTAAAAATCTATTATAAATTCCTTTTGTGTAAGGTTTTCACCAGCCTTTTATGCTTTTGTACTTCTAGAATAGATCATTGCAATGGAAGGTGAGAGCACTGGACAGATGCTAGCTTGACAGGTCAGCAAGGAACATTAACACACAAATTGATTAAGCCAGGCAGAGAAAACATCACACTTTGATAAGCACACAGGCTGTTCCTGCTAGTTCATTAAGAACTCAGAGCATGCCATGAGTGCAATTTGTGCTTCACGTCTCCAAAATGTGTCACAGTAGCCCAGGCAGGATCACTTTCCAGAATTCAGGTTGAAAGCATATGCTCTGAGTAGAGAGGAGCGCGGAAATGCTTCTCTTAATGCCTGATGAAAATTATGCAGAGCACTGCACAGATGAAAGACACATGATCTGTGACCACTGTGAAGTTCTTACGAATTTTAATAACCGCCATGTGTGCTCTGAAGTATATGACACTTTAACTGCTAATTTGTCAGCTATTTTTCAGACAAAAAAGTTACAGCTGATACTTGCAGAAAGTATAGACTTTAAATTTAAGTTGCTCATAAAAATTGCATTGTGGAGAAAACACATTCACATCCAGAACGACCCATCTTTTTATCAGCTCCAATTTTAGGAGTTCTTATTGGGCTGTCATTTTGGAGTCAATATCTTGGTTTGCAAGTTAAGTTGTGTTGCCTGGCAAAAAGTAGATAGTAGCATAAAAGGAAGTCTAAATCCGAACACTGGCAGAGCAGAGCTGAGGACAAAGTAGGTAGGAATCTGCTTCATAGACAATCAGTTCCTTAAGCATCTAGAAAGACTGCATAATGGTGTCTGTATGTATCTGTAGAGAAAAGCCCCTAGGAAGTGTCTCAATATACTCTAAATGTCAAAAGAGGCAATGACAGACTGAGTTTTACTTTAGCCTTTAGAAAGATACTTACTGCATTGAAACAAACATTTCATACACTTCACAATGAGCACCTAAGGTAGAGCAAAAAGAAGTCTTTATACTTTTCTCTGATATTTAGAGAACACTAAGCAGAATTATATATTATATAGAAAATCTAGTGACTTACAATCTTCTACAGGTTCGGGCAAGTATAACTAAGCTGAGAATTCAGAATTGCTTTGTTGTAAAACTGTTGCTGTTGAAAGCAGCATCAGGCCTTTGGTCCAGTGGGTAAATCACTTGCATATGTGATACATTTGTTTTTTTTCAGAAGGAGTAAGCTGATTACTTCATCCATTTGAAGCTGTGCAAACTGAAAGTTGTATTTCCCAAGCCACTGTATGTCTGTTGGTTAGGACTTCTGAAATTTCCATCACTTTATTATCTGTACACTGGGGAACCCAAAGACTGAGATCCAAGAAGCAGACATAATTTTTGGTGATGAATTTAGGATTCTGCTGTTGTTTGACTTTTCTTTACCTTCATATTGTTCTCAAAGTGAGGTAGCAATTATTAAGAGTATAGAAATTTATGGACTAAACCTTAAATCCACATGAAACCCTTAGAACCTGCACTTAAGAGCAAAATCTACATACTATGTGACTAACTTAGATGCCTGAGGAGCCATTGCTACCTTATGTGTTACTTCTAGAGTTTCTTAAAGAGCTACAGCTGTGTGTGCCCCCAAACTGAAAAGGTTGACAGTTATCTGCAAAGACATCTGTACTGGCTGCAGGTATCCAGGTGTTGTGAGAGGGGGTTGCAGGGGTGGTCTCTGTGAGGAGAGGCCAGGGGCTGCTCCGTGCTGGACACTGCCATTTCCAGATGGCTCCAACAGACCCACCACAGGGCATAGCTGAGCCTCTCAGTCAAGATAGTGGCATCTCTGGGAAAATGTAGATAAGAAAAGGCAAAATGCCACACAGCACAGGAGTGAGGAAAAAAGTGAGACACAGCAAGCTCAGAGAAGGAGAAGGAGGAGGTGCTCCAGGCACCCCAGCAGAGATTCCCCTGCAGCCTATGGAAGAGACCACAGGGGAGCAAGTATTTCCCTGCAGCCCATGGAGCGGACTAGGCCAGAGCAGATATCCCCATTGCATACCATGGAGGACCCCACACTGGAGCAGGTGGAGATTTCCTGAAGGAGTTGCAGCCTATGGAGAGCTCATGCTGGAACAGGTTTATTCTGAAGGACTGCAGCCCATGGAAGGACCCACACTAGAACAGGGGAAAAGTGTGAGGAAGAAGAGGCAGCAGAGATGAACCATTATAAACCAACCACAACCACCGATTCCCCATCTCCTTTGTGCTACTCAGTGGAGAGGAGGGAAGAGGGAAAGGACTGAGGAATGAAAGAGTCTAACTGAGCCTGAAGAAAGTGTGTGGGGAGGAAAGGTGTTGCTTTAATTTTTGTCTTTGTTTCGCACTATCCAAATGTATTTTAATTGGCGATAAATCAAATTAATTTTTCCCAAGTCAAGTTTGTTTTATCCCTAATCGTCATGAGTAAGTGATCTCCCCATCTTTTTCTCAACCCTAATGCTTTTTCATCTCATTTTCTCCCTCTCATCCTGCTGAGGAGGGAGAGTGACAGAGCAGCTGAGTGGGTGTCTGCAAACAGCTAAGCTCAACGTAACACAATATCCATTCAAGATTTTGTGCTCCTGGCAACTTACCCTAAGGAAGTGGATATAACAGGCATGTAAAGAGTATGCCAACACACACTAACACTGAGTTCAGTATGATACACAGCAGTCATAAATATAGTTACTCATAGACTGTTAACTAATCTTTGCACAAAGCTCATAGCTAGATGAAATTTCTTGCCCAGAGAGTGGGAATTTCAGATTGAAAATATTTCTCAAACTGAGAAGACAAAACCAGAATACTGCTAACAAGGATAATATATAGCTTAAAGGGCACTTAAAGGTGGAAGAAGACAAAAGAAGGAAGGGAAGGAGGGGAAAGACAACTGGTGTAGCTTTATAATAGGGAGTTCTAGGTTTCTTCTCCCTGCATTATTTCTGTGTTTTGTCCAAAGGTTATTGAAAGAAAATATGTAAGAAATGTGTAAAATCCCCAATTGTTTAGTGAAAGAGGTAATAAACTTGCATTTACATTTGTCTTTTCCTTAGTATATTTTCCTCAGCTGCATGTGATGAATGCTACCCTGCCCTTGAAAGCCTGAAGAGTCAAATTAAGATCCAGTTGATTACAAGAGTGTATCTCCCAGCCTTGTGTATTGTTTATTCGGAGGGCATTTCTTTTTCTTTTGTAACAAGATAGGATTTATTTCCTTGTAGTATCAGCATATATTGCATCAAAAGGAGAACCTTTTCTCTGCAATGTAAGCTGCTGCTCCAAATTTATCTTGTAGTTTATATCACACTCCAAATTATCTCGATCGTATCTTTCAGTTAAACACCAAATCTAAAGTCTCATCTCCCACCATTGTGTTAGAAATGTTTGCTCTGACAGCAACAACAGGCTACAGGATGTTTTATAGAAAGACATTATCGTGCCTTAGAGATTTTTCAAACTAATACAGACAAAAGCAGGCTTGATCTGACCAGGAAGCTGTGCAGCTATATCCCTTAGCTCAGGCATTCACACTGCGTTGACTAATGGTAATAGTTGAAAGAATGAGCCAAAACCTCTAAGAAACTTACATCTAAAATAAGATACGAAGTATAGAAGAAGGAGGATGGGAGTCAACTGCCTGAGTGCAGTTATCTGTGGTAGCTTTAGGCACTAAGTGGTAGTCTTCTAGACTTTTAGTTGCTGGTCAGAAAGGGATGAGTCTCCTCTAAGTCTTCTCTCATACCTGCTAGCCCTGTGTGAATACCTTACATACCTAAGGGATCTTAGATGGCATTAGGTGCCTATTTTAGACAAATAAATAGTACCCAAAACCATGATCAATGGTAAAAAAAATGGTAAAAGAACAAGAAAGTTGAGTATGTACCTTTCCAAAGTTCTGTAATTCTATCTTGAAATTTTTCAGTATCTTCCTTGTCTTTATAGGACATTTCAACTTCCTAGTCATCAGCTGGGAATATCATACTGCTGTGATGAGCAGGTCTTGGAAATTCTTGAGGTTTGTAGGAGATAACTTCTTCTTACAAGTAGTTGTCCCATCTAGGAATGATGCCCTCCTAGACTTGCTGCTTGTGAAGAGAGAAGGACTCACAGGGGATGTGCTAGTAGGTGGCTGTCTTGGGCACAATGACCAAGAAAAGTTTGAGTTTAAAATTTTCAGTATAATGAGAAAAAAGGACAGCAGAGTTGCTATCCTGGACTTCAGAAGAGCAAAAAATAAGATATTCAGGGAGCTATTTAGCAGACTACCCAGGGAATCTGCTTTTGAGGGCTTGGGAGTCCACAAGTGCAGGTCAGTTTTTAAGAGCCACATTTTAGAAGCACAGGATCAGGCAATCCCATTGTGTCATAAGCCAAGCAAGCAGGGCAGAAGACCAGCTTGGCTGAAAAGAGAGCCTCAGTCTTTAATAATACTGATAGACCTTGGGCTGCCTGGCTCCCTGAGTTGGAAGACCACGAGTGTGGGAACGGTGACTTTCTGTTTGTGGACGCTGAAATTGTAAGGGACCAGCTGTATTAGCTGAATGTTCACAAGTCCATGGGCCTGATGGGATTCATCCCAGTGTACTGCAGGATCTAGCGGATGTTATGGCAGGACTTATCTCAATCATCTAGCAAAGATGTTCGGAGACTGGGGAGGTCCCTGCTGACTGGAAGCTGGCCAGTGTTATTCCAATCTACGAAAAGGGCATGAGGGAAGACCCAGGGAACTACAGACCTATTAGTCTAACCTCAGTTCCTGGAAAAAAATTGTGGAGAAGATCATACTGGGTGCTACTGAAATTTAAAAAATGATGTAATCATCAGGCACAGTCAACACAGGTTCACAAAAGGAAAGTCCTGTTTAACTCATTTGATAACCTTCTATCATAAAATCACCCATCTAGTGGATGAAGGGAGGCAGTGGATGTAGTTTTTGTGGATTTTAGTAAGGCTTTTGATACTGTGATGTATTGGGTTTCTGTGGCAAGGTTTTGGTAGTGGGGGGGGGTTACAGGGGTGGCTTCTGTGAGAAGCTGCTGGAA
>JANZLQ010000008.1:13578694-13589474 GCA_026212715.1 Elanus axillaris
GGAGTGGGGGGGGAAGGGGTGGTAGCTAATTTGAGAAGTCTGATAATCAAGATATAGAAATATAGATATACTTCAGTGGTAGAAGAAAATATATCATGCCAGATCCAACAACCCAAGAGAGACGAGGCTGTCACAGTTCCATGTCCCTAAGTTCAACCAGTAGTGAGGCTGAAGACGTATTTCCAGCGAGCACGTGCACACAGAGTGTACATGTACACCACACATGTTCATATACACATCGTACACATATACACATATACACATTATACACATATACAAGTCACAAGCCACACAAACCACAGACAGACACTCGGAGCACTCACATGAACACAGACAACACCAACAGCCTCATCTTGCTCCCCTCTCTTGCTGAGTAGGATGAAGGTCCAATATTGAGAATATATATATATATGTACATACGTACAAGTGGGTCCTTCCAGCAGCTGGGCTGAAACACTCTGTGTGCCCAGTAGCTACCCCCTGGATCCAAGTCTCCCCAGTTGCTGGCACACAGACATATGAACCCTAGAGGCTGCAGCCTCACTCCACTTGCTGGCGCAGACATTTGCTTACACACGCAGACACACACACGCACGCAGAGCTGGCCAGGATTGCCTTGGTGCCACAGCTGCCCCCCTATGCTCTCACCTGTAGGAACACACAGGCAGTCTCACACCCTTGAAGACCCACTCCCCGCCTTGCTCCCAGGCCTCTTGGTCCCTTTACTAGCTAGTCCAGCTTGATCTTCACTAGCAATCACACACTCACCCGCACACCCACACTCGCTCCAGTCGTTGGTGCCACAAATACACAGTCTCCTGTGTCTCAAATTGGAGTTATATTATTACATTTGTTTAAATTTATCTGTAGAAATCCAAATTCAGTAGGAAAGAATCTTCATTAATGTAGCCACCAAATATAATGGAATGAATATGATAAAACAAGCTGCATGTTTTGATATAAAAAAGTACCCTCTTTATCACCCTTTTATTCAAATAAGATGCAGCCTAACTTCTTTAAAGTGTCAGATATTTTTTTAAGATTGCATGTAAAACTGCATTCCTTACAGTATTTGTTTATTTGTTTGGTTTTTATTATTTTATTTTGTGTTTGAAAATGGATTAAACATAGAAAAAACTGAATAAGCACTTCCTCTAAACTGTGATTTTCTCTGTAAGTATAATTATATTATCCTCTGTCATGGATTGCAGAAAAGCAAAGTTTGAAAACCAAGACTATGAACATAAGCTACCTTTTATGCTGAAGAATGAATAACCCTTGTAAGTATCAATCAATTCAGGCATAGTCCTATTTTGGAATAAGGAAAATTAAGAGGACAACTAGGTTGTCAGTGCCAGTCAGGCTAGATTCTGCTTAGTAGTCATGTCTACACAATAATTTTGGACATCAGAGTATAATATTATAATGAATCATACCCTTTTCATTTATTTGTGCAAAAACTGAACTGCTAACTTCACGTCATTAGTTATAGGATGCAGTATAATTTGGCTTTTGTTAACAGTGATTTCAACATTTAAGTCAATAAATTTGACCCATTTAAAAAACAATACAAAACCAACGGTGTAAGAAAGAATGAACTTGCTTTAAAATCAGTGACAAAAATACATGAAATGCAAATCTTAACTCAGTATTTTAATTGTCTTTAAATTCAGAAGACCAATAAGGCAAGGAAAACAATACCAAAAAACCCAGCTGGTGTTTTTCTTAACAATCATACCTACTCTCTTCTTTTGTAATGAAACTAATAATACATGGCAATTGTAAAACAGTTTAGTATAACATTGCACCCTGTTGAGCAAAATATTTTAAAACTTAAAAAGTAAGTCTTATGGCTAAATATATTTTAAAAAAAATCTAAGTAGTTTCTTTTTCCCCATAGAACATCTGAAAAAGTTTTGAAAACTACAATAAAGACTAAACAATTAATATAGTTTCTTTTGAAATTTCATTAAATATTTAGATATTTAATAATTCCTTATTACTCATCTACAATTCAGTATTCACACCCAGGTAAACTTCTAAATAGCACTTTTGAATTTAAAATTCCCTCTGTCTTTTACGCACATGATTGAGTACAAATAATTTTTTCTATTCTTGTGACACATTGCCATTAAAAGTATCAATGGTGAAAATAAAAGCCAATTAAAATCTTTCAGATATTACAGAAAAGATTTAAACACCATTTATTTTCAGGGTTCAATTAATATCTCATTTTTTTGTCTGGAATACAAGTATGATTCTGGCACTATTACTATTTGATTCCTGAAACTAGAGATGGGCAGATAGAATTTTCACCTTCAGTAAGAGTGAAAAACATTTGTACATTCAGGAGTAGATTCTCAACCTTTCCCTTCCACAATGCAAGAGTTAACATACTTTTTATATTAGGGACCTGTAACAGTTCATACCAACTGCCTCCTAGAAATTCTGTCTTTCACATTTCCCATCACTAGGCTTTTTCCCCATTAAATAGGGTTTTTTAGTTGCTGCATTAAACAAGCAGAAGGATTGAGCTCTCACAAGTAATCCCTGATTTGGTCCTCATCCACTGTTGGTAGTTCTTCTCAAGCTCTCCTGTTAATTGCAAAGGCCTAGGAGACCCTGTTGGTGAAGAATAAAGCAAAGAAGGCATTGAGTATCCGTGGTGGGTTGACCTTGGCTGGCTGCCAGGTACCCACCAAGCTGCTCTATCACTTCCTCTCCTCAGCAGGATGGGGAGACAATAAGATGAAAAATTCAGATAAAGACAGTTTAGTAAAGAAAAGCAAAGGCCATGCACAGAAGCAAAGGAAACAAACAAACAAATTCTTTACTTCCCATCAGCAGGTGATGTCCAACCACTTCCTGTGAAGTAGGGCCTGCCTCAGTACACATAGCAGTTGCTTCGGAAGACAAATGACTTCATAACGAATGCCCCCTCTCCTCCTCCTTTCTCTTAGCTTTTATTGCTGAGCATGACGTCATATGGTATGGGATATCTCTTTGGTCAGCTTGGGTCAGCTGTTCTGGTTATGTCCCCTCCCAACCTCTTGCTCACCCCAGCCTACTGGCCTTGGGGGACAGGGTCGGATGGGGTAGAGAGAGAGCCTTGATGCTGTGCAAGCACTGCTCAGCAGTAGCCAAACCACTGGTGTGTTATCAACACTTTTCTAGCTACAAATACAAAGCACAGCACTATAGGGAGAGTTAACTCCATCTCAGCCAGACACAATACAGTACCTCAGCCTTATCTTTGCCCACTGTCACTAAGTCACCAGGCCCATTCAGTAATATTCCCACATTTTCATTCTTCAGACCTTTACTGCTCTTGTAGCCATAGCTCTTCCTATCGCCAAGCTTTGGCTTTCTGAAACCATCTCCAGCTGCCAGTTTCTGTGTTCATCTTACGTATTGTGTTTCTGCTGTCTTTTTGCATTGGAGCCCTGCTATGAGTTCCCTGTTCAGTCAGGACAATCTCCTGGTACATCTGCTTGTTTTCTTGGGTACTGGAATGGATTGGTTTTACGCTTGGAGGATTCCGTCCTTAAAGACCTGACAGCTTTCCTGGGCTCCTTTGCTCTGCAGAGGTACCTCCCCTGGGATTCTACTCACCACTTTCCTGAGGAAGCTGAAGTCTCCTCTCCTGATAACAAAGTCTGTACTTCCAGTATTTCATGGTTGCTAATGACAAGACAGTTGCTGACTACTTCTTCCTTGTTACTGGATAGCAGATCCAGCAACATGTGACCACTGGTTGGACAATCCAGTACCTGTGTCAAAAAGTTATCCCTTGAAAACCTTTTATCAGAAGGAAAAGGAATCTCCATCCTTGGAGATATTCAAAAGCCATCTTGACATAGATCTGGGCAACCTGTTCTAGGTGATCCTGCTTCAGCAAAGTGGAGTTGACCAAATGATCTCCAGAAGTCCCTTCCAACCTCAGCCATTCTGTGATTCTGTGATTCTGATCCCCTCCAGAAATCTTTGTGAATGCTTACATTCACTGGTTTTGCCCTTCCAGCAGATATCAGAGAGGGAAAATTTCCCCATAAGAACCAGGCTCAAGGATTCAAAGCCTTGTTGAAATTGTTTAAAGAAAGCTTCATCTACTTCTTTGCCCTGATCAGGTAGTCTGCAACAAACTCCCACCACAATTTCACTCCTCCTAATCTCTTCTCTGATGCTCACTCCTGCAAGGGTAGTAGGAAATATCTTATCTTTTCTTGCTCTTATGTACAGATGGTATTTCTAGAACCACTGTTTCTAAAGAGATATGTCACTGTCACAGCTTCACCCACTGTTGTACATAAGAGATACATATAGTATTTATGGCACTATGCTCTGCAATGGTAAAAATTTTTAGAGAAAAATCATAAACAGACATTTACACATCCATGAGACTCATACAATTTATACAACAGCTGCTTGCAGTTTTCAAACAACACCCACCTTCAGTCCTCCTCCCAAGAAATTTGCTTAGAAACTACCCATCTAATAGCTCAAAAAATTGTTGCAAATGAGTGGAACAGCAAGACAGAGAAGTGAATTTGTATTATGAAACGGGCCATTAACAATATATGTGGATGGGAGAATAAGCCTTTCTCAAATGTCAGACAATTGTCTGAAGTAGGTCACCATTTGTTCTGGTTTTTTTTTTCCTAAAATGCATTAGTGTGCTAATCATTAGTTAGACTAAATGTGTGATACTGCCTCCGTTCTTCCAAGACACATGAAAGTTTTATGTGTGCCATTTGTAAATGTCCATCTTTTCAAATATTTGAGGTGCTTTTCCAGACACTCATCAACATCACTTTATTCACTAAGAAAAGTGGTTATTCAGTAAGTGTTTAAAGGAAACAAACAAATAAACAAGCCCACAAATCAGTGCATGCATTAAGTCTAGTTTCTTTTAATATTCCCAGTTAGGTTTTCAAGAGCATTAACAATGGTTACCAGCTGCTACCTTCATGAATTGTACAAATTTTTGTAGAAAAAACAGCAGTTTCACGACAAAATTTGCATAGCAGTTGACATTATTTATACTGTCAAACCCAGGAAGCTGGGTGCCATTTCTGCCAGCATTCTTGCAGCTTTCATCTGCTCATTTGGCTCCATCTCAGTTAATCCTTTTGTTTTAGTCAGGTTCTACAGGGGTGCATTTTGGAAAACAAGGAAGTAAACAGAGATGAACAAGCTTTTCTGGCTAAAGAAGACTTTCAGCTGATCCAATTTAGGAAACTGAGTGTGAAATTATAGACAACTTCAAAAAGCAGTAGAACACATAATAGAGACCACAACTGAGCTGCTTATATCAATGAAAGTATTACTATGAGTCAAGGCAATACTGCATCCTACATCCCAAATCAAGTATGTGGTACACAGTATTTTTCTCAATTGATTTTGAGAAGTTTATCCACTTCTTTTTAATAATTAATTTTTTTTCTTCTGAAACTGGCAAAGAAAGTTTAGATAATACACTAATGTATATATTTATTTAGCTTCCTTGTATGACCTTCATTTTTGTCATGTCTTTGAGCTCTAACCTAAAAAGTCTGCTTATCTGACACTTACCTTTATGAGTGTCACTTTTTGATAAGACAATTTAGTAATACAAATCTCTGTGTTGCTCTACATCTGTAAAGTTATTTTTGATCTCTGGGACCACTTCAATGACATTTGGGAAAGAGCTTGAAGTCTTAAATGTAATTGATTTCCTAAAAGTTCTGTGACAAATGGCCCCATGGTATATAAAGAAATCCCAGCCTATGCCTTCACAGAAGGAAAAAGAAGCAGAAATTATTTTTTCGGGCAAACCTTTTAGCAATATCAGACTGATTTGTCTACATGTACATAGCACTTACTGGTGCATGGTCTAAACGTCCCACTTGCCCAGGAGTGTCAAAAGAAATATGATTAAAGCCAGAGTTATTTCAGTACAAGATTTGGGGACCAAAAGGTATGTGTTCATAGATTGCCAGACTTCATTATTAAGCTGTTTGTGTAGCAATATGTTTTACATTAAAATTCTCTGATCATTCACTGGCTTGTAATTAGGTTCATGCTTAAGGCTTACTGGCATTTGAAAACAAGCTATGCTTAGGCTTAAGTTATTTAAATTTACTAGGCTTCTGATGGAATTGGTTGATGTAGTTATTAAGCCACTCTCCATCATATTTGAAAAGTCATGGCAGTCAGGAAAAGTCCCCAGTGACTGAAGGGAATATTGCACCCACTTTAAAAAGGAGGACCCTGGGAACTACTGACCAGTCAGCCTCACCTCTGTGCCTGCTAAGATCATGGAACAGATTGTCTTGGAAGATATGTCAAAACATATAGAAGACAGGTGAGTAGAGACAGCCAACGGGGCTTCACCCAACGCAAATCATACCTGACTAATCTAGTGGCCTACAACTCAGTCACTGCATCAGTGGACAGGAGAAGACTGGTTACATCTACCTGGTTTTCTGTAAAGCCTTTGCTACTGTCCCCTGAAATATTCTTGCTGGTTAACTGGAGAAATACGGGTTTGATGGGTGGACTGTTAGATGGATAAGGGATTGTCTGGATGGCTGTGTCAAAGAGTTACAGGTAATGGCTCAATGTCCAAGTGGGAAATAGTAGCAAGTGGTGTCCCTCAAGGGTCTC
This sequence comes from Elanus axillaris, assembly GCA_026212715.1. Lineage (NCBI taxonomy): Eukaryota > Metazoa > Chordata > Aves > Accipitriformes > Accipitridae > Elanus > Elanus axillaris. Next base: position 13,585,340 of record JANZLQ010000008.1, read on the forward strand.
TATTGGGACCAATAATTCACCAATGACATAGACAGCAGGATCAAGTGCACCCTCAGCAAGTACATTTCTAATGTGAGAAGAACTACATTCCCCAGTGTGACTTTGTTCACTTTTAATTAAGAAAAAAGTAAAATTAAATTGGATTAGAGTGAGAACATCTTATACCAGAAGAAGCAAAGTTTAGTTTTGCTTTATTTTACTTTGCTTTGTTTCTATTTTTAAGTAATGATGATATAATATAGAATGAAAAAAAGTTCAGGGATCAGAGACTAAGTTCACACCTGTCTTTACCACCTCCCTCTGCCTTTAGGACTTTCACAATCTTAGGTGCACAGCAAGCCAGGAACAGTAGAATTGGTGAAGGAACATCCTTCAGTGTATTGTACATATTTGGTCTGTAGTTAGGACAGTTCCATGAGTTATATGGTTTCAAATCTACTGATAGGGAAAACCAAATCCAAATCTCTCACCTTCTGGATCTATATTTTAATCATCAAGGCATTTGCCAAATTCTTGAAGAACTGTATGTTGTAATTCCAGATGGGTTTCTCTTCAAGACTGGGTTTCTCTTCACAGATTAGAAACTAACAGTGAATACTTCTTTTGCAATGAAAATTCAAGCATCTAATCACACATGATTTGTCAGATAGAGATCCACCATGCAACCATTTGCTAGCTTCTTGGAACTCTCACTGGTTTTCTCAGAGTGCTCCAAAGCCAAGGTAAAAAGTTCTTGTTGACTGCTATTTAACCCCACATATCTTTTAATCTGACTTTCTCATAATCATATCACAAGAAGTGATAAATAGGCAATGCTAATTAATGCAACAAGCTACATATTTACATACTGACTTAATTTGAAAAATATGACAAACTCTTATGTTATCAAATTAGTATTCAAACTAGTTTCAAAATGTTTTTTAACTATCATTTCAATCATAGCTCAGATATGGTGTTGCTGATTCAGTTTTTTTGTATCTGTATTCTTAAACAACATTCTAAGATCTCTGTGCTTTCATAAATACTCATTCTAACTGGACAAGACAGTGCAAGATGCATATTATTAAATTTTTATATTTAGAGATACAGATATCTAAAAAAAAAATAATGATCTCTAATAACTATGCTGTAGTACTATTGACAGAATGTAACCAGGAGTTTATTAACTCAGAAAAGCATCAAAGAAGTTTTTTATTTTTTCCAAAACTTTCTGTAAACCTCTGATTTTATTAAAATAAGAAAGATCCTGGGACTTTGATATATATTTTTAAGGCTGATTTCTCCATGGGATGACAAAATTAAGATGAAGAACCAGCACAGATAGATAAATGAGATGTATTTTCCTACAAAGATAGTGAAAGACAATGTTATTGTTACATGATATTGAGAGGAAAGGTTCATTTGTAGTATTCAAACAACATTTGGAAGAGGTTGCATGTTTTGGACAGACATGTTTTCAAATAACTTTCATTCCTTAATTTCTTTAGGGATTACAACAACCAATATTCCATTCAACAGAGCCAGAGAGCAACTTGATTAACTGCAGTTGTGTGAAACAGATTTGTCTAAGTATCAATTTGCTGTCAACCTGTCTGCCATCTCCATAAATTATGTAAGCAATTGTGCAAGAGCAAATAGTGTTTATGTTGATTTTCCAGGATGTGTTCTATCATTTCATTTGCTTATGATAAAAAGGCATTTTCCATAATTAACAACTTGCATATAATTGGCAGAGCTGGCCACTTCAGAACATTTGGTTATGTAATTATGCTTTTTATGTATTTATGTCTGCTCAGCTACACAATTAGTAACTGAAGGATACACACCTTCTGCACCTTAAGCACTTTACTATTCCACAATAAAAACCATTATCTTGGAAATGGCATTGGCAAGAAAGTTATGAAGCATAACTGTATGGTTTTATTTATAAGATAATGTTATGCTGTAAGAGGCTCCAGATGACATGCACTTAGGTGTCACACTTACATGTCCTCCATAAGGAAAAACCGTAATGTGAAGAATTTCACAGTAAGGTATCAATTTTTGATTGTTGCTTTGTTGCGAATGTAGGTGGTTCTGACTAAAAGGTGCTTCCTCCACCGATTATTAGTATTTGCTATCACTCTGCAAATTCTATGAACAGCTAAAGTATATAAAACAAACTCTTCCAAGTTAAGTTGGTTTGCATTGTAATCATAACACTAGTGTGATCCAACTGCATTTCAGGTCTTTAGAAGATACTAAAGGTTCTGACAGTGGCTGAGGTTGGAGAATTTGAGGAAAAAACTCGTGTTATCTCTATGTATATAAACCATCTATACATGTGAATGTGAGAGAGGAGGTTACTTCTCTGTTTTTCATGTCTTCTACTGATGGTGCATGATAAATTATAATATGAAGCATCTCACTCAGTGTCTATAGCCTGTATTAGATCTTGGTGCTGTTGTTACTGGATGTGGTGCCATGAACAGATCACAGCTCTGGAAAGGTCTACTACCATTTATAGTTGCCGATCTTACATTTCAGTCTCAGCCTCTCACCCCTAGTTAGTATTCTTTAACTCCGGCAATGCCAACAATGAAGATTAGCTCTATCTTTGTCCATAAATTAAGTACTTCCTTTCTTGCAAGACAGGCATGACTAACATTTTACGTTCTATACCCTGACAATGGCATTTCAGTATTCATTGTATTTAGGGTGTAGTCTTGAAAATTCTGACAGCTCTAGAGGAAGGGAATAGAACAAGTAGCATTCCTATAATTCAGGAAACTATTTAAATTTTGGGATATTATCAGAGTTTTACTTGTATTATCTTTGTTTCTTTCATTCAGTTTACTGCTTCTCACATGTCACTTCTCCTCTCCCTTGTCCCAGAAATGTGAAAGATAGCAAGAACACCAGGATCATTATACTCTGCAGTGTTGTGACACCTCTTGTCAATTTAGGTCTTTAGTGAAATATTTTTGTCCTATATTTTGGAGTGTAGACTCATATCAGGCACTAGTTGCAAGCTTCTGTCCACACTTTTTTGCTATGCTTATTTTTGTTTTCCACTGAAGTTTAATGCTAATTATTTTTGTCGACACGTTAAGCTAAAGACAGTTACACATCTGTCATATTCAGTCCTCTGACCAGTTATATGAAAGTCTTTTCTGGGAATGTCATATCTGCCAGTTAGAAATTAAACAAGATGCAAGTCATTTTTTCTCTTGCTAAAATAGAAAGAAGCCCTTAACAAAAATGTACCTAGACCAAGGAGCTTGTGAGCTGCAAAAAAAGTAAGATGATTCATAAATGTTGAAAATATCTTTGAAAAAGCAGGTTTACAGAACTTCTCTTTAAACACTGTATTTTATATCCTAACTCATTAGCCTTATATGTCTATTTTCAGATAGGATGTACATTTATACAACTATCAAATGCCATCTAGACTGATACTGCTTTATTTTATTATTGAACTAACATTACATAGACATTGATATTTTGCCTCTTCAAAACAAGCGCTGTATTTTTCTTATCACTAAATCCTTTTTTAAATCCAACCTGGAAATTAGTCTATGTACATTCCCCTGAAATAAACAATGATATCTGAATAGTTTCTTTTAGTTAATACAAAATCATGCTCTGTCTCTAGTTATCACAAATCTACATCAGTCTACTGTATAAAAGCAAATTACTGTATTTATCATCTTACCCATACTGCATTTCTTTACAGAAAGAAAAACTGGCTAATTTATAAAATCTTTCTGGGATCTCTTTCTCTTCTCTTTACATCGCTGCTTTACTAAGACCTTAAAATGCTCAGCAGAGCAAGTCAAGACATAGTATATAAAAAATACACAAGATCTTGCCTATTTACATTTCTTTTACTTTGTGTCCTGGTTTCAGCTGGGATAGAGTTAAGTGTCTTCCTAGTAGCTGGTACAGTGCTGTGTTTTGAGTGCAGTATGAGACGAATGTTGATAACACTCTGATGTTTTCCGTTGCTGCTGGGTGGTGTTTATACTAAGTGAAGAATTTTTCAGCTTCTCATGCCCAGCCAGCGAGAAGGCTGGAGGGGCACAAGAAGCTGGGAGGGAACGCAGCCAGGGCAGCTGACCCAAACTGGCCAACGAGGTATTCCATACCATGGGAC
>JANZLQ010000008.1:13629221-13647138 GCA_026212715.1 Elanus axillaris
CTTTTTTTTTCCCCAATTTTCTCCCCCATCCCACTTGGGGGGGGAAGGGGTGAGTGGCTGCGTGGTGTTAGTTGCTCGCTGGCGTTAAACCACGACAGCAGGTCAGGGCCGAGGGGTGCTGGAAACCAGGCCCGGCTGCAGCATTGCTGGGGCAAGGGCTGGTGGCCCCGAGGGGGCTGACAAGGGGTTCTGGGCTGTGGGTAGGGTTGGAGGAGCACTGGGGGAAGCTGGACAGAAACAGTCAGGGCTGTTGGTGCCTGCAGAGCCTTGCAAATAACCTTGAAAATGTTAGATATTGCATTCTTAATGATGTGCTGACCTGGAAATCATCACTGTCAGGTATTCTCAAGGGAATATTATAAACATTCTCTCATTATTAAAGATTAAAAAAAAATTATCTAACAATAGCAAAAATAAAATAAAAACCACCCAACTCCCAAACCCCCTAAATTATGTTCTTGCTACAAAAAAAAAGCGCTTGTTTAATTAAGCAGCCTTCTTCAAACTTTAACTTTCTCTAACTTGAGACCATCCAGAAGCCTTATGTGCACTCCAAATGAGAGTCTACAGTAGGCCTACCATGTGCTGCAGCATTCAAGGACACGTTTTATTAGCAAAATTGACTTTCTATTGCTTCACCCCACCTATAATGTTGAAAGATATTCCTAGATCAGTGCTTTCATTCTCATAGAAAGTACTGTTTTTCACTTTTTGTCAACAATGTCACTTGAGTAGAAGGACCTGCCACTTATTTTTACGGTAAAGAACTATCCCTTATGCTCTACCCTGTGAAAACATTGCATAGTTCTGCTTTCTGTACACGAGGAATTTGCATGTTTATGCCTCATAGCCAACTTTAGTTTTAAATGCCTATTAAAATTAGATCTGTGTATGAATTTCACACAGCTTGTTTTGATGGTTTGTTTCTACTTTAAGGCTCTGTCCTAGCTGAGGTCCACTGATTGTCATACTTGCTGTATCTTCAAAATCATACCTGTGTAGAAACCGTACAGTATGGGGGTACAACTTTGCATTCAGGATCAAGTGACAGAGGTACTCTGGCTGTTTTCTGATGCCATGGGTGTAACCATAGAATACCTGTGAAGTGGTACCTTCCCATACAAAGGATCACCACCACGCAAGTTTGCTACTATATATATGGATATAAGAAGACACTTGCCTTCTGTGCGTTTATTTAGAAGAATACACAGATACTCAGAATAGAAATTTTGGGTCAAATCACATGGCCTGCATTCTAGTTCTGCTCAGCCAGTGATACCAGAATTAGACTCATACAAATCACATGTTACATTAATTCAAGTTATACAGAAGAGGGTATAAAAATTTTCATAACATAAAATATTAAGCAAACTATGATTGTTTGCACCAAACAAATGAAAGACTCGCAAGAGTTCATTCTGGTTTATTCTGTTTCTGCTGTCCTGTCATCTCACTCTTTTACAGGCATAGCTACACCATATATAGGACCAAAGTTCCTAGCTTCTTTCAAACAAGCAGTACTTACAAGTCTATGCAAACTTTGCCAAATGCTGTATCACCTCAGGGTAATTGTTTCTGTCCTTTTTTCTAATTTCTCTCAAAGGCCAGACTCATCAAACAGGACTCTTCCAGCATCTCTGAAGGTCAGCAGGTTGAGATTAATTTGCACAGGAGTGAGGAACAAATTCCAGGGAGAAGCATCATTACGAGCTCCAACAATTTCCTTTTTGCTTTCATCTCTTTGACAGTGCATCAGTTCTCTTGTTCATGCATTGGCTGCTAATGCACATTTTTGTCTTCTAGCTCTCTGCCTTTCCCAGAGAACCTTTGTAATTGGGAAAAACTTTCATGTGCAGATAGTGTTTGAGTTTATAAAGCTAACAAAAAAAAGTTAGCAAACAGAACAAATTGCCACAAGCCATCAGAGCTGAGCATGCAGGTAACTGGCCCTTGATGTATCTTACAGGGATACCATGGTTAAAGCTGGCAGTGGCTTCCAGTGTTTGAATGGGGTTCAAATGGAGGTAGAGTTTTAAAAAATTCACTCCAGTGAAGTGAAATTCCTTAAATATGCCCTTCATTTAAAGACAGCTTATAGAAGCTTCCCAGTAATTAAATAATTTGGAAAGGTGGTAGGAGGTGAAGGAGAGGGAAGTTAGGGAATTGAAGAACTGGCAGCATCATTAACATTATGTTAGTTGAAAATTATATACTCACATTATCCTGATGGGCCCCAAATTGATGGTTTAAGCACAGTTGTGAGTTTCTGAATGAAGTGACTGTAACCAGCAAAAAACCTCAACATCCAAAGGTTATGTTGTTACAAGCAAATTGTTACAAGCATATCTTATCATTCACCATGATTACATTTGTCAGAGCACATATTCACATGCACTTTTTATCAAGCATGTAAGTATTTTTATTCACTGACCATCTGAGGGTAGAAAGAGGAAAGAGAGGAGGCTGAAAGTATGACATGTAGCTTTTGCAAAGAATTACAAAGTTAGGTAAATTTTTCATTTTTATCTTTGTTTCCCATTAAATCTTCCCCTTCTCCATCCCATATATACATTTCTTACACTTATATAAATTTGGACTAGCTGTTCAGCAGTTGATAAATTTATTTAATGAACTAGAGATTCATTCCTCTATATGCCATCTTTTTCTGACACCAAATCACCTTCATATGGATTGCCTGCAGGCTGCACACTCGTACTGCATTTATGATGGAACTTATGATGACATGATGACTTTTCCAGGCTGCGGCTGTAATGCATCTGGTGTTTATGGAGGTCAAAAGAGCCAGAAAACTGTGCTTTTTCTTTTTTTCTGCCAGTTCATGTCTTTTCTTTTTTCAGCACAAAAGTTTCAACAGGTGTTATCCATTGTAGGAAAAAAAAGGAAAAAAAAAGAAAACTTTACAGATGTGACCTCTTAGGAAAGGAAACTCGCTGCAGAAACTATACCTTTTGCAGTATTCTGCATGCTGCTCCTGTAAAACTTTTCTGGTCAAACAAACATTGTCACAGTGCAGTCATATAGCTGAGTAGACAGCCCCTGATATATCTGAAAAGATAGCTGCAAATTAAAAAAGAACATGTTATTTGGACTACAGATATATTTTCAGGTTAAGATGAACAGGAGCATGCACATCTGTCTTTCTAACACAGAGGAAATGTGTTATTTAAACTTGAAATTAACACAGCTAGAAAGAAGAAAAGTAATTTCCAGGATGGAGGTCTGTTCACTTCCACTCAGCTACAGGGTTTTTTTTTAAAGTGCAAGAAAGATAGCTTCTTAACAGTTACTCCTGTTTCTTTTGTCTTGCAGTCCTATTTGGAGCCAAGATGTCCAATATCCTTTGCCTGAATAAACAGATAAGCAGAACCATGTTCATGACCTAAGGAATGTGCACAGACAGAACTGCATTGTTTTCTCTGAAGAGTTCTCTGTGATGGTGTGTTCATTAAACCATCATATCACTGTGTATCACAAAGATTGCGCTGAAAGGCAAGTTTACACGTTGCTTTGTGATGTGCTTGTGAAACAAAGTTATGTAAAAAGAAGAATTTGAAGAGTCTGGTCATTCCAAAGAATTAGCATGCAGCATGAAATACGCTACATATTTCCACTGACAGAAGAAAGATGAGTTGCTTCTGCTTCTCAACCAATGTTTTCTGCTTACCAAATCTTGTTTAACATGCAGTATCTAGCACCACTTCAGATCTATTAGGTAAAAACCAAGCCCTTTATAAATTCACTGTAACTGTAGTAAAAGCAATTACTTTAAGATGCAGTTCTAAACTGCCAACCTGACAAAACTAAAGATAATTTCTCTGTGTGCATTGCACCAAAAGAATTCTTTTCAAGCTCTCTGATAAAGTTTTACCAAATCCAAATCAAGTTTCCAAAGAAAGCATTTTCTGGGTTGCTGGTTGGGCTGTCCCAGCACTGGGAACACTGAAATGTGTTTCTTCTTACCCTGTGTCATGCCTGCCACCTAGATCTCACAATTCCAGAGTCTGTGATTTAGGAGTAATAAAAATGCCAGTGTTCATATTTCCTACTATAGAATAAAGAAACTGCAAGACTCTGGGTTCTAAATGAAGTTCATTTCTTGAGTTTTCAGTAGTTACCCCGGAAGTCATGGTTCTGGGTAACCTTCTTAAGGTTTTGAATTTTGAGACTGTGTCTTAAAGAGCTGAGGCATGAAGATGAAGTTTCTTGAAAAAAACCTTTCAAGACTTGTAGTGCCAGGGCAGTGTGAATGGTACTCCAGCTGCCACAGATCCTGGCAGTCCTCCTGCAGATGTTCAGTGAAATGGGAATTAGACAAGACCTTGCAGCTGCAAAGGCCTAGAAACTTCCAATCAAAATTGAGCTGAAATCAAATTCTAAGAAAACAACATTCTCCACAAACTGGAAGTTCCCCAAATTCTGCCGTTGATCAACAGAGTAATGAGAGAGCTGTTAAAACATAGCATCAGACTATTCTGCAAATAAAAAAATAAACCCCAGAAAGAGACACATACACTTATTTTGTCTGCTATAACATCTTGCCATCAGCGCAATCTGTAAAATATCTCTACCTTTCCTCATCTGCTACAGTTAACCAGGGATGTAAGCTACAGATTTAAACAGAGAGACTAGACATTCACCTTCTTCCCCTTGCGTTGTCACATGTAACTTGTTTTATGGGGCAATTTTCCTGGAGAAGGTAATTTTCTACCTTCCTTTTCTCTTTACATGCAATATCTCGCAGCTACCTTAGCAGCTGCTATAAACTGCTTTTTCTATGGTTTCAGTATTCTGCTTGTTGCAAGAATATTACCATTTTCTTTCCAGACACAGCTCTCCTCCTGACAACAAGATTATCTGCCACATATCGCAATTACTTGATTTCACATGGGAGTTCACTTTTATCTTCTTTCCTTTCATACCTCTGCAGTCCCTTAGATCAGCTCCAGCAATACTGTTAGATCTTGCTGCAGTTCCTGTTGCAGTAAAATTCTCTGTGGTGGGATGGCATATAGTACTGCTCTCAGAAAAATCTCAGGATCAGCTTAGAAAGCTGTTGTCATTTCTTAAATGAACTGATGATTCCATGATCATTCAGGATAAGTGTCTTCTGGTGGTTTAATTGCCATTCTGCCATCCCTGTCACTACAACGGGGAGTATCAAAAATAACTAAAGATTAGAGATTAGCAGACAAAGTTTAGAAAAGCCAGCAACTTTCACTTTCTCTTTTTGTCATTAATAGATTTCATGTAGAACAGGATCATTTGCACTGCAGAGTCTCTTCTTTTTCATTTAAGATGTTTTCTTTTAACTGAGACCCAAATAAGCTGAGATGCACAGGCAAAGATGACACAGGGAAATAACATACCATGCCCAGACTACAACTTCACATTTATAAAAACAAAAAAAAATCATAAATGGACAAAATGGAGAGGTGTACAATGTGACTACAAACACTAAAACTAAGATGTCTAGCTGTACGTGTTCATGAGTGATCTAGATGTCAAAACTTCAAATAGGTCAAAGTCAAAGGAAATCCATGAAGAAATTCAGTTGCCAAAACACACCTATAAAACTTGTCTATTGGAAATGCTCTAGATATCCCTTGTTGATTCCATTTGTCCTTCCTGAAGGGCACATGTCTCCCTTATTCCTGTGTCATATATGACAGTGTTAGGATGTTTTGCATTTTTTGACTGTTATTAAACATAGATAAAGCTATCATGAATCAGGTTAACTTAAACATTTAATTTCTGACTATGATCATCTCAGAGCTCTTCTTTTCATATCTGAATCCAGGAAACAAGGATGATTTTCTTTTTTTATACCACTTTATGTTTGTCTGAATTTTACCTCAGTTATTGATTCACCTGTCTCATAAGATTCTGGCACAATTCTTCATGGTCTGCTGCCATGCTCAGTATGATGAATAATTTTGTATAAGCAAACTTTGTCATTTCACTGTTCTTTTTTTTTTTTTCCAGTACATATATGAGTATGTTCAACAGCCTACAACCCAGAGCACAGCTCTGGGCAGAACTCCAGTTAAAATCTCCATCCATGGAAAGACAAGATTATTTAACTATACTCTCCATTTCCTACTTTTGTAATGACTATTCATCTTAGCTTTTATCTCTTGACTGCAAAGTTTCCTTAAAGTCATGTAGTGAGGAATTTTGCCAAAAACATCCTGAAGTCCAGTTATATCAGTGGGATCATTCTGATCTGTATCCTTCTAAAGATCTCCAAGAGAGCTGTAAGACAACATTTCCCTTTACAAAACCCCTGCTGACTCATACCTAAATGGATTGTATTTACCCCACTGTCCACCAGTTCTGTCTTTTACTGGAGCAGTACAGTTCTTCTACTAAATTGTTTTGACTATTTTGCCCTGTACAAGTGTCAGGCCCAGTGCCCTATAATTTCCTGCATTCCTCCTGGAAAGCTTTCTGAAGAATGACATAATACTTTTCCTTCCCACACACACTGTCTTTTGGTACCAAGGAAGTTGTTAAGAGAACATTATACACTGCCACTATTACCTCACATACTTAATCTCTGGATTTTCTTAGTGATAACCAACTAGTATACCTTTTTATTAGCAAAATATTTGCAACTTAAAAACAAGACTGTTTTTAATGATGTATACATCACACTTCTACAAACTTCTAAACAATACTTTCCAGAATCCTCTCCATCCTTTCCTTCACCTTCTTTAAAAATATATATCAGGATACTCGTATTTTAACAAGCAAACAGAACAAGTGAATTCTAATGGGGAAAAAAGAAGAAAAAAGTTAAGAACAGTGATTACCATATGTTAACATTAGACTCTCAGATTCTTTAGGAGGGATTGTCGTGTTTTGAATGATTTTAGATGTCTTAGTCTTTAGATGACTAAACATTTAAATGACAGCAAACGTGTTTCTTCTAGAAAAAAAAATCTAACAGAATATGAAAAATTTTCACATTTTCTAAAGCAAAAAGACATACATTTAAGTACTAAGTATTTCCCATCTTCTGGTAACAAACAATAAGATTTAATAAAATTTAAAAGTTCTGAAAACAATGGTACTGCAAGACATGTTAAAGCAGGAAGACTTCAGAAAAGGACACATTTGAGAGAAGCTCACAGTGACAACTTCATCACTGAAAAAATATTCCAGAGTAAGTTAAGTGACAAAAATAGTTTAGATGTATTTCAGTAAATAGGAGTCAGTTTTGTTAAATGTTAAGTGGCTTAACTTACTGGTTGAGCGTATTTGGTGCTAGAAGTCATAGAACTTTTAAATTAGAGTGTTTAGAACCATGAAATCTGAGAATAGGTGTTCTGTATAAGGAACTGTTGTCCTATCCTATGGAATGTCTGTTTCAAAACCAGACAGCATTACTGTAATTGCAATTTTGTCATTCTTTCTTTATTCATCTCTAAATTTCTTGAATATTCTCATTTGTATACTGGGGTATGAATCAGTACTGACACTTCACCTCCAAGCTTACGTAGATAGAAAAATCCTGTAGTTATTAGGTCTTCTTAAGGCTACTGAGATCACATAGTTAAATTAGTATTTTAAGTTAGTCTAAATCCTCATTAACTCCTTCTAATTTATTTGGAGCCTAGGTCTATTTTTTCCAGAAGAATTTAAAAGGCAGACACTGAAGTTGAAAAGAGCCTTCCTATTTTCAAGGTTCTTGCACTTTTTGTTGCAGGGATAAAACTTTCTGTAGACCTTTTCTTACACTTGACTTGGGCTTCTGCAGGTTTCTTCCCATCAGAAGCATCTAATTCTTGTTGGCTTTCTATGCAGGACAGGGAATTCTTGCTGTAGGACTCTACTGCTCTTTACCTGTCCCAGTTTCCTGGGGTGAATGGGGATTTTGTGTGAGATTGTGTTTTTTCTGCATCTTCTTCCTAGTCATGTTCTCTATTTTAAGAAACATTAAGCAAAGTTATATTCTTACCTATCCAGGACTGCTGTACAAGTGCAGATAACTCTATGAACGTTCACAGATCTTAATAAGTGCTTGTAGAATCATGTTAGTGTGCATTTCTGAAGACCTTCTTTTTGTTTCACCATAACCAGGCAATTTCATTCTGGTGTGCAATATTTTTTCCTTGCATCATCAAAAACATATACACATAGTTTACAGGTCATTTTTCAGGCAGAAGACACCATCAAGGTGAAGAAAAATCAGGGCAAGTGCACCAGATTCAGATTCTACAATGAGGAAGGCTTAAATGCCAAAACTGAAAATGTTTTATTTCTGTCTAACATATACCTAAAACTCAGTAGAAGTTTCAAACATGCAACTCTCACCACACTCAGATTCATGCTGTCCTTAACCATGCCAAGCCTCTGTCCCATACAGGTAATGCCTAGCTGCAGAAATTGAGCAAAGCACTATGTAATACTCTTCTAGGGCCAACCTGTTAAGTCTGCTCTAAGTGCCTAACAGAGAAGACTGGGCCACTCACAAAACCTAAGGACAGGTCCTCTTCATAGACATGTACCGGAAAATGAAGGCCATGAGATCAAGTTACTATGAAAAAGGAGGCAGTCTTCATTGTACAGAAAGCAGGAGATTGTGTTAAAAACAATCTTCAGCATGAATTTAAACACACTTCTCCCTTTAGCAATCACAAGTGAGAAGGGCAGAGAGACAGGTCTCTTGCTGAGATTTCAATATGACGCTTAACTGTTCACAAAGGAGTTTGAGAACCACGTAGTCTCAGAGCATTAGAGAGGTTAGTTTTGCACTTATCTATAAGTATACCTAAAATTATGTTACTTCACTCTTCCCATGCTTAAGCTGAGTGGACTTCAGCCATTTCTACCCTGGAAGTCAAGACACAAGCCAAAACTTATGCCCTATTTGTTAAGCTGTACCAAAAAAGAAGTCTTTCCTGGGCCTTGAATCTCATATTTGTTATCATCTGTGTCAACAGTTGATATGTGTACATATCAGCTGATATATGGGGGCATGCATGGAAACTATAGGTTTGAAACCTCATAGGCCAGGAAAAGCACAGGATGCACAGTTCCTTTCCACAGTTCTTGAAAAACACTGTAATTACCATCTCTCTCATGCATCTTTTTCTTTCATAAAAGAAAGTGAAGCATGCTTGATTCTTTAAAGGATGTTTGTGACCACCTTTATGGATACAAAGTAAATGGACAGTTTGAAACAAATCCGCAAACAGTGTAAATAAAATAGTATAGAATAGAATGGAATAGGAGTATTTTAGTTGGAAGGGACCTACTGCCTGACCACTTCAGGACTGACCAAAATTTAAAATGTATTATTAAGGGCATTGTCCAAATGCCTCTTAAACACTCTCAGGCATGGGACATCAACCACCTTTCTAGGAATCTTGTTCGTTTGTTTGACCACCCTCTTGGTCAATAAATGTTTCCTAATTCTAAGTCTGAACTTCCCCCGATGTAGCTTTGAAACATTCCCATGTGTCCTGTCACTGGAAACCAGGAGAACAGCACCTCCCTTTCCGTTTCCCCTTCTCTGGAAGCTGTGGAGAGCACTGAGGTCACCGCTCAGTCTACTTCTATCCAAATCAGACAAACATAGTGTCCTCAGCCACGCCTTACAGCACATGCCTTCCAGGCCCTTTACCAGCTTTGTTGCCCTCCTCTGGATGCATTCAAGTACCTTAACATCCTTTTTTAATTGTGGGACCCAGAACTGCACATGGTACTCAAGGTGAGGCTGCATCAATACTAAATACAACAGGTTAATCACCTCTTTTGACCAGCTGCCCTCATGGCTGCCAGAGCACAATAGGATGGCTAGATGAGAAATAACTGTATTTTCCTAGATTTTAAGTGATTAATTTTCAGTGTTCTCTATTGAACATGAAGGTTTTGTATATTGTCCTTAGAGGATACCCATGCATGCATGGAGTCCTGGCACATACCACTGAACTTGAGACCACACATGCTACATACATAGGGACTGGGGTTTGTGGTTTTTAAGTTAGTGTATGTTCAAATACTCTGTCAATATGGTCATCAGAGTCTAGGCTAAGTAAAAATTTGAAATTCTTACTGCATCTAAGAAAAGCACAGCTTTTACTGTCTAGAAGTGGGAAAAAATCTTTAGCTTTTGAAAATTCTCTACGCTTTGAAATAGAATGTATACAAACATAATTTGTATTTATTCTTTAAAACAATCCTACTAATCCCACAGCATCAGCAACACAGGTCAAGGGACACCAAACTTCTGACAACTACTGACACATCTAGCTGAATCAGCTGGACATCACATAGAGAACTGTATCCTCACAGAAGATCTGATTTAATTTCCTCCTCTTTAATAGTGGCCTGTTTCAGTGATTTCACATATAACATTCAGATGCTTTTTACTTTCCAGTCATTTTTTTCTAATTTAAAAACTTTTCCCTTTCAGTGAAAAGGGAAGGGTAGTTAAAATGAAAAAGGTCATCCTAGTCTTTCTTATGCTCTGAATCACCAATTAGTTCTGCTCAGTAGAACAACCCCAAGCTCAGTATTATCTCCTGAGAGATTGTGTCCCGAGGTAAATGTTCAGTAATATTTTGTATTTCTGTGCAGAATTCAGAATTTTCTTCATACCTGGTGCCAAAGTTTTTCCCCAAAACATCTCACTCAGTAAGCCCTCTCCGGATATTCGTGGGTTTTTTATTGAAGGCTGTGTACTCTCAGTTTTCCAAATTGCACTATTGCCCAGGGCATTCTTCCTAGTAATTTTCTCCACAGACTCACCTAAACCCCTGTCAAACAGCAGGGAAGCAAATCAACAAGGAGCTTAACTCATAGAAATTTTCTAGCTGTGTTGCAGTCAGTTGCCAGCTTTTTCTGTTGCCCACTATTTGGTCTCTTTTTCCTTTCAAAGCAGTATCTTTTTTTTTTTTTTTTTTTTCATGTCCACCAAGCATCTCCACCCAGTTTACCCTGAGAGATTGCATCTCCCAGATTCCTTAGGATTATATAAGCCAAGGGAGTTGGAGTGGAGCTATTTTTAAAGAAACGGACTCTGGTATTATGCCCTGAAACACAAAACTGCAAGTCCAGTAATTCTTTGAATTTAGTTTATGAGTGTCTGAGGTACAAATACTGACAAGTCCAAGCTTACTGAATAAACAAATATTAGATATGCAATAGGAGAATGAAGTGTGAGTAAAATATGCCACAACATAAAGCAGGAAAGAGAAATGAAATACAGCTTGCTAAAGATTGCCTAGCACAACAAGATAAGGTGGTAACAGAAAAGAGGATATTTTTCATGTAAAGTGGCAATCAATACACCCATAACATGAGAAAGTTTCTCCAAAAGCTGCTGAGCTGCTAATGGAAAAATTAGTAAGAAAACAAAGATCTCCAAAGAATATAATAAATCAGGACTCCGGGGTCCTAAAGTACTTTTCATGCACAGAATGTAATGACATTTCATTTCCTATTTTTCTGCCAGGAATGCCAGGCCAGCAGGATGATATAGAGTCTTATAAGCATTTCTGCTTCATTTCTGTACTGGATATTTAGTAATGTGTATTAAAATAGACTACAGAAAGAGAAGAAAATAATGTGTTCTCATTCAGTATCCCTATTTTCTGTTCATAAATACTTCAAGACTCATCATAGTGATGTGACATTTTCTACAAATAGCGAAGGGTCATGCATGTTTTTCTCTTTATTTAAAAATATAGCAGTGTGTTTAGTTCTCATTTGATACTTAGAGTGAATTTACATGGCATAATGCAGTTAAATGTCTAGATACCATGATATTGCTGGTGGCACAATACAAAAATATAAAGGAATCATTTGTACGAAAGGAAGTTGCCTAACAAGTAAAGCATGTAGTTTAATGCTGCTGCCTGAAGCCTGTGGCCCAAAACTGTTTTTCTAGCATGTTCATTGTTTTGGATCTGTTTCTGAGGCATCTGATTCTCCTTCTACATTGTAAAAGCAGCTTATGCACCTAATTTAAAATGCGGATGTGGCTATGGGACAGGAACCAGAAATTTAGGTTTTGCAGTATTCAGTATTGTGGTAACCATATCCCTTCTTGGTTTAGACTTTTGTCTAATGTGTAAGGGAAATCTGTCTGTGAAGAACTTGAAACCAGTTTTCTTAGAAATCAATCTATTTTGAACCATGAATACAGCAAAGTAATTCTACCTATCCCAGTCTCCAGCCTTTAGACTTCTGTACATGCCCCACCATATTCTTTGATAAAAATTGATGGGTTTTTTCAACAAACAGAACATCATGAGGCCCATCTCAAAAATAAAATCTGTGAAACATAAGAAATGTAACCCCATCGTAGAAGGCCACCAAATGTGTCAGGTACTATTTGCCCTTAGTGAAGCCATTCTGGCTGTCACCAGTCACCTCTCTGTTTTCCATGTGCTCTAGCATAGTTTCCAGGAGGATCTGTTCCATGATCTTGCCAGGCACAGAGGTGAGACTGACTGGCTTGTACTTCCCCGGGTCCTCCTTTTTTCCTTTTTCAAAAATGGGGGTTATGTTTCCCCTTGTCCAGTCAGTGGGAACTTCACTACTCTGCCACAACTTTTCAAATATGATGGACAGTGGTTTAACAACTTCATCTGCTAGTTCCCTCAGGCCCCTCGGATGCATCTCATTGGATCCCATGGACTTGTGCACACATCAAAGTTCCTTAGACGGTCTCAAAGTTGATCTTTGCCTACAGTGGTGGAACTTCATTCTCAGTACTCCAGGTGGAGTAAAAAATGCATCAGTATCTTTCATCACATTACTCTTGCAACAATTTTTATGCATGTTTGATGGTGTAAACACATTTGCAGGTACCTAAAAATAGCCACACAAGCTTGAAGTATTAAAAATTAATGATAATAACAACAACAACAACCCAAAATAAACAATGGCCTAAATGTTAAGTCACAAAATACAGAGTTACTACTTCTGGTACTTGAACTTTCGCTTCATTCATTATACTTTCCATGCCTAAGCCAATAGTAACCACTCAAGAAATGCTATTTAATGACTGCTATAAAATGAATTTACAATGACAGTTGCATTTTAGTATTTGGTCCAGAGGTATTTGTTTCACTGAACGGAAAATTAAGTATGAAAGGGTATTGAAATCAAGGGAGATGTTTGATTTAAAATTCCAGTGGAAAAATTTGTATAGTTACATTTTGTGTAACAAAAAGGGCTAGTTACAATATGTAAGAACATGCTCAAAATATAAAGGAGAAAACTATTCTTTAAAGACTTTATTTCAATGAAGTCTTGAGAAAAAGTCAGAGGTCAAAATAAACATACCCTATTAGTCAACCTAATAGTATTACTTATGGCTAATTCATAACACTTGTCTGAAGCATTAATATATTAATTAATAACATATTTACAATTCTATTATATTACTTGAACCTGTATTTATATTTAAGTAAGCAGAACACATGCACATAGTATAAAAATGAACAATGTGGTATTTGGTTTTATTGTATCTGTCAAGGTTTTGCTTTTCCATTAAGAAGATTTTTATGAAGAACTCTGAAAGAATTTTTACTTTCCTTGAATTAAAAATCAGTATACATAGTCCTTTGGATGCTTAATTTTCAATTCTTAACTGCCATCTCCATGGGTGTGACTGTGGAACATACTATATTCTCTTTTGCTTGAAATGTGGAGGTTGCTTTCTAAGTTCTGTTGGGAATAAAAGATGTAAATGTCTTGAGACCAATTACTAAATAGTTCATTAAACAATGTGGGTAACAGCAATTCTTTGAAATTCCCTCCAAGGTGTCCCTGATTTCTATGCACAGTTGAATTCGTATTTCCCCTGTATTCCACCCCATGGTTCCTACATGCAGTAAACTGCTTCTATTCCTGAATTATCTCTAAGGATTTCTGGTTTTTTTTTCCTGTACAGGGTGTTAGCATAGTTGGATTAGGCACTTATTTGAAGAATAATATAAAATTTTTAGTTTGATTAACTATGCTTGTTCATCATTTGACAGGTGAATGCCTCTGGTTCTGGTTCACTTCTATTTTTTATAGCTTCTTTGCAAAATAACTTCCTGTAGTCCTTCTCCTGCATTTAGCCATCTGAATTATTAAGATATTACTACTGCATTGCTGTGGTGCTCTGAAAAAGCAGGTCCTCTACAGTTTATTGACTTGGACTGAATTGATAGCAAGGGATTATATTTAAGCATTTGGATTCATATATTTTCTTGAACTTCTCTGTAACTAATCGCCAAAGAGATCATCCAGCATACCTTTTTTCTTGTTTCATCTATTATAGCTTATATAAGCTAGTTTACATAAAGCGAGAAAAAATTAGATTGTGATCACTCCACTTATCCAATCAAATGCAATTTCATTCAGTAACTAGCTTCAAAGAAAGGCAAAGCAAATGAAAAAGAGTATGAAATTACTTCCGTGTGTGGAATATTCAAATGGGCTGGGATACTTGAGCATGGCAAAGACACAACTTGGGAAAAGAGGGATATAAGAGTGGTATACATACTCATGAGTATGAGGAAGATAACGGATAGGAGCTCACAGTTCCTTATCTCTTCCAGTGAAAGAAGGGACCATCAGGAGAGATAAGTAGGGTGCAAGTCCAGAGCAAAGAAAGTGAAGTGCTTTTTCATGCAGTGGGTCACAGAGCTGTGGAACTCCTTGCCAGAGGACATTGTAGTTGCAAGGAGTTGACAAGGTTCATGAGAAGCTTGGATGGGCACCTGGAAGAGTTCTGCACTGGGCTTGATTAAGGAGACAAGCCACACTGGACTCCAGAAATCTCCTGAGCTGAAATCAGTTGGAATCTGAGAGCACATTAGGAAGCCATATGCCTGTTCTGTCCATCCTCTTCCCTGAGTACCTGCTTATGACCAGTGCTGGAGACGGGCTTTTGGTCTACATGGACAAATGTACTGAACCAGTATTTCTGTTCTTACATTTCAACCCCATAAATTTCAGGAAAGTGTTTGTTGTTCTATAAAAAGAGAGAGATGTTTGTACACATCTCTACTCTCATTTTCTCACCCGTCATTGCCTCACCAAACTTGATTCTTTCCAGTAGCCACCTGGGAATGGATTTCCTGCTGGGTTAATTACTCTAAAAGCTGACAAACCTGTCGACTGCTCTCACCACAGCAGCTGTTCAGACATTCCATTATATATAACCCGTGTAATTCTCCCCTGTTAACTTGCCAAACAGCATGCAGTTGGCTGAGAAAACAAGTCATGGCAATTGTTCCTTTATGACTGGCATGCATCACCTCCTCGGTAACTTAGATCACAAAAATACCATGTGTTTCTTAACTGTATTGCCTGTGCGCTCCTGCCCACATCAATACAGATAATAATGGTGCAGTCTTCTGGTAATGGAACAGGTAATTACACAGCTCCCACAAACATTCTTATATTACTCATGAATTCATACAGAAAAATGTGTTAAACATTGTTATTCTGACCCAATTTTGATACTTTGCATGTGTTTGTGATTCTCTCTGTAAGCAGATTGTGTGCATTGTGAAGTCAATCACTATACAATGGTTGCAGACAGAAGCTAGACTAAGTTGGAGACAAGTTTAACATTAAATAACTAGAATGATATGGTATTTTTTAGAAAACCAGTTAAAAGAAATTCAAATATGTGTAGGCATCAAAATAGTAATTTAGGGCATCCAAACCTACCTTTGCCATAAAATGAGACCATAAAATAATTATCTTTTTATAAGATATTTGCGTCTATTTTCAAAGGCTGAATTACATTTGTAAAAAATAAATATTCCCTTGGGGATTCTTCCTACTAAAATGTTAAAAAAAAATGCACTCTCATTTCCATCCATGCTTCCACTGCATGTCTTTTCATATTACATAGATCTTGATATTTTACATTCATCACTAGAAACAATCCACACATGAAATTGCTAAAATCCCGTTGGCGCTGTCATCAGCACTGATGCTTCAACATTTTAATGAAGTTTTCAAAGAATCTCACTCTTCTGCCCAGTTTAACAAAATCAGGGGTGAATAATCCCTTTCATCTTAAAAACTCATTCTAAACAAAAGAAAATCTTAAGCAGCAAAAAGAAAACATTTACTTACAGTGTCTTAGAGGGTGTTAGCATTTGCATGTCTTCCTGCAGTTATGTGTCAAGGGAAAACAGTATTCTAACTAGTGCCTCTATTATAACATTAAATAATCCTTGTCCATAGAATGATGTACCATTAGTATTACAAAAGTCAGAATATATCTAATAAGCACAAACTGCGAAGCATGAGAATGAATTATCTTACTTTTGTATATCCATTGCTATCATGTAAAAGTTCTTTTTCTCCTGATATTGTATTGATGGGGTGTTTTATTACAACAAGACTTCTTATATTACCTCAGGCTGTGAAAATGTTATTTTAACTTCTTTCAGAGTAATGTCACAACCCGTCCATTAAAATTAACCATTAGCATGTGAACTGCAAGCTGCTTAGCAGCACAATCTCTTCAGCTAATAAAGACCATTCCTCCTTCCCCAACCCCCCAAATGGTGAAGTGGGCCATTGTAAGGCTGAAGTCCGTATTAGAACTGTTTGCCCCATTTACAACTGTCACTGAGGGTCATTCAGAAGGCAACCTGCCTGAACTTTACCTTCACCCAATAACCCTCAAACCTATCCATTATAACACTCATCAACCTTAGGAGGAATGAAGCAGAGGAGAAAGCTATTAGGCAAGAACAAAAGTTACAATGAAAGAAGAGTTTGCAACAGCATTCTTGGTAGGATGATATTTTTTCACTTCTTTGTAAAAAGTTAAAGCAAATAAGGCCCAGAAAAAAGAATAATGAGTCTGAAAACCATCATAGTGGAAACAGTGCTAAATACAGATAGGAAATAAACTATAAAAAGGCCTTGGGCCCAAGCAGAAAGGAGGCAATTATTTTATGACTCCTTTTCCTCCTTTTTAGTTACCAAGATTATAAATATATTTTATTGCACTGGCCAAGCAGTCACAGAAGTCAAGATGTCTGTTTGTGCTTGTGCAAGTATAGCCAGAAGAAATTTGTCCTGGCAAATGAGTCTATCAGCTTTGACTAATGACATCCAGCAGGTCTTGTTTCCTAAGGGAAGGATTAATTTCTCATTAATGACAATTGTAAAGATGATATCACAATTCATTACCCAGTTCACTGCCCAGGAAACGACTTAAGGAGGTCAGTGTTCTGCCTCAGCACTGAATTTATTTTTTTTTTTTCTTGATTCAGAATTGTAAACTCAGAATTCTTATGCTGTTGCATGGATGAAGTAGCTGTACAAAAACCCACTCTCACAACACAACACATGTGAATGACACCTTTTGGACTTTTCAAAAAGACTCCAAATGCCTTGCCTTGTCCCAAAGAAAAGTTTATCAAGTCCAATGAGCACCAAAATAGGAGAGTCCTGCTGCCAGAAGCTCATTCAAATTCATTGAGTATATTCCTTTGCCTGCCCTCCACACACCCATTAGAGCAGAAACTCTAAGGCTTTACCTCTACAACTTTTGCCATGTAAAACTTCCTTTTGGCAACTTGAAGTAATTTATTTGATCCAGACTCTTAGATATACCATCTTTCACACCAAAGACTCACAAACTACTTAAAAATAAGCAGCTGTTTGACAACATAAAGCAAGGCTACTTGGCAGTTTAGGACAGGAAGTACAGAGAGTTACCATATGCAGCTTTAAAAAATTGGGGCAATATCCAAACTGGAGCATGGCCAAGACACTAGATCTAACAACTCTATTCCCACAGGCTCTGAGACATTTATTTCTTAATCCCCCAAATCTACTTTAATTGTGTGTAAGGAAATGTCTGTGTTAAAAAAAAAAAAAAAAAAAAAAAAAGGTTTACAGTAGTCATTTTATA
>JANZLQ010000008.1:13647238-13677210 GCA_026212715.1 Elanus axillaris
CCCACTCTCCCCCAACTTTCCCCCAGCTTGGGAATATTTGTACTGAAAAAAATCCCCTCCCCCAAAACCCCACACCCAGCCCACGGGTGGAAGGGGGCATTTACTGGGGTGCACTTAGGGTGGCCCCCGGGGGGAACACAGGGCTGAAACTGGGGTCCGTCCCCCCCCTCTCATCGCTCCAGCTCGGTTCCATCCTGGTCCCCGGGAGGGGATGGGGCATTACCTGTGCTGAGTTTGTGAGGCCTCTACTCGCTGGTGTTTGGGATCAAGTCCTGGCCTGGAAGGGGGGAGAAAGGCCTGGACCATAGGATGGGAATTTGAGACAATTTCAGCCATTTCAACTATTTTGATGCTAAATGCCTTTTAGAAATAGAGCAGATGAGGCTTCATTGGGTTCTACCCCCCAACTCCTCTAGGACCAGTGTTCCAAAACCCAATTAAATGCAGGCAAATTCACCTCACTGTAGCTGATATTCCAGGACCTCACAATCCTCCTGCAACCAGGCAGCCCCCAGACCCCCCAATTCCCCCCCCCGGAGTGATCTGCTGGGGAGTTTAAGCCGGGAGGAAGACCCCCACCCAAGGTTTCCATGGCTCAGAGGGTGCGGATGGCTTGACAAAACCTGGGGGAGGTGAGGACAGCCAGGGGTGGGGGGTGTTGGGGGGGTAATTTGCTTTATATCTCATTCAGAAATAGCTGTCCTGGCACTGGGGGCCGCATCCTGCACAGAGGGGTCAAGCAGCCACCTCCCAGCTGGGCCTGAAGGATGGAGGATGAGGCCAGATCCAGGGTTGCATCTATATTGCGGCCCCCCCCATCTCATCCCAGCCCCAGGGCCATGTGCTATGGGGCAGAGACGGTCTCTGGGGGGGTGTGTGGTGTGTCTACACAGAGGAGAAAGAGGAATCACATAGGGCTCCTATGGTAACCCTATAGGGGTTGGGTCCACAGGGGGTATGGATGCATCTGGGCTTCTATAGGGACAGGGAATGGGGCAGTCCCCATCCCCTAATCTGCTGTGACTTTTGTCCCCCCCAGTGACTGCCCCGGGGGGGAACAGATTGGTCCCAGCACAGGGGGGGGGGTGATGCAGGTTCCTCCCCGGAGGAAGGAAGGGTGGGGGGAGGCAGGTCATCCCGAGGAAGGAGAGGGATGCAGGTTTGCCCCCCTCCCGGGGCAAGGAAGGAAGGACGGAGGGATGCGGAGCCCCCGAAGGAAGGACGGAGGGATGCGGGTTCTCCGCAAAAGAAGAAAGAACGGAGGGATGCGGGGAAAGGAAGGCGAGGGATGCGGGGGAAGGAAGGCGAGGGATGCTGTCCCCACCGGAGGAAAGCTGGGGGGTCGTGTGTCGTCCCCTCCCGAAGGAAAGGAGGGATGCGGGTCCCTGCCCGCGGTGCGCCGGCTCTGCGCGCAGGGCCGGGGGTCCTGAGCCCCGAGCAGGGGTCGTTCCCTTCCTTCTTTCCTCCCTTCCCTCCCTTTCATCATTTCCTCTGTGTTTATTCATCGCTTCTGTTCCCCCAGATCTTGGCTGAATCCAAAGCATCACAAGTTATTATTTATTTTAACCGGCAGTTTTTTTCGCAGTCATTTTGTTTAGCGAGCGTTAAACGCATTTATGGGTGGGGAAATGTCCTTTTGGTCTTTTATGCATATTTTAAGTTGCAGGCGCAAATTATATTTGCTTTGATTATTACCAGTTTGAATGCATTAATTTGATAGTTATTAAAAATAATGCGGGCTTAATTCTCAGCACCTGCAGAATATCATTTGGTTTGCAAATGAAACAAATTTAAACGCGGCAGAAAATAGGCTGCTCCTGTGTCGTTATCCTGTAATTCTGCTCAAAATTGTATTTTCAAGGGGCCTGATCCTGCCTGTCCCACTGATGCTCAGGAAAGCTTTGCCCTGGGCTCACTGGGTTGCAGGAACAGGGCCACTGGTGTAGCTGTGTGCTGATATTATGGATCTCACTGCTAATATTTGCATCTCTTTTTATTCGTTTTCCTCCCTCCTTCCTTCCTTAAAAGCCATGTGCCCCGAAGCCCCTGGAGAAGAAGAGGTTGGCTTTCTCCTGCTAATGCTGTAGACTTCAGGGGTTGGTTGTTATCTTTGGTTATCTAGCTGTATGAGTGGTGTCAATTCTTCATAAAGCTAGATAACCGAAAGTAAAAATAACCCCATTACACGCCTGAGGAGGATGTGGAGAAGAAAGGAAATTCATCAAAAGGAAGAGGAGGAAAAGAAAAAATGAAATGGAAAAAAAGGAAGATAAAAGAAATGAGAGGCGGAAAAAAAAAACTGGGGAAAAAAGACAACTTTTTGAGACTGGAATTAAAACCCGAGGTAGGATTTTTTTTTTTTTTTAAAGACTCTATTTGCCTCCTATGATTTTAAGAAAGAGTTTACTGATTCTGTGCATGTGAAGAAAACGTCTGTCTTGAGAAAGACAAGGATGTTGCCGCTCTCTCCTCGGCTGTTAACTGTAATTGAATTAACAAAGTAAAACTTCCAATCAGATTATGAATTAGTTAAGTCCAGGACACAGACTACAGATCAAGGATGAACTTTCATTGCGTAACCAGTCGTATAGCATCAGAGAATCCATAAATCAATACAGATTACTGTGTTGGATTATCTGTTTAATAAAGCAGCAACAGAGCAATGTTTATTAATGGTTGTTTTGCACATACGAGTGCTGGATGTTTTTTAATTCCCCCACCCCCATTCCTTATCTGTAATATGTTTAATTTTCTTCCCTGACAGATATAACTTGATATCAGGATTAGAAAGAAGGAAGGATATGGTGATTTGGAAAATGGTTTCTTGCAGTTTTCTTTGTTTTTCTTCCCCTAGTACCTCTATCCAAATGCTTTCTTTCTTCTTTTAACCCTTTGTCTATGAACATTTTTTTCAATGGACTCAAGATTCCAAGAGTGGGGATTTAAAAAAAAAATCTAACTTGTGTATGAAACCACATGAGACTAATTGGGGAACTTGGTTTTGTATCGTTTGTCCTCTCTGCAAATTCATGCTGGTCCTTACCCCCTTCACTGGATTATTCGTCAACCTCTTCCTTATGGAAACCGAGATTATTTTTTTAACCTTCTCTACTGTAGAAGGGAATTTGGGGCCAAAGAGTTGAACTGGGTGCTTCCCACTTGCTTTTAATGGTCAGACTGGTTGCCTTAGATGCCCCCTGCAAAAATACAGCAACCTGTTTGGAAAGCTGACTTGATGTTGCTTAGAAGAACACAAAGATCTTGAGATGGATTAAGATATACATTATATATAACCTCAGAATGGTGATTCCAAGGGAAAAAAAAAAGACATAATAATAAAGAACAAATACGGGTGACAGCACTTGAACTTATTTTGGAAAGGGATGATTATAGCATTGCAACTTTATGAAAACCCTTTTGGGAGAGACTTAGAGAAAGAACCTGTGCTGGACCCGCTCGTTTCACTCACGTGCTCATCGGGATTTTTTAAAAAAAAAAAAAAAAAAAAAAAAGGGTTACAGTAGTCCTTTTATAGCTCTTTGTCTGCACATACCACTCAAACCAAGAAGTTTCCTCCCCACTATTACACTTTGCAATTACCGATCTATTCTAATCCGTTCCTGTTTCCTATCATTTTCTCAGTTACTGTGCTTCTCTTGACTCTACTTCATTAATTTACTGATAGCTCTTCCTGCCTGCCCCATTCTGACCCTTTAATTAATGCCTTCTGAAGTTGAGTAAGGTACCAGAGAAACTCTGATTCTCTCTGCCAGTTGACTGATAAAAATGTAGAATAGATAGAATTGACTGAACAGCTGTCTTGTCCTACCATTTAATTAATTATTTTTTCCTGCATTTATCCTTATAACTTTTGCAATTTCACATAGTTCCGTAACTTGTGCATTAAATCATTTGCTCTGCTTTGTGATTAATTGCCAGACAACAGGTTTTTAGAGGTCCCTGGATCATAGATCGTGAATAACAAAGGAGTCCTTCCTTTGGGATATTAGATTTTTCACCACACTCAGCAACAATACAAATAATCATTCAATTTTCTGGGAGCCATTAGAATTCATCTGTATTAAATATTTGCTCATGTTAGTTTTTGTTCTGGTTTTGGAAGATGTAGCCTGCATCATTTTATTCAGAGATAGCATTGTGGTGCTGTGTATGAAGAGATTGATACTTATTTTGCTGGATACTTTAAACACCATCAATTAATGAATTCCCCTGATAAAAAGGGTTAGCTATAGAATCTATACAATAGTAAAAATAAAAACCTAAAGCAGTTTAGTTTTCAAAATGAAACTTAAGAAATGACAGGCACTAAGAGACTGGGGATGTTGATTTTTTTGAGAAATGTTCATTATTTAGAATCTCATTTACATTCATAAACAGATTTTTTAAAGTCTCAATATTTAGAATCACATATCCAAGAAATGCGTTGTAATCTCCACTGCAATAACCAT
Organism: Elanus axillaris; assembly: GCA_026212715.1. Lineage (NCBI taxonomy): Eukaryota > Metazoa > Chordata > Aves > Accipitriformes > Accipitridae > Elanus > Elanus axillaris. The sequence goes on from JANZLQ010000008.1 coordinate 13,651,708, forward strand.
GTATCAAAATTTTAGAGAGGTTTATATGTATTATATCGACACAAGCAACCCTTCCACAGTATCCATATAATCACACTTGCAAGACACTGAAGTATATGCTTTGTTGGGTGGAGTTCTGATTTCACTTTTGACAACAGTGCATGCTTCAAAGGCTGTAGAGTATAATGTCAATTCAACATTACATGGCTGCTTCTGAAGAGGAAGTAACTCCTTAGAATAGGGTGTAGTCTCCACAGATGTTTAGCCTGGAGGCTATGAGAGTCCCTGGAAAATAAATGAGCCTTGGCTGGATAAATCCTAATTCTGCATTTGCAACCGTATTGTTTGGAATATATATAAAAAGAAGCTCAGAATAGTTTACAAGTTAGCCCTAAAACAAAACTCTTGAATTACATGATAAACAAAAATAAATGGCACCAAAAGAGAGATTTTCCTATAAAATAAATAAATAAATAAATACCCCCCCCCCCAAAAAACCAAGCAGATAATAAGGAAGATAATGCAAATTGTACCAAATAAGCTAAACAAACCCACTATTTCCATTTTAATCCAGATTAGAACTTTACTCTAAATACAGTCCTTTTCCTTATAGAAAAAGGGCAGGTAAAATTTTCTTAAACTGAATTTTCAAACGGAAAACTGTTCTGAATCATTGCTCTGGCTCTGGCTCCGGCTCCAGCTCCGGCTCCGGCTCCGGCTCCGGCTCCTTCATGTGACCAAAGCTTTTGTTTAGAGAAAGAGAACATGATGTGATTAGATGAGATTAAGTTTGACTTAAGTTTGACTAGGTTCACCTGCCCCTTGTTTTTCATCTATTCACTTTTATTGTTGTAAGGAACTGGTCACTTACAGCAGGATAAAAAGGTGAAGAAAAAAAGCATAAAGCAAAGGAAAAAAAAAAAGCAGGAGAATATTTTTAACAACTTATTTCATTTTACCTAATAGCTTAATTGCTCATTCAGAACAGTTGGTTCCCATGCAACAGGAATGATGATTCCTGCAACAAAACTAAGCAAATCTAGAAAACTTAGGGCATTTCACAAGAGCATGCAATCTGCAGGTAACAATTTTTTATGTCAAACAATTTCAGTTACTAACTGTTTCCTTAATTGCTGTAAGAGACTGAGAAATTAATTTAACACTAAGAGAGAGATTTCTAAAAGCCGATCTGTCACACAGATGCCCAAATTCTGTATATCAACTCTCTGAAGAGGACTTAGATGCCAACTTGCCTTTGACAGCCTCAGCTTAGAAATTTGTTCCTAATGCAGTGGCCTCATCTTTATAAGAATACATTAATGAGTCAAGGTGTATTGAATAAAGAGTTAAATCTCAATCGAAGCTGGTGAGTGCTCATCACTTGAAATAATTCATCCTGCTTACCAAGAAATCTAACTTTATCTTTCTTAATCCTATTTTTTAAAACACTTAAACAGCTAGGAATCTGATAAATGTTGCTGGGTTTTTATTCTTTTATATAATTCAGAATGTACAGAAAGAAATAATTTCAAACGTAAGAATTGCAATGTGATGACAATATTATTACTTCTCATCCTTCACTAAGGGGAAAGAACAAGAATTACTTGCATACAAACTTTGCCTTACAAGGTCATAATTTTGACATATATATGTCATAAAACCAGCAGTTTTTAACTAGGCAGTCAACTGAGGTGGGATGCATTTCACTTAGTGTCAAGTGTCCAAAAATCATAGGTCTATGCTATGTTAGTCATTTTGACCCCAATTATCAATGGAAATAGGCATTTCCCAAGGAAAATTCACATCTTCTTTAGATAAGTGTTCAAGACAAATGAGATTAAATTTTCTGTGTAGGTTCCTGTCTCTTTCCAGTTACTGTAAAGATAGTACAGACAAGAACTTCAGACTTCAGGCACAGATTTCTGATAGTAAAGGTAGATATCTGGGATCCCATTCAAAGATCCAGTCATTCAGGTAATATTTGTTTTTAGGGAGTCTAAGCATAAGCTCTTGAGTAACTCAAGATTTTCAAAAGCTGCACTCAATGCAGCATTAGAAAATCAGATTATAAGTGTGTGGGCACAAAAAATGAATTAGTTTAACTGGAGGGACTCACTTTTGAAATTCTTCACATGGTACTTTGGCTGCAGATTTCATGAAACTGATCTTTATTTCATTAAATAATTCTGTATAAATAATTGAATAATTACAGTAATGCCACTGTATTCACAGCAGTGCATGATCTCTGCCAGTTTTATGGTGCCATTAAATATTTTTGTTATATCTCATTAAGTTATCAATAAATATAATATTAGATTAATTCTCCTTCCCCCCCAATGGAAATACCATTGTACAGCAATTGAAATAAACATTTATTTAGTTTAAATTTCAGAATTTATTAGATAATTACATGATTTTGAGGATCCCTAGTTTATGAACTGTGAATGCAGTAATTATACTAATATAATATTAATGAAATCTGGGGCATTTCTTATTCCAAAGCCACCCAAGTTTTCATTCTTTTTTTACTGAGTTGATAAGGTGTGAGTGGGTCCTTAATTCACATAAATACACAAGGGAAATTTACTTGTAAAATGTTAGTAAGACTAAGAATTTAAAAAAAAAAAAAAATTACTTAGAAGTTTCTACTATACCAGGAACCAAAATCTCTCCTTCCCTTTCTGTTTCATCCCTCTATGATTACATGGTCCTGACATAACATTGTTCTTGGGTATGGTATTACAGAATACCCCTATCTCATTAAACATTAGAATGGGAGATGTTCATTTGGAAAACACTTACTCAACATTGTTTAGCTTCTGATCTTAGACACCATTTAAGTTTTGAATATTATTCATACATAAAACTGAGGCCTTTAAAAATTTCCTGCAGAACAATTCCTCCTTCCAGTCCCAAACATTGTCTCTAGTCTTACCTAGTGCTTAGTTTTTTCACATTTATTCTATTCTTTTGGAAGTGGCTGCATTGCTTCCCCTCCTCTCACTTTCAAAATTCTTTTCTATGCTAGGGAAAGTTTCAGCTTTAGCAAAGCATTTGAAATGGAAAAAGAAAGTTTCATGGACAAACTTTTGTTTTTCTGTGTTTCTTTAACATTGATGAAACTTTCAGTTTTTAATGTTCACGGGGGATTTTCTCATAAGAGTAAGATCTGAATGTGTCACAACAGCTGATGGATTTCTTCTGTAACAGCTGTGGAAACTGAAGATCATGCAGTTATTCCAATCCTGTAACTGCGGTTAGACCTGAGGATCTGATTCAACACTAGGTTTGGGAGTCTAAATTTCTCTTAGATTAGATATGTGTACTTACATCCAGGTGAGTAATCAGGAAATTTGTTGCTTAAATTACCTACCTGCCTGACCTTGCCTAAACATATAATGTTGTAGATGAAAACTTCCCAGAGCACATGAAGCTTGTTGTTCTGCATACCCAGTAAGGCCCCTGCCTTTGTCCAGTTAAGTACCTAAGCTTACTCTGAAATGGCTAAAGTTGAGATCCAGCATACAGACCTGTGGCACCGAGAGACAGCAGGCTGTTCAGAGAGGCAAGGACTGACTAAACCTAATTCTTTCAAATCCCACCAAGCTCAAATGAAAATATAGCTGACCCAAATAAAAATATTAGTTGGTGTACGTTGTTTCATAGTTTACTAGGTAGAGTACTTAGAGTAAGGCACAGTTTAGGCTGTACTAAGCCTGAGGGCATTTGTAACTACATCTCTCCTAGCCTTTATCCCGAGCATATGCAGCTGTGTAAGTGACAGCCTTCCCCTGATTGAACCTGAGCTTCTGTACAACCAGGGAAGCAAATTCATACACAGAATTCCAGACTTACACTTCGTGTTTCCAACAGGAAGAAGCATTTTTTAATGATTTATGGTTTTGTTGGGGTGGGTACTTTTCTTGTGTTATAAATTACAAAAAGGTACATCCTTTTAAAAGTCCAACCCATTTAGCATTTTAAGTCCTTGCTTCAAAACCTGGAGTCTTGGGTGAAGGCGAAGTCAAAAATTATTCGTTTACTATGAGAAAATGAAAAGCTAGTCCTTTGTAGGAAGAAAAGGGCTGGTGGTGTCATTCCATTACTTTATACTTCATCTGCACTTTAGAAATAGCAAGTTTTCCTGAAACATGCAAAAATGAGGAAATGCACATTAGTGGTGCTTTTAACTAAGGATTTTGAAGTAAGGTCTTATTATTGAAATCATTGGATGCTTTCATTAGTAGGAAGTGCTACAGAGTTGAGTGGCAGATATTGTTATCCATTGCTATCTGAACTGTTTTCCATATTCATATTTCATTTTCAGATCCTGTGAATTAGTAATTACAGATTATATTGGCCAAAGCACTAAAATGCCTAAAGGTTATTGTGATGACTGTCATTTTGGTGTCTGACTTGAGTATAGGAGTCTTCATGTAGTACTACATAACAAATTAGAGTTTTAGGAAACAAGTATGTCACTGTGCAGAGTAGGTAATTGAAAGTGTTTTACATTACATTTATACCAATGTTCAGGCTTCACATCTCAGTGTTGACAGCCTGGAACATCCTCTGGAGGGGCAGCTTGGTGAGGCTCAAGTGTGCACAGCTAATTATTGTGGTTTTAATTGCACACTTTAAAGCCATCTGAGGCGTGCCTTCTTTAATACAGTAGATTCCTCAACGTGAGGCTGCTCCAACCTACAGTGCCCACAGAGTGCCCTTCCCACTAGGCTTAATGCCTCTGTAAGAAACTGATTCCTTCATTGGCTCTCAATCTAGTTAGGATTTTATTTCTATTTCTAAATATGCCACTTAGATTTTATCAGAAGCAAAATGGGTAGGGAAAGAAATATTTCAAATAATTTTTACCATTTAATTTTATTAATAAAATGTTATAAAGTATGGACAATTTAATTCATAGCCAAGCAATGCTTGACCTTGCTAGGTATTGTGGTTTAACCCTGGTAGGAAGCTAAGCCCCACACACCCCTCACTTGCTCTCCCAGAGCAGGATGGGGAAGAGTTGGAAAGGTAGAAGTGAGGAAACTCAGCGGCTGAGATTAAGACAGTTTAATAGGTAAATCAAAAGCTGCATGTGCAAGCAAAGGATAATAATAATAAATAAGGAATTCATTCACTGCTGCCCATGGGCAGGCAGGTGTTCAGCCATCTCCAGTAAAGCAGGGCTCCATCACATGTAACCATTACTTGGGAAGACAAATGCCGTAAGTCTGAACATCCCCATTCTTTCTTCTTTCCCCAGGTTTTATTGCTGAATGTGATATCAAATGGTCTGGGATATCCCTTGGGTCAGCTGGGGTCAGCTGTCCCCGCTGTGTCCCCCCCCAACTCCTTGTGCCCCCCCAGCCTGCTCGCTGGTGGGGTGGGGTGAGGAGCAGAAAAGGCCTTGGCTCTGGGTAAGCCCTGCTCAGCAGTGACGAAAACATCCCTCTGTTATTTGGTCACAAATCCAAAACATAGGAACATGTGCAAGCTGCTATGAAGAAAATTAACTCTATCCCAGCCAAAACCAGTACAATAGGGAAGAGGATGCTCCTTCAGGACTCCAGGACCCTGAATAAGTAGTTTGATAGGTATGGTGCAGTGGTACAGAGTTAGTACACTGTGTTGCTAAGAATGAAACCTCGATGTCTTAACTCTTTTTACAATCTCAGTATTTGGAGTTTCTCAGTGTCTTATAGTTTGGCAGCAAGTACTTTTTATCAGAAACAATGATCAGTATTTAATTTACTTATAAATTAAATACCTTGAAAAGTACAACAAATTTTATTAAATATTATACTAAGCCAAAAAATGGAAAATTAGAAAATCATAATCTGTTTTAATTTGTGAAAATATTCGTATTGATATGCCTTCATCTGCACATGAGTAAAAATGTAGAAGACAGCTTTTTACTGTGTAATTCATACACTGCACAAATGTGTAAAGATTCTTATTGTAATCTCATACATTTTTTTTTATATGCAATTGAATTAAACTTATTTTTAAGAAGCAGAGGTGGAAAAGCTTCTGACTTCACTATTATGAAAGGATATCCATCTGTCTATATATACACAACCTTACAGAACTCTCCAACAGCTAGCTATTATCCACTGAATTCAAAGGTATACATTTATGTGTGTGTTTGTGTATGTATGTGCACATATATGTACAAATTTATGTATTCCCATTACATTAAATATCAAGATTCTGTCACAGTTTTAATTTTTTTTTGTGTACAGACAAGTTACTGAAAAGTATAATCACTTTCATCTTCATCTTTATTTTCTTCTTGAAGAAATGAAGCTGATGGTTGCAAGGTTTAAAATATTGGGGAGATGTTTGTTTATTTTCTCTGTGTTAAGAGGTTGGAAGACACAAGCAGTCAACAGTCTCAGGAGGTTTGCAGATGTTCATTTAAAGGCATTATTAAGAAAAGCAGCAGATGTATTCTTTGGCAAACAGCTCAAGTTGCTGTGACCCTCTGTCCCTTGAAAAGCTAATTTACTAAACAATGAGGTGAATAAGACCTGTTATGAAAAAATGATTACATTTGTCTGCAAAAGAAGGTTACTGAAATCAGTATGCTGTTGAGCTGCAATGAGAAACAAAGCAAAATACTTTTCCTGTAAGACCATATCCTATATGGAACTAAACAACTGCAATCCCAAGGCTTTCTTAGCGCTCATGCAAGCAAAGATAATGGGTATCTCCCAGGGTCAGTCATTCCACAGGTGAAGAAGAAAATGGCACTTTATTTTAAGCCTGGTGGGCCTGTCGTAGCTGGTATCAGTACTGGTGGTTTTATGGGTGGCATAATCTTTACTGTGACAAGACAGCAGGGAAGGGGGAAGACACAGGTTCTTCTAGGAGAAAAATTATGGTGCTAGATGGCAATATCCACATAAAATGCAGATATATAATCTAAGTTTACTACTTTTGGCTCCTTCTGTCAGTGGAGACTTAACTGGCATTTCTTGGATACAGTCATCTTGGAGTGGACATTTACATTTCCCCACTGATGTTGGGAAGTAAAGGTGCAAATTTATGTTTACTAAATATGAAGAAGATGCAAGACCACTAGCTCAAATGTAGGTATTGACAGTCTAGACATCTGGCGCCTGATTTTGTTAGCTAAACATCGGAATCTACTGCAATCTGAGAGGTTGCAGTTATTCTGAGACATTTGTGTGAGGATGGCAGATATAACATAGGTTCTAGAGGAGATCCAGGCCTTTAAGAAGTGGCAGCTTGAAGCCAGGCTGATTTGCAAGGGATTCCTATTTAGGCTTTAAACACCTATGTCTAGATAAATTAATCAAGTCCCTGAAGCTATGTGATATTAATACCACCCTCCCTAGCTGTTCAACATTGACTTAGATTGAAAATACATAGATCCAATAGGATCTAAAACTTTTCAATGTTGCAAGCATTTCGCCACTATCATGGCCAGAGAATCTGTTGCTATGAAATAGCCATTAATTCGCACCCTTAGTATCAGCTTTAGTAATTCTTAATGCACACTAACCAAGCACTCTGTAAGTGATTGTTCACGCATGCTAAAAATGCAATGTTTCCTCATTATGTGGTTACATTATTGAGTTCTTACGACATTCTTTTTTTCTGTTGCTACCCCATGAATGCTCAGGTTAAAGGTAATAAAACAAATAAATTAATTTTGCATTTTGAGAGCTAGAATTTCAGCTGGCTTATATAAATACAATTTCACTGGAGTTAATGGAGTTTTCAAAGTTTACACCAATTGAGACTTGACACAGAATGAGGTTATGCAATACATTTGACCAGTACAGCTTGATGCTTTTGGTATGAGTACTTAATTTGGTCAAGTGAGCACAGCAGAAGTCAAACTTTCCAATACTAATGAGGTTTTTATTTTCTTTGGACTGCGGTTACAGAATGACTTATGAAGTTCAGTGTTCTACACCTGTCTGTTTTTCCTTCTTGTTGGGCTCCTGATGAGTGTTAAGATCCCACAGTCAAGCTTTCCCACAAGAATTGCTTAACTCATGGCTTCTGGCTGTATGCTCAGGCTTTCCTCTAACATCTCCAGCTCCCTGGCTGGCCTCCTTCACCACTGGGTTGTCTTGGCCATCTGCCCTCAGTGTTTTTTCTCTGTTTCACCTCTGCTCTCTGCTGTACGATGTTCTTTTCTCTAACTGCTGAGTGGACAGGAGACCTATTTCTAAAACTTCCTCCTAGTTCTATTTCCCAAACTGATGACTGAATATAATAATTTATTTCAGCTCTTTCTCAGCATGTCCCTTGACAGGGAGCATCCAAAGGGCAGAGAGAACATATTGAGGGAGGGATGTGTTATTCTCAGCTGGCCCAACACTAAAATGTGACAGCAGCAATATATGCTCTCAGACTTCCTGGGATTTGAAAAGTTTGAGGAGACAGTGGGGTAACTGGCAGAAGTCTGAGGGAGGTAGAGGTGAAATAAAAACAGAGATCTCTGAAGAAAGAGACTCAGACATAGAAAAACAGTACACTGTCTATCAACACAAAGATGAAGAGCAGTAAGCTAAAGATGGACCAGTCTAAGAAAAGCTGATATATATTAAAATAAAAATTTATTTTTTTAATTTAAAATTATTTTTTAATTTTTAATATTAAAAAATTACTAAAATAAAATAAAAGATCTCTGAAGAAATGCATTTCCTTTAAAATTTTCCTTTGTTAGGATATACACTAATTTATGCCATAGCTTCCAGTTTAGTTAAACTCATCTTTACAAATGGCAAAACTGACCCTGAATTTGAGACAGGTGGCAATAAAAATATATGAGTTTATAAATGATCTAAAAGTCAACACAATGAGGTAGGTTGTGAAGTAGACTATACCACTAAAGCCTTTGAAATGTCTAATTAGCAATCTGAGAAGCACACATAGTGCAGATGCACCCTTGGAAAGCAGAATGGATTGTGTTGTATTTGGTTTTGCCATCTATCTTAAACAGATAGAAACATAGAAGCTAATTTAGATCTCAGAAATTTGGTTGGAACCACAAATAACTTCATTAAAGTCAGTAAAGAAGTCCCAGTATAAACATGGAATGAAAAGGTAATACAAAGTAGTCTAAAATCTTTAATAAAGATGCATGATTCTTCAGTGCTGGAGCCTGATGTTGTCTTAGACAGCTGTCCATGCTGAATGCAAAGAGAGTATACATTGGCTACCAAATTAGAAATCTCCACTTGTTTGTGAGGGCATGTTTGTGTTTGATAATGATTCTAGAAAGTGGTTACATAGAAATTTACATCTGTAATTGTCCTATAGCTGAATGTTCATCAGAAAGGAGAAAGACCAGAGCAAAGCAGAAAAATATTACTAAAGCGATCAAAGAGCATGAGGAATGAAGGGAGCATTTGAAATAGGAACATGCTATGGTGAACATGCAAAGGTAAGGGTTCACAACGGGGTTCAGTCACTGAAGACTCATATAATCAAATAGGAGACACATACAGAGGTGTTCATTAGCAGAAACTTACAACAAAAGCTTTCATACTGCATTTGCTCAATATTTCAAATTTCCCATACAGATAATTTTAATGTCTTTTTCAGTGGAATGCTCACACAGGGCAAAGTATCACAACAGTGACTTTCTAGGTATGATTAATTTAAAATATTTTCATGACAACAAAGGATATCATGCTCCACATAATTTTTATTACTTTAGCGTTCACACTGGATCCAATAAATAATGCTTTTAAGCTTAATGACAATTTCTCATAGACAGTAAAACTCAAATACATATATATTGTTGGTTCAGAAGGACAGATGAAATTAATCACCATTAACATTTCTAATCTTGATGTTTTGAGCTTGTGCTAAAATTAAAATACATTTTAAGTAAGAAACATATATACGTGTTTTAATTTCTTTAATTTATAAAATCCAGTTTGAATGCTATCTTGTACACCTTTGATGGATACAGCTTCGGGCAACATCCATGTTTAATTCTTACTTTATGCGCTAGGGGGTTCCCTTTCCCTCCTATTATGTAAACGTTCCTACATAGTTTAACATATCTGTTTAGGCTAGCAGGAAAAAACGTCAAATGTGGTTTTGATTTGCTGCTATTTTAGGTAGAGGAATTTATTCAGCACATTAAGCTTTCACTATATGAAGGATTTAAACTATAATCCTGCCTCTAATAGAAGGATATGTAATATTATCCTGTATTTTGAATCTGTTAATTTACAGATACAAATATGTTTCAAAATTCTTGAGCTTTATGGGAATGATATTTACTAAAATAAATCATATGTTTATACATTTATTTGTGGATATAATCTTTTTTTTGCATAAAATCCCAAACCAAAACACAAGACACTATTATAGAGTTATAATAAACCAGAATACATAAGGATACACAACTATAAGAGAGCAAATAAGATTTTTTCAATCTATTTTTGATATATTTCTATGGATTAAAATCAAGTGAATGTAAATTGTAAAATAGTGTGCCATTGCGTTTTCTTTTTCTAATATGAAAAACCTAATCCATCAAAATATATGTTATACAGTATTATATTTATTCACATTTATTATACAGTACAGCAGAGATTTTATTTGTCTGGTTGTTTGGGTAATAGTGTCATCTGCGTTCTGAGACACCTGCTAAGGCTGAGACTAACTTCTGTGCAATGATTGACTGTACACTCTCAGAAGTTCCTGTCTTACATTCAGAACAAATAAGGCAGTAAAGGGAATGTTTTTGAGAAGGACTGGGGGAAATGGCAAAACTCTAAAAACATACTACATTTATCCAGTATCTTACACTCTTCTAATAATAACAGTAGCATGTTCCATTGAAATCTTCTGTTGAATCAAAACTCCTGAAATGCTCATACATTAATTATAGTAGGAAAATAGGTTGTAGTGTAACGATCCTCTAAATTAAACCCACGCCTCTTTATAGTTGTTTCTGTCTGCATCTTTTTCTATGCACCAAAGTCTAGGGTAATTTAAGTAGGACTCAGTGACAGACTGAAGGTATATGTGAGATGTCTATGTGTCAACTCAATCAATCAATATCAACTCAGTCAAGAAATAGCTAATACAGTAGATGATGTAGACAGCTTTTCAGTTGACAAAATCTAGATGTCTTTGCTAGAGTAAGCCAAATATTTCTCCAGACTCTACTAGCTTCTTTAATTAGAGAAAATATTGTCTTTTTCTGTCTAATTTCAGATAGGAAATAATATTACGGACTTAATTCGGTCACTCATACATAATACATTCAGAGCCACTTACAAAGGTCTAGGCATGCAAGACTTCTGCACAGATCTTGCAGATATGATACAGGACCTATGAAAAGACCCATGCCTCTCTAAATTGGAAGCTGGACCCCATGTCAGAAAGCACTAGTTGTCTAAGTGTAAGCAACTGAGTAAACCACTAAGTTTCTTCTAAGTGCTAAAAGAAAATATATTTAGTTCAATGAAACAAGGAGTAGCTGCATCTAGACTTACCTATTGGGATATGATACAGGTTCTCTGCAGTGAGAGTGTCTTTGCACACAAACCATGATGCACTGGAAGAAGTTTGCTGCCCTCGATTTCTTCACCCTGATAAAGTCTCTAGCAGTGCTATCTCCAGACCTGAGAACTGATAAGCATGCCTGAGTACTGTAAAGATGTTGTAGCCAAATAACTCTGATGATATCATAACTATGAAATGTAACTTCTCTTTATTGTTTGTATAAGTATATGGCAAATGAAATCACAAAGCATTAAAGTAAAACCAAGTTTTCTTAAACAAACAGGGTGCCTAGCTACAGGTGACCATAGCTATTGTTCACATCCATATTTTTAGACTAAAAGTTAGCAGTGCAAATCAATGTAGCTTTGCATCATTGCTAAGTCTGATTAACTTGCTTTTGCATTTACAATTGCTCCAGCTAAACTGACATAATAATTTGCTAAGCTATGGCCAGATGCTTGTGCTTGTCAGTTTTACCTTACTATTTAAAAATTAAGTCTTTGCTAGTTCAGTTTCTGCCTAACTTCTGAATATTAACTTCTACCTTATTATTTTAAATATATGTTCACATGACTGCAATCACTACATTTATTACAATTTAGCAAGTTGCCATTTGTCAATTGATCAGCTTAGTCATGATTTGTAACCTTCAAAATGGTTAATGTGCTTAGCGCCACTTAAAAAAGGTGTCTCGTTTCACTTGCAAAGAGGCATGATAGGTTAGAAAAAGGAAGGTGCACATATGTTAATTACCTTGGCTCAATTCACAACAGATAATTTGATAAGAAGCAGTAACTTGATCAGCTGAAGTAGTCTGAACATATTCTGAAACCCTGTAGACAGAGACATATTTCTGGGAATGTGGTTTGTGGAATAAATGTCCCCAGCTGTACATTTGGTCCCTCTCCTGAAGGTTACTACCACCAGAGCAGAGCAGAGCAGAGCCAGTTATACGTATATTATCCGCACCCCTCTTTTGCCAGTACAAAGTCAAAGGACTTTATTTAAACAAGTATCTACATAATCCGATTTTCTGGTGGGGTTTACTTGGTGGTTTATTTAGAAAAAGTGAGAAAACTAGCTTCAGAAAGCCTATGTAGCACTGGTGATGAGTAAGTCATATGGAGCAGCATGTTTTCTAAAAAAAGATGAGTGCCAAATGCAAGTAATTTGTTAAAGCAAGAATAAAGAAAAGACAAGATATGAACTGATCATGGCATCATCTTGAAAGAGCATTTCTCTGCATATGTAGTATTGTACTGCTAACAAGGTAGCTTCTGAGATATTTTAATTTTTTTTCTGAAAATACTCAATAAAGCCTGATTAATCATATTTTATGTGATAGACAACAGTAAAAGATATCTCATTTTCTCCTTTCTTAATATAAATAGGATGTTGTGAAATTTCAGGCATTACCTAACAAGTCAGAATTTAGGTCATCAACCCACTGATGGCTGGACAGCCCTGCATCTACATGCATGCCAGATTCACTGTGCAAGCATATATTACTAATTTATTTGTTTTTATGTGTCCATATTAAAATTTATGAATCCACCAATATCCATGTATATATTCACCTATTCATGGGTATGGAATTCACTATATTAATGGATTTATTTCATCATTATCATTTTCCTGTTTAACTAACATCCACCTGACATTTAACAAACAGAATACCATTAATAGCAGAACATTTGAAGGAGTGTGGTTAAATTAAAATTGCATATTTATACAGCAGGCATGATTTCATTAGGTGTTTTTTCAAAGGAAACACATAAAATAAGCATTTTGTGCACTGTATATGGAGATAAATTCCTCTGAACAGAACGAAAAAATTGGAAGAAAAGAAAAAAATCATATTATTGCATTCCATTACCATCTTTATTATGAAACATATTTAGCAACAGTGAATACTTTTTCAATGTTTTAATATTAGCCTGTGTGAAAGTGAAGGAGTTTTGAACTATGCAATCTTTTGTTATGCCAAAATTTATAAAGGTGTATTCAAACAACATGTCCTGGTTTTCTAACTGTAAAAGACTATATACTTCCAATACTACTGATATGCAGACTGAAGTGCTCTGAATTAATCCATTTGGAAGTCATAAAATTTCTGAGCATGACCAGTTTAACACTAAGAGTGCCTGAAAATTATTAGAGTGCATCACATATTTCAAAAGTGCTCCAGGTTAGAAGCAATAAAGTTAGCCAACCTGCCCCCTACAACACATTTTTAAGAGTCAGTTTTTAAAAGGCAGCATAAACTTAGCCTGTGACGACTGTTATATGATCATGTGTTCGACTGTTTGTATGTGCCCATCCTTTATTTGACAATCACCTGTAACATTTTTAGCATGCATTACAATTGGTTTCTATTATAAACACAACAATCCACATTCTCAGCTGGTTTAAATCGGTATTGTTCTACTGGAGCCAGTGAACAAATATTGACTTCAATGGGGCTACGCTGATTTATATTTCCAGAAGACTTAACCCACTGTGTGGAAATACATTTTATTACAACAAATGCTGTTAGCACTTCATTTAGCCCCAGGAACCCTTCACTGATTATGGTAAATAATTTTCCTTATTGATGTCTCTTCCTGAATTTTAATTAAACACCCTCCACTTCAGTGTACATCAGAATTCTATGGTAACTGAAGAGGTGTGCATGAGGTTAAGCTACTTTCAATTATCTAATTTAAAATTTTCTCCATTCTTTAGGCTTAAAAAACACTTATATGTAACTGCAAGGTTTTACTCTGACAAACCACTGTCAATATCTCATCTTAGATAAAAAGGATTCCATCTAACTAATTCTTCTTCAGAATTTTGTGAATCACATGGAGTTTTACTTAAGCAAATATGCAGTCACACAGTATCATTTGACTTGAGCACTGTAGCAGATCTAAATATTTCAAAAAGCTTTGCAAGTCACTATTCAGAAAGTTGTGGCCTAGGGAAGCAATGTCCAACAAGCCCTCTAAGTCCTACGTCAAAGTATTTATACAATAAAGAGATATTTCAGAGAAATAAGGGAAAAGGCAGATCTCAAATGATTCACAGGAAAGACAGAATATCTCCCTGTGCTCCACTCTTAGGCTCTTTGGTGAGTTCAGTGCATTGGCCCAGCAGTTCTCTCCTCACGATCTTGTCTGAAAGCCACAGTTTTTCCTTCCACAGCAATGTTCATGTATACACATCCTCATAAAGTCAATAGCATGCAGTTTTAGCATAGGGCTGCACTGGAAGAGCCCATGGTACGAACATAGCTCAATGCAGATCACCTATCACAATACACTTATCAAACTAGTCAGACACAAAGGAGGTCTTTAGGCTAGAAACCATTAGATGTGGCAAATATTTACACCAAATAGCTCTGGTTTAACAACAGTATAGCAGATCAGGGTAACTGGCTCAGTTTTTTTGCAAGAAAGAAAAATCAATCTACACCCATTTTCCATTTTTTATTCATGCTTTTTCATATTACTTATAAGGTAACAAGAGGACTTTTCTCTAAAACTGAATTCTCCTGACAATGAACACTTACTGTGTTGAAATTTCCAATTACACATGTAATCAGATATTGTGTTGTAGAAACATATCCTTAGATGCTTGACGAATGCTATTTCAAACAGGCCAGACACCAGTTAATACTGTATTGGACTTCAGAACTTAGAAATTTTACTGTTATGTTATTTTTCCAAAATTTCTAAAGCAGGCAATAATAAAGACACAGCTAAAAACTATCATGATGTTGAGAACAGGTACAAAGCAAAAGAGAAAGCAAATATAGCTGCACCAGTAACCCTTTTAATTATCTGAAAATTAAAGAACATGATAAATATATGTATCTAAGCATTAGAGCAACAGAAAAGCATGAGAACTGAAGGATGAAACTAAAGAAAGGACTAAGGCCAGAAGTAAGTTACAAACAAATGACTTATTAAGGAAAGAATGGCTTACAGAATATTTTGACAACTTGATTCATTGTCAGTAAGTAATAGCTGATGAAATTCATCCTCTGGCACTAGAGAATCCACTAAACACAACCTCCAGAATATTAGTGTTCTTCTTTGGACCTTAAGGAAGAAATAATGATGTTTAAAAGAACATAAGGAAAACAATATAAATGAAAAGGATAATCAAAGGTAAACAAAGTCAGCCCAACTCTAGAACCCACAGAAACAATGGGATAACTTAATGAACAGTCACTTTGCTAACACCTTGGTAATAGTAAGGTCACCAGAAATAGAAAACATGGACACTCATCAACACCCGTGTCTAATGTGTGTCATTTCCTTTCTGGATACTGTAACAGGTCTATTGTATACGGGTGATTCAGTAGACCTGGTACATCGAACAAAACTTTGTTTAGGATTCCATATCAGATCAAACAATGATGGATTTGCACCTAGTTGAAAAAAATGTATGAGTAATAGTTATTAACTCTCAAATTTTGAAGATACATCAAGGAAGCTCCTAGGGATACCCTTCAGAGTATTGTGTTATGCAAAGTTTTTATTAACACTTTGTTCAACAGATCAAAAAGCACACCTATAAAAATATTTTTGATAAAAACTCAGAAGTAGTTGTAATCATTTTTAAAACAAAACAAATTCAGAATGATCTTGATCAACAAGAGCACCCTCTTTCAGCTCAATTTCAGAACATAATTTTCATGCAATATCTCTGGTAAGAAGTTGTGCTATGTTATTATAGGTCCATGACAGAATGACTGCTTGCTTTGATGCTTTTTTATCTCTAATTGGAAGAGTAGGGAAGAAGGGACAGAGAGTTGAAATGAATTTAAATTCTGTCTTTGGCTAGATGCTACCTTCAGTTTTCCAATAAATTTAATAGATTTCTGAGTGGAAACTAAGAAAATTATTTTTTCTATTACTACTTTCCCAGCTATAGAACAGTCTACTTGTCAGTAAAGACATGCTGAGATGCAGTTCTCAGATCAACATTATACAGATTACATCTGGATCTGGCCCTGAAATCCTACTATTATTTTTGTGGATGTCACAGCAGATGGAAGCAGCTTCAAGATGGCAAGAGCACCTTTACCCCAGTCAAAAACTAGATAATTAGATTTTGCGTTCATTTGACAGATTTGCATTATGGAAGGTATAGTCTCAAAATCAAATCATACTTTGCTAACATTTTGTAGGTGCTGTGTCATGAGCGTCAGTGTTCAGCTGCAAGGTATGAACTTCCCCGTGTGCAAATACCTCATATGTGAAGTCTGGTGAGGTAAGTTCATAACCATTGTTCCCTAGACTAATAAGCAGTTACAAGTGTGGAAGCAAAAACATACACTTTAAGAACCAGTTGTTAATTCCTGTAGAGTGTAGTTTTCTATTAAATTTACCACATCAGCAGCTGTTTGATAGGGGAGATACTAATTGGAAGATATTTAATTATACAATATTCTCAGGCTTCTCATAGGCCCCATGAGATAAATTATTTAATGAATGAGACATTTCATGATTGGTCAGATAAATTTTGTAGCTGATATGAGGACAAAGGCTACTGAAAATGGAGTCTCCAGACAAGATAATGTCACATAAGAAGAATAAGAAATTGTTTATACATAAGGTTAAGCATCAGTAACTTTTAAGATAAATAATGTGAAGAACCTGTACTTGCACTCAGGATGTGGAATTCTAATTCTTTTTTATATCAGATAGCACTGGGAAAAGATTAAACTACATGCTGCAGGATGTTCTAATTAGCTAATTTCCATTGCCTTGAAAATACCCAGTTGTAATTATAAAAAAAAGCTTAACAATCTTAAGCACTAAGCTAAAGAAAACAGAATGCACAGATAGGGCAGGATAGTTACAGACTTCCTTCCAGTTGCTGAGAATCTGGATACCATCAAATTAGAAAAGGAAAAAAAAAAATAGTAGATGAAGATTAAGGGGGGGAAAGCACATTTATGACACTCTGTCGATTATTTCAGTCCTCCAGAATGCCTTTCAAACTGCGAGTGCACGAGGGACTTTTCAGAAGGGACTAAATGATCTAAGCCACATTTTGAGAATTTAAGACATCCTCACATATTTAGATGACTTCATTTGTTTCCATAAAACATTGGAAGAACATCTGGCAGGAGCGGAAAGGCTTCTAAAGCTTTTTAAGGAGTAATGATTTAAACTTGAGAAAAACAAATGTCAATTTGTGAGGGATCGCATTACCTTCTAAGGATATGCATGTCCTGAAGATGGGCGGAAGCCTCAGTCACAGAAACTGGATATTAAGAAGTATTGGATAGTTCCTGGAAACATGGATGCAAAATCTTGTGCATCTTCTTGAGGACAATTATACAAAAATTTCCAGAACAGCCAATTGAAAGCAGCTTTGTCACGATAAAAAAAAAAAAAAGACAAAACTTTTGATTTCCTGAAAAGTTTTAAATCCATACTTTGTTTAAATTACTGAAAATATACTAGCAGCTCGCAGAAACGTGTGTTTCCTCAGAAGTTAATGTCAGAGTGTTAGGTGAATAAATCAATAAGATGCTGAATAGCAGCTTTTTAAGATATATAAAAATGTAGCAAAATGGAATATTCAAATTTATAATCTGAGCTTTGAGGAGGCCTCAAAGAGATATTCACTAAGAATGAAATGCATCAGGTACATGAACTATGACTCCTTGTAGTCTCTACTTAGAAACCAGAAAGTCTTGTGGAACTGGGCACACAAACTACCTAAAAAGAGTTGCTGTTATGCATTAGCTTGGAAAACAAAGAGCCAGCATATATGTTTCAAGTTGACTAAAGGCAATGAGATTAGAGTCACTGAGGTTCCGTGGATGTATTCAAGAAAAACAGGTTTGGGAGTTGAATGGAAAGATTATTACACCACCAATTTGCATAGTAACAGAACATGTAACAGAATTGTTACATTGTTGCTGGTGTCAGCAGTATACACAGAGGAGACCCAAAATGTCCTCAAAGTCGGAGGCAAAAAGATCCAAGTCCTCCGTCTGACTAGGCGCTTTTAGTTTTCCTTTTGTTTTATGTGGCCTGCTTGAAGCCGTTAACGCCCGAGTATTTTCCTATCGTATTTGTTAAGGGACTTCGATTCTGGAGAATGAAGACTGATTTCATAAATACTAGGAAATTTGATCATAGGGAAGCCTAGGAGATATCTGAGGAAGAATCACTATTTTTTTTTTTTATTATTTTATTTTTATTTTTCCTTATGCATCTATTTCTGGCTATTTCCAGAAAGAGGGCACTGGCTTGGGGGACCACTGGTTTCACCCAAGTGCTGAAGATAATACAGTCTTAAAGGTTTGTCCACTACAGACAGATTTAACCTATGATATAGGCTGGGGAATTCTGTGCTCACTGAAAACCTAGGTCCAATACTGAGCCCATAAACACCAAACTCAAGAAGACCAATCTAGAAATATTGGTGGAACAGTAGAGAAATGGATGTTGATGGCCAATGACCTGGACATGGAAGCATCAACAAAACCAACTAAAACTTCTGAAGTTTTGAAATTGTTTATTAAACTAAAGAGCAGAAGACAGAAAGAAGGAACTTTTAATAAATATTGGTATTACCTGAAATCTGACCTGGAGTTCTCCTGAACCAGTCACCCTAAACACCCTTTATAACCACTGAAAAGAAGCAAGCATTTTGTGAGGCCTAAATATGTCTAACACAGGAGAGATGTCTCACATCTTAAAAGAACCTACCTCTAAAGCTGGCTTAAAAAACAGTAAGTCTTTTCTCTGTTACTTGCAGTAGCCATTTGTTAGCTATTACCTGTCCAGTTGCAAAATCAAAAGCACAAATACTAAAGAACAGCAAGACAGGCATTCTAATGCAAAAAGGATCTGGAAAGTTCACTTCTGGTGAATGCCAAATGAGGCTTATTAGAAGAAATAATTTAAACCAGACACTTCTGGTTTGTTAACTAGCTCTATTGTCTAAGAAAAGAAAAAGAAGAAGAAAAAAAAAAGATCCAAAATTTAAAGATTTAGTTCAATGAACAGTTTACTGAAAATGTCTTGTCAATGTGTAAGAGTGTTTAAAAAGCCAACACAGGATTAGAAGGTCTGAGGAAACAAAGAACATTATGATTATAGTTTATAATGTATTATTTAAACCAGTGGTATTTCTTCATTACAAATACTGTGCTATGTTCTTCACTATCTTAATATGGATAAGGTTATGAACACAGTAACATTCTAGTCATGATAGTAATTGTGACTGTAGAAAAATTTTCATGACAAGAAACTGAAAAAGACTGAGATACTTTTCATTAAATATGAATGAATAATAGACTTACTAAACAAACACAACATGATAAGTAGTACAGAAATAAAAAAAGAGCACATATTTGGTTTATTCTTTTTCTTATATACAAAACAGACTAATGGCAAAAATAGGAGGATATGTAAACTTGTAACAATGGGTATTCTCTCACATAGTGCAGAATTGCCACAAGACATCCAGAACTTAGCAAGACTTGGAAAAAAGGATCAGAGATACTTATGAATTAAGTGTACTGAAGGAGTAGCAAAATTCATTCTTTAAATAGACAATGGAGGGCATATAGATAGATGTTATACTTCAGAACCTAACATGACCTCTACTTTTCTGAGAGAAAGTAGTCTTTTTTGCCCCTTCTTCTGAAGTGTTTGGAACTGGTCACAGACAAAGACCAGGTTGTAGATTTTCTGGAAAAGGTTATTTTAAACCAATCTGGTAATTACTTTGATGAAAAAAAAGTAAGATACGAATGAAATACTCTACAGATCATTGTAGGAGGTACTCTGCCTGAGTAGAGACTGGAGACAGTAGAATTATGCCTACTAACCAGAAATGAAATCACAAGACTCTGGAAACTCCATATCCATCATTTCTGTCTGCCACAAGATATGCTCCACACACTCATCAAATTCATTCTGTGAGCTTGGAAATTCTCTTCTTCCAGCATTCTCACTTCAGTGCTGCTTTTTGTATGACACTGTCCAAGACAACTTTTCTCCTTTAAGTACCACTGTATATAACACAAGCAGAAAAATACTGTTAGCATATATGTAAGCAGCCATATATAAGTAGCTAAAGCCTTTCAAATCACTCCAAGGCTTCAGGAACAACAAAATATGATTCTGTAAGAGCACCCAGCTATTACAGAAAACAGCAGTCAAAGGAAATGGGAGAAGATCCATGGGAAAACTGCTGTACAAGTAGAATCTTTCCCAGTAAGGTGGTCAGCCATCGCAACTCAACTTAAATTGCTATCATACTCTATTACACTCCTATAGCCATGAGTATGGGCTGCTTCCATGCACACACAACAGTCAATCAAATTTTCAATAGAACCTAAACTGAAACTGTATTTAATTCATCTTAAATCAATTGCTCATGAACGTGGTCCTGAATTCCCACTTTATAACTATAACTTGATTGTGTGATGATGGAATTTACATCCCCACCTAGGTTACACTGACTGGCATAAAAAATAAGGTAGGTTGATTGGTTGATTGACATTGTATGAATCTGTGTCACTGCTAAAATAATGTACAATGTGTGCCTTGCAAATGGCCTGTTGTTATTTTACAAATTAGCTCACCTTGAAGAACAGATAAAAACAGAAAAGAGAAGAATTTGTCTTAGAGATGACACAGTTATTCTCCTTGGATATATCAATGACAAAGGGATAATGGTAGAAAAGGAGTAAGTGAGTATAAACTGGCCATGACTAAGATTTGGCTGGAAATTAGAGCAAAGATTCTAACTACCCTGAGAGGAGCAAGATTCTGGAGCAGCTTTTCACCAGGATAAGTGGAGACAAGGAACATAACTGCTTCTGGATGGAGCTGGATGTATTTATTAACAGAATTATATAATGTGCTTGACTGTAATAGCCAAGAACTGGACACAATTCTTTGTTTTACTCCTGTGTCCCAAAGGCCTTTATTAGTGTAATAAAAAATAGACCAGAACTCAGCAAGTTAGGAAAGCACAAGGGGAGTGGGTGGATGACATTGTGAATACACATATATCCTAGCATTTATAATACTTTCAGGAGAGTAATAAAAATGTCAATATAATCCATGTGAAAGGAAAAAAAGCTTTATTTCCTCATTCTGTATTTTTTTAATTTTTATTTATTTAACTTTTTTTTTTGTCAGACGATATGAGAGTTATTTATTTTATATATCATGGGTATCTATTTCATTTACAGTGAGCAAAATTCATCTTTAAAGGAAGATAAAGAATTTGTAAATTCAATCATTCCTATCCAAACCCTGCAGAAAATATTTTTACAATGGTTAAATATGATAATTGACATGCCTGTTATAAGTATTTAGACTGCCATTTGAGACTAAAAGTGAAGTTATCTTATTTGTAGGTACAGTCTTCCAGATTTTGTGACAGTGAGTACTCTTGTTCCTTCTGTTAAAAATACACACTTTATACCTTATCTTCTAAGGCAAATGAATTTGAAGATTTGACTCTGAGTAAGATGGTAGTCATACAAAACAATCTGTAAATTATTTGTGGCACTGGTAATGGTCTTCTACTTTGTTCTTTCAATGACTGTTCTGTACTTCATCAAACATTAATCACCATACACAGTGATCTATCTGAGTAAGTGTTGGTTCCTGTGTCACACACACTTGTCTTAAGTTGCAGACTAGAGTTCAGTCTTACCGCTAGGCTATTGAACTTCTAATTTTTGGTTATTTAAATACATATTTAATGCCAGAGAAGATTAATCACTGCAGTACTATTCACAAACATGCATACCGTTCCCTTAGCCTCAAAGAAACTGATATGCAACTTGCAAAATATTAGTGGACTACAAAGACTAAATCTCATGTAAATCTTATGAAGTTTCTACATTTCTCAAGTACATTATGAAACACTACTAACTAGTAGAACTCTGTTGCAGTTGAAAGTAAGTAAAACCATATTCACAGTATGTGAAATATGAATCCTTGCCTTCCTTGCAATGCAGAGTATTCAGGGCCTCTGTCTTCCAGCTGGTACCTGCAATTACAGAAGGGAAATGAAGTCTTGAGGACTGAGGGGATATTGAACCTATGGTAAGTAGTGTTGAGCTGCCCATATGACTTCCCATAACTATTCTCAGCATCAGTTAAGTTAATATAGAGCCCTAATGCCCACGGAGAGGAATCTCACACATTTTTGGGGGGTTTCATTCAAAAAGCTAATGAAAGTCACTGCTGAGTAGCAGACTGAGTGCAGCTGACAAATGCACAGTGTATCTCAAAGTATGGTGTCTGGGGTAAAACTACCAAAGGAGTCCTTAGTCTCCTTAGCCTTTGCAATGTCTGAGTGCTTATAGAAAATGCAAGGAACATCCAGTCATATTCAATTTTTTACAGTAAAATAACCTATTCTCACAAGCAATAAATTGGACAGAATGTTGCATTAATTTCATGAAGTATCAGGATTTTCCCATCATGGAAACTCTCTGTTGCTGGCTATGCCACCTGTAGAACCATTTTTCAATGTGTATGAAGGATCTGCAACACAGTAGAGGACTAGAGGACTGATGACTCGTGTCTGAAATCTATTCAATACAATAGGATGCAATTGTTTTTAATAACATCAAACTCTAAATGTTTTTCTTATCTGTAGATGCCATCTGAAAAAAAAATTAAACACATGCACTTACGCATGGGCTGAGAAACCTTGGACACACAAATTAATCCCAGAATTGAACTGGGTTTGTATCGCATACTACATATTTGTAGAATACATTCATTTTCATTGCAGTCTTCTGCTGAGAAAAACAGCCACTAACAAGTGCTGAGGCAAAATCCAGCTTAAGACGATCCTGCAAATACTTAAACTCTAAATGTGCCTTAAGCAGAAACAATCCAATATCCTGCATTTAAAGTGAAAATATATTTCTCCTTTGTGAGTAGTTAGCTGGAGCCAAGAACACATCTGTTATGAGGATTCTACCTCATTTTTATGCTCAGCATTCCTGAGAAAAAAAGTTTTTTAAAAAAAGATCATTTACAAATGTGCATCTGCAAAGAACTTTGTACAATTTATTTGCTATTTTATTTAAAATATTCTGTGCATCCATTGCTCATCATTAAGTTCAATAAGGTAAAGCTGAATCTGTCCTGAAGTGATAATCTAAAAAAGGGGCATTAGTGAGAGAATATGTTATGGGAAATACAGAAGAATGCAGCTATATATTTTGATGAACAGTGAGTGTTCAGTGACCCAAGACAGAGGAAGCTATAAATGATTCATAACTTTGAGAAATTCTGTAGTTTGGGTAATTTAAGACATAGAGTTCTATCTAATTAAAAGTAAGTACAGTATCTACTCTGGCCTTAGCTCTTTTGTTGGGTCCTGGCTTCAATAAAATTATGTTCATGTGATCCACATTGCTATTTTAAGGGCCTCTGTATGGTGTATTGGTTGATTTATTATTATCTGATTTGCACATTGAAAATTATTACCCTCAGGAGAATTACAATGGGATTTGATTCAGATGTAAATAAATAACAGAAGAGCCCTGAGATCTCAGCACAGTTTGCTTCCTTTCGTGGAGCTTTCCAGATATCCTAACTTGCCAGAAAATCTTTTGCAAACCCAAAGGCATAACTTTACAATTTGTGTACCACTTTTTTTTTTTTTTTTAAACAGATACATTATTTATATAATGAACAGCTGCTTCTGACTTCAGGAGTATGGTTGTTCTTGTGGTCATTCCTGTTGTAAAGGCAGGCTAGATAAATGCTTCCAATACTCTCATTTGATAACTGAAAACAAATTTCTATCATTTGCTCTATCTATAAATATACCCTGGTTCTGCAAATATGTACACACACATATAAATTTATGTAAAAGCTTTCAAGGTTAAGTTTAAAAGCTAAACACACAGAAAAACCTCAGATGCCTTAAATTTAATACCTGTAACTTCTAATTTCTAGATACTTGGCACTCTGAGAGAAATCTAAAATATAGGTTCAGGCACATTAGAGAGGAAATCAAGAAAACTTGCAAGTGCTGGCCAGGGAACTGCAGAGCTAGGTAGAAGGAAACCTGAAACCCTGAACTTCCCTAGAAATTAGGAACCTGAATGGAACTGCCAGGGGTTCTTGTGACCATCAGGAGTTAAAAACTATTTACTGAAGAAGGTTACCTACGAATGTATCCTTGAAAAAATCAAACCCAAAAAGCACACAGTATTTTTGGCTATAGTTTACAGAAAAGATTGGCAGTGTAAAGTAAATTACCTTTACATAGTTCAAAAGGTTGTAAGGCCAGTTGAGGGGAAGCAACTTTTTAAATACCTTGAAACTGAAAAGGGCAGGTGGGATTTGGGTGGGAGTGTTGAAGTGCTTGAGGGTAGGAAGGCTCTACAGAGACATCTGGATAGGCTGGATCAATGGGCCAAGGCCAACTGTATGAGGTTCAATAAGGCCAACTGTCAGGTCCTCACTTGGGTCACAACAACACCACGCAACACTACAGGATTGGGGAAGCGTGGCTGGAAAGCTGCCCGGCAGAGAAAGACATGGGGGTGTTGGTCCACAGCTGGCTGAATATGAGCCAGGAGTGTGCCCAGGTGGTCAAGAAGGCCAACGGCATCCTGGCCTGTTTCAGAAGTAGCGTGGCCAGCAGGAGCAGGGCAGTGATCGTCCCCTTGTACTGGTGTATTGGGTTTCTGTGGCAAGGTTTTGGTAGCAGGAGGGGGTTACAGGGGCGGCTTCTGTGAGAAGCTGCTGGAAGCTTCCTCCGTGTCTGATAGAGCCAATGCCAGACGGCTCTAAGATGGACCCGCCGCCAGCCAAGGCCGAGCCCATCAGTGATAGTGGTAACGCCCCTGTGGTAACATTTTTAAGAAGGAAAAAAGTTGTGGGACAGGGAGAAATGGCAGCCAGAGAGTGAGAACACGTAAGAGGAACAACCCTGCAGACCCCCAGGTCAGTGCAGAAGGAGGGGGAGGACATGCTCCAGGCACTGGAGCAGAGATTCCCCTGC
>JANZLQ010000008.1:13677310-13707836 GCA_026212715.1 Elanus axillaris
GTCCAGAGAAGGGCAACCAAGCTGGTGAGGGGCCTGGAGCACAAGTCTTATGAGGAGTGGCTGAGGGAACTGGGGCTGTTTAGCCTGGAGAAAAGGAAGCTCAGGGGAGACTTTATCGCTCTTTAAAGCTACCTGACAGGGGATTGTAGCGAGTTGGGTTTCAGTCTCTTCTCCCAAGTAACAAGCCATAGGCCAAGAGGAAATGGCCTCAAGTTGCACCAGGGGAGGTTTAGATGGGATATTAGGACAAATTCCTTCACCGAAAGGGTTATCAAGCATTGGAACAGGCTGCCCAGGGAAATGGTTGAGTCACTGTCCCTGAAGGTATATAGAAGAGATGTAGACATGGCGCTTAGGGACATGGTTTAAGGGTGGACTTGGCAGTGTTAGGTTAATGATCGGACTAGATGATCTTAAAGGTCTTTTCCAACCTAAATGATTC
Organism: Elanus axillaris; assembly: GCA_026212715.1. Lineage (NCBI taxonomy): Eukaryota > Metazoa > Chordata > Aves > Accipitriformes > Accipitridae > Elanus > Elanus axillaris. The sequence goes on from JANZLQ010000008.1 coordinate 13,677,753, forward strand.
TATGATTCTACAACAAGAGCACATTTGACTGCATCATTCATGATCTTGTGTTTACTTATATCCCAGTGTATAATTTTTTTTTTACTTCTCCTTAGGTGTAAACTTTTTTCCACAGTTTTACAGTTTCATTCCTAGTAATGACATAGGAAATCCATCCTACATTCAGTGAAAAATAACCAGAATGGCTTAATACAATTCTAATTTACAAAAATATGCACTAATTCACTGCTCTTTACCCTCAGTTATTCAGAGATGTCCTTTATACTAATGATCATGGAGGAACTGTGCTTTAATGCTAAGGATAGCCAGGTATATCTTCTTTATTTTTCAATTTCATATTTTCCTTCTAGAGTTCTGGGGGAGGTCTTCAAAATTACTATGAAACCCTTTATATCTTTCACCCATCCACCTTATGACTGTGTAAGAACTGGGATTTCTTATATATTCTAGAGGAAATTTCTGTCTTTTCAGGATGGGATTGCAAATGAGATTTACAGAGATTCAGAGAGCCTTATTGTATTGACCAAGAAGGTACCAGTCTTATATGTAGATCTTGGTAGTTACTATTCCATTTGTTCCCCCTATGTGATATGTTTCTGGCACTCACTAATGCCATCAAACTTTCTTTGGTGGATTGTTTTGTTTAGTTGGGGGGTTTTGTTTGGTTGTTTTGGTTTGGATTTGAAAGGGATTTGGGGAGGCAGGGAGAGGGAAGACCAGATCTCAGAAATTATGCAAGTTGCAAAAATTTTTTGTCAATGATTATTTCCCCTTATTGGTGTCTCCTCTAATAGAAAATATCATCTGATCTTCTCCAAGCAAGTCCTGAGATAGTTCTCTCATTTTCCCCTTCCCACTTTTTTCAAAGCTAGTACCAAGGTAGCATGATTAAAATTAAGAGGTTTTGCAAAGAATATGAAGAGAATGATAGGGAATATTGTTAAAAATTTGATTTTGGAAAACATGTTTTTCTGTAACTGACAATTTTTGGTGTTAGTGCCAGCACACAGTGTAGTCACAATCTCTCTGACAGGTGCCGTCCCACAGGTTCTGAGTGGGGTGGCCTGAGATGGCAGCCAGTGACAGCCCTAGGGCTTTTGAGGACCAGCAAGCCAGGGCTTGGGGCCAGTCAGTGTATCCCATCACAGGCGGCTGGAGATGGGGCCAGAGACCAAATGGGGCTGAGGGGCCTGTCCAGGACCTGAGCTCCCCACAGAGTCAGGGCCAGAGATGGGGCTGAGCACAAGCAACCCTGCAGAATCAGTAAGGCCAGGATGGGGCATGGCCGAGGCAAAATGGGGCACAGGGACCCTGGGTGGGGGATCCCAGGTCAGGCCCATCAGGGCAAATAGGGCCAATAGTGCTCTTAGGGCACTGGCAGTAAGATTGGATCTTTACAAGAAGCTGGAGGATGAAAAGGCAACAGGTTTATGCTCTTGGTGAAACTGAGATTTGGGAGCAGCATTTATATATGAGTGGGTTGTAAAAAGAGTTTTGTTTCTTCTAAGCGATGTCAGTGCTGCTGTAAAGCAATACAGGAAGAATGCCCATAACTTACAGATTCAGGTGAGGAAGTTGGACAGGCCACAATGCCCCTAGTAACTGTTATTAGCTTTTCTAAAATTTCTGGTTTAATTCTGGTGGTAATTCTATCACGTGAGCTAGATATCATCATGGTGTGAGTTACAAAAGTCTAAGTTTTGTTGGTTTATTCATCCCACTGTAGATTTCAAGCTCACCTGCCCCTATGTCATTGCTAAAAACTTTTTTTGAGCTCAGAATTTTAAGGCAAATGGAGAGAAATGTTTGATTTGTCACTCAAGACATGTGACTCATATAGTCCAGTTAATGTGCAAGAGAATATTTTTTCTTCTTCCCTTGATTACACCATTGCTATAAATACCACATACAGTTCACAGTGTTATAAAACTTTTCTGCAAAGTGAATCAGACATACCTAAAGAGACATGTCAAGAAAGGAAATAAGAAACACAATCATTTCATGATCAAATTTTCATGGTAGATAAATGCAGGAGCAGTAAAGCAGGATGAGAAAAATTATAAGGACAGAGAAGAAGAAAGTCAAGGAAGAAGAAAGTAAATATGAATGATAAAGAAAAAAGTAAGAGGAGACAAAATAACAAAGAACAGGAAGCAGTAGAGAAAGTAATGAAAAAGGAAAAAATGACTGAATATAATAAATTTGTTGCAAAAAAATGTTGGAGATAATTACAGCATTTGCTAATCAAAAAGCTGATATAAAATATTCAACACGCATGTGAATTAAAAAGACAGTACATCAAGAAACATCATAAGATAGCAAGCAATTGCATATTCATGCAACAGCTTGTGCTTTTTTTTGATCTCTAGGTAGTGAAAGGACAAGAAAACTTCACTTGAGGGTTAAGCTGTCAACTCAAGAAAGCAAACTTCAGGGTTTTTTAATGGAAAAACAAAAACTATGCTTAAAATGATTGTAAAAATGCAATATTTCTCTATTCTAGTCCAGTGTTGTTCATTAATGTATCTGTCCTTTCATCATACAGCTTATCAATGTTTTCATTCATACTTTTGCTGAATAATCCATTTCTGTGTGTTTATATCCTCAAATGTTTAGTTTGTGTCTTGTAATTAGTACAAACAGATGCGCAGATATAATATGTGATTGCACTGTGTGTTATGGGAGTTTATATTTGGTGAATAATTGAAAACATTCAAAAAGTGGTAAAATTTCATTATATATTTCTTTACAAGACAAAACAAAACAAAACATTCCTGCTGAATATTTGGGTTTGAAGGGAATGTTATTGGCAGTTTGCTTTATTTTTTCTCTTTAACAAATTGATACACACATGATCTCTCCTTCTGTTAAAACCTAGTTAAGGTAAAGCACCATAAATTTTGGTCTTAAGGCAGTAAGGTCAATGCTGCAGCCTCAGTTCTATTAATTTCATTTACAGAGCTTCATACCCACTAGGTAAGTGAGGCTGTAAGTTGTTAATTTTGTTTTGATTAATTTTAAATTACAATTTACATACTCTGCAAAGCAGTCCTTGTCCTGAAATTATTCCCATCATAGCTCATGTATCCCCAGCTCAGCTCCCAGGTACTTGTGCTATGATACATACCAAATTCTTATCCCAACATCAATCAAGAGACAGAGTACCCATCCAGGAGCTACCAGGAACTAGGACATGGCCTCACATCACACAGTTATAATACACTGTAGGAATTTTGACATAATCTTAGTTTCCATTGCATATAGACTGAAGATGAGGTAAAGAATTTATAACAATATGGCACCATAAGCCATTTACTAAAAGGCTAATTTTTTACTGTCATGATCAGTACATTTGGGGTAAGAGACACAATGAGTGAATATACAGATGTGACTGTCATCACAAACAACTGTGTTTTTGCAAATTGATAAACATATTCATGAAAAAAAGTAAAGAAGACAAGAAAGCCTGAAGAGCAAAGAAAGATGAGAAAATAATGAGCTGGGAAAGGTAGAAGACTGTAAGTTAGAAAGATGGACCTAGAGTTTAAGGCAGTTAAGACTTTACATATCACCAGAAAACTAATAGACATTTAGAAAACATAGGTCTTGTGGTACTTAGGGCATGTTTTATCTAAGAAGGATTGTCTTGGTGTCCTGAAAAATTTTTGTAAATGGAATGGCTTCCACCTTAGAGACTTCACAATTCATCTGCAAAACATTTGTTCTAGGAGGTGGTCAACAGGCCTTCCAAGCAGCAGTCTGACTTGGGCAGAGGAGATGGGTGAACCATCATTTACCACTGCCTGGGTGGGTGGTTTAGGCAATAGGCTTTCAGACATGAGGGAGCAGGTAACTTCTTCATCTCCTTGTTTTTTTCTAGCTCTGCTTTTGAAAGCACTGTTGGCTCTATTCCTAGAAATAAATAAACAATGTGAGAATCAGGTATCAGTCAGAGGGTTTGAGGACTATGCCAAGAGCTGAGTAGCTGTGTACACTGCCATTATAAGAAATGTAGTTTCCTATGGACTTTGAATGCTTCCCAGGTTAGCTACAGTGTGCAAAAGAGTTCTGAAAATATTCAGAGGTCCATGAATGTCAAATATTGTCTTAGCATGGTTAACAGTTATCTAAATCCTTTCATGAATTTAATTCCTTATTCCTTCAGCTCTCCTTTGTCAATCTCTTAAGCTAGAATAATGATGACTTTGGAGTGGTTTTTTTCAAACTGTAAACTCTCTGCTTCCCTCCAAGTATACAAAACAGATCTCAGGTATCACCTGATACTTACAGGCAATATTACAGCAAGTAAACTCTTACAGTAAACCAAGGTTTTTATACTGTGTCTAAGTTGGTAGGAGAGGAGTGATTCAGACTGAAAGCTTTATTACAGATGAAGCAGAAGGAAGATAAGGGAGCAATTAAAATATTTTAGATTCTTTGAAGTTTCAGATTCTCCAAATCCTTCCAGGTCAGTAAAGAGATGACCTAGATTAACTCCAACAGATGTCTTCCAATTCAGTAATTGTAAAAGGGTTGCAAACACATTTTTAAGCACAATTCTCTTAAGACATCAAAAGAGGGAGTTATGGTTCTAATGAAGAATGAGAACTAAATATAAAAAGATAAATATTACAATCATATTAACAGCTGTATAGTAGTAGAATAGGCACCAGGCTGGTATTATATAATTTTTAGGATGTAATTAGCCTGCACAGTACAGTTCCATACAGAAGTACTTGAGCTATTATGAGCATGACATCATTTTAAATGTTGAACATGATTTTATTGTGTCAATTTTTGTACTGATCTTTCATGTAGAGATAATTCTTATATAGTGCCAAACATCCTGTATCTTGTAAAATTATCAATTCACTTTAAAATAAATCTTTCCTGATTCACGGACATTCAGAGCACAATAAAGCTAAAGACAAAATGCTTTGGCCTTTACATAGAAATGAAGCTACTAAGAAGTTTAGATAGCACTCTGAATAAGTAGCAGTCAGCACTGCTATGAGATAGGTAGAAAACAACATAGTACATAATATGTGTACTCATGGGCTGGTTTTGGATTAATGTTTACAGATATCCTCTTAAAGACTCTTAAAGACTCCTAAATTTTATGAGAAACAATGAGGCATTAGCTAATACACTTTATTCATGCTTCAAGTATTTCTCCCTCAACACTTAAATTCTTAATTACTTTTGCTGTAAAAGCCGTCTATTACAAGAGTTTGAATTAACTCCCATCAGCCCTCTTGCATGTCTTGACTGAAATAAGTTTGATCACATATAAAATATCTCACCTGTACTTAAAGAAAAACATATACAAGATAAAGCATCTGACTATCACCTCCCAAGTTTATGTCACTGGCTAAATTGTCCAGCAAAGATTATTCAGATGCGTAAATTACTGATATTGTGTATACCTAGAGGTAATATTACAACAAGCCAACCCTACGATTAGGAGACTCAATGAGGTAAAAGTTAAATAAAATGGAAGGTACTGTCTAAATTTGTAACTCTAGAAAGAGGAAATAGTTTAAACCATGGTATTTAGATCATTCTTCTGTGTTTTCACCTAAGAGGTAAAAGGATTTGCCTTCATGTTAATTAACTTTAAAAAATATTTTTTTTCTTGGTTTGTTTGTGTTTTTTTCTTCCCCAGGAAAAGTTAGCCTTTGACAATATTGTCAGTATTAGGAAAGTAGTAAAAATATTTTTGCTTAATCTGTTTTGAATGGCAACCTCATGGCTAAATTGTGAGATCATATCACTGGGTAAAAGATAAGAATCTGACATTTATGTTCATGTCAGTTAGCTCAGACATTTTCAAACATCCAGCAGAGCTCTAATAAAAATTATCTATGTAACTGTCATTAATTGATCATAGTTTCAGTGGTATCTATCCATTTTTTCTCTATAAACTTATTCTCCTTTATTATTTCAGTATAAAGGAAAAGTGAATCCACATCTCTAGATAACAAAGTTAAAATATGGAAATTCTGATGTGAACATTTCTGGACATCTCAATAAATATAGCAAAACTATGCTGAGGTCAAAAATTGCTTTTCTTGTGCATTCAAATAATTCACATAGTTAGAAATACTTCTACAGTCTTGAATGTCCACTCAGAACTAATCTTGCAAGAGCGAGTGTGAAGCTGTGTTGTGGAATATAGGCCAAGATGTTAAGTCATTTGAGTATCTAATCCTCCAGCTGTGCATGTGTGTATTAACTCCAGCAGAGCTCTGGGAAGGTGCAGGGATGTGCCTACATAGCCCACTGAATATTCAGACTCTACATTTTACTACATCTCAACACAGCTTTCACTTAAACTAAACTGTTACATTTTAGAATTTCTTTTGCACTCACAAAACAAAAAAAAATAAGGTTTTATAAAAACTAGAATCTACCCATAAAAATTATGCCATTTAAACTCTGAATTTCTAGAGCTCATTGGAAAATGAGTCACATCTATTTTAAATGTGTGTTTGACTATGACCATGCAGTAAAATGCAAGACCAGATTATGATATACAGTGGACATGTACTATATGCATTTTTTTCATTGTTCAAACAACTTTAAGTGTTTGTTTGGTTTAGACTGAAAAATTAAATAAATGTCCAGAAATCTTACACAACACTGCTCTAGCAGAAGTTGGCACACTTCAGTCAGCTGTGAAATGAACAACATTTTATTTTTCATTATAGCAGTATACTCTCTATTCTCTTTCAAAAACACCTAGCCTGTAGAATAGTAAATGTGTTGGGTTTTTTTATAACAATATATGAATCGCTAAATTGGAAAATGGTGTATTTAGCAAGTAGTGTCACTGTATCAGGATATTGTCAGAGAATAATTCTCTCCTACCATGACAGAAACACCAGATCTGTTGCAGTGATCCTGGATACATAAGACAAGATCCTGGTTTTTTTTCAGAAAAGAGGTATTAAACCTGTAGCAATGTTACAGCACAAAACTTTGCTGAATTGTACTTATACTACTTATAATCTGTTGTATTTAGGGAATTGTGGAGTAAGATATTATTCTCTGTGTGCAAGGGCAAAAATATCTGATCATGACTGGATTAAATAACAAATCTATTTGAACTGTTCCCCTCTCATTAGGCTGGTGATGAAGAGTAGAATTAGCTGGGTGTAAAGCACTAGAGATGTGAGGAAAATAAAGGCAATAGCGTCCTTTAGGTTTTTCATAAAGATAATAGCTAATTAACAATAATAATAAAACCAAATCACAGTACATTCTTATCTTTACAACAAATGAATAGTTGTGTTTAATTCAACGGATCTCCTTCCATGCCTAAGGCACACAAGCACAATGATGTGCAAACTCAGAAACAAATGCCCATGTACTTTTCTCTGTTTTCACTGTTCAAGCAATCTTATCCTTGACATCACATTCATATTTTACATAAACCACACAGCACTAACAATTGCCTTTCCATATCGTCTCAATAGGTTTATTACTGAAGGAAGAGTGGCTGCATCAATATGAAAAACTGTCAATGAGCCCACACCCTGCTGGACAGCTCCAAATTAATCATATAGTTCATTACAAAAACAGCATTTCCCTTCTTTTCCAGATGACAGCGATTATAGTCAGCCATGGAAAAGTTTCTCCAAATGAGGTGCCTGAAGGAGAGCACTAATCTGACTCTTCAGAAAGAGCAATGCTTTCCTCTCCCAGAGGCTACAAAATGCTATAAAAGAATGTTCTCCTTGGCTTCCCCCCATATTTCCCCCTCAACATACGCTTCTCAATTTATTGAACAGTTTCAGAGCCTAAACTGCAGAATTTAACTCCTGCATAACTGAGGTGAAAGAGATTCAACCTGATTAGCTTGACTTTCCTTCAAATCTCTTTGTTCTTTTCCATTTTACATTGAAAAGGCAAAGAAAGGAATAGAAAGGGGTGTGGGGGAGGAAGCACACAAGCAGCCGTGAATGGATAATCTACTTCTTCAAAATTGCCCATTTTCTAAGGTACTTAACCCATGAAGTGACACAGAATAAGACAAGAAGGAAAGACTTTTCAGGAGGGATAACCTACAATGTGGCTAATGAAGGCCAAGAGGTTGTGCTAAGCTTACTGGTGGTCCTTCAGTTATGAATGACAGAAAAATGGGATGAATGCTTAGGATAAATTTACAATAAAGTCATGTGTTTACTCTTCAAGAGCCACCATACTCTTTCTTGTCCCTTGGGAGGGAAAAAGAATAACCAAAGAAACCAACCCAACAAAGCCATGGGAGAATCTGGGTACTCCCAACACAGAAATCTCAATTTCCTCTAGGGAAGAGAGGAAAGGCTTAGACACCTGTGCAGCATATAGTACCCTGACCTTTTCAGAGCAGTGTCTGGCTTGAGATTCATCAGTAAAAAAAGAGACAAAGATGAAAGTGTATGGCACCTGTGTCACTGGATTCAGTGATGGTTGCTGTTCTCACAAAGGACATGGAAAGGTTCCTCAAAAATAGTATAAGCTCTGGCTGCACTACGTGTACTAACAAGAATTTCAGCAAAAGAGAGACTTGAACCAATGGAGTCTGACAGTGAGGCAGTCTACATACATGATCAGGCCTCTTGTTCACCCGATAACTGGTCATGAATCTCTTTAGGGATACACAGTTGTCTGCTTAATGAGGAGGCAAATCTCCATCCCTGATGGTACAACTGAAAAGGTCATGAAGATTTTCTCCTTTTCTAGGCTTTACCACATAAAGGGATTTTTTACAGAGTGGGGACTATTCTCAAAAACAAAAGTATAAAATGAAGAAGCTGTTTTTCTTTATTCTGAGGTTTGTAATGGATCTTATTTCTTCTTTCTGGTATCTAAACCCCTCTTTTGTTAACTGTTACAAACTACAGGAACAATCTTATTCTATATCGGTATTCAATAAACAAATCAATGCAAAAGGCATATGTTATTCCTCAAAAACAGCAAAAATGTAAACATCTGCTCTGAATAGCCAAATGAAACATGTTTTCCTTGGGGGCATTTAAGTTTTCATTTCCTGATATATCGTCTTTCGTGTCTCAGTCTTCTTATGGGAAATCCTGAAGGCATTATTCTAGATAAGAATAAATAAATGTAAGAACTCCAAAGAAATTAAGGAGAAAAAAAAAAACAAAACATACCCAACCCTGATTAAATTGTTTAGAATATACACAGCCTATGTGATCACAGCTAGATAAAGCATTGTTAAAAAGACTGACTTCAGTTTTTCTTTTTTTTTCTCCAATTTTGTGTTAAGAAGTCTTTGTACTTGCACTTTTTATTTGGAGAATTAGTGGAGATGAGTGAGGACTGGATAAAACAGGTTTCTGCTGTTTTGAACATAAGCTTGAATACCTTGATGTAAATTTATGTAATGGAACTATTATACAGGGTTAGGGCATCATACAGCTTGAATTTAAAATCAATGTATTATTAAGGATCAGAAGGCACGAGGTATGTAATTTCTGACAAGAAAATGTTGGTGTGGAAGTATGAAACAATTGATGGGCATCACATTTGCTAACCTCCAGTAAACTGGGGCCTCCCTGGTAAGCCAGGACAGCTGACAAATGATGGAAAGTGGCTTGGTGAGCACTTCTGCCAACACCATCAGTACCCTTGGGTGTATCCCATCTGGCCCCATAGACTTGTGTGTGTCTAAGTGTGTAGCAGGTTGCTAACCATTTCCCCTTGGATTATGGGGGCTTCATTCTGCTCCCTGTCCCTGTCTTCCAGCTCAGGGGGCTGGGTACCCGGAGAACAACTGGTCTTACTATTAAAGACTGAGGCAAAGAAGGCATTAAGTACCTCAGGTTTTTCCTCAGCCCCTGTCACTGTTTCCCCTTGCATCCAACAGAGGATGGAGATTCTCCTTAGCCCTGCTTTCGTTGCTAATATATTTATAGAAATATTTTTTATTGTCTTTTATTGCTGTAGTTAGATTTAGTTCTAGTTGGGCTTTGGCCCTTTTAATTTTCTCCCTGCATAACATCACAACATCCTTGTAGTGCTCCTCAGTTGACTGCTCCTTCTTCCAAAGGCCATAATTCCAAGGTGTTGGCATTAAAAAATTATTTGTATTTCAAAGAATTAGGCAAATCTTACTCTACTATAAAAAAAAAGAAAGTAGATATTCTACTTATGTTTGCATTTTTAGAACACTGACAGCTGTACGTTTTGTGCAGCCCGTGTAACAAATTAAAGGATTTGAAAATTTTTGTTTGCTTTTCATTCAAGTTGTTTGCTTAGAATGCTGTTAGAATACTACTTAGAATATATGGGGGTTTTGATCCAGCTGAGATCAGTGTAATTAAAACTGTAAATTTGTAAATAGCTATCTGCCTACATTAGAATCCGTGTGCTACACTGAGTTTTAAACATGAATTCTGTAAAGGCTTTATTCCAGCTTCCTTGAACTAACAGGGTCAAATTCTACTTAAGATGTACATCTGGCCCCTGTTTCTGAAACAGGACATACTGTATTTTACAAAGAGCACCAAAGATCAGCCAAGTGATCTTTTATGTATTTCACAAATGCATTTACACGGTGTGCAGCTGCTGTGGTATTCTTCCAAGGTGTTTCCCTTATTTGTGCCTCTGTTTCTCCCAGTGTTGCAAGCTGAAATTATTCCATTGCTAATTCCAGATTATATCATTATTTAATATCAGTTCGTAAGTAGGAGAGCAGGAAAGTCTGGGAGTAACATCAGCAGTTCAGTATCCAGGAAACAAAGACAACAAAATCTTAAAAGTCATATATTTCTACTTATTTTTAATCTTCCTGAGTAAGTTCTAATACTTTGCTTGGTCAAATGAAAGCAAAATAAACTCAGATATATGCTGTTTGACACCATTTATCTTCCTGGTACAAATGTACAGAGTAATGCACTTCAGAACTTGAAACAACGTAACTCTCCTGAAGTTCAAAACAGAACAGCAATCTTTTCAAACATACCCTCCAATGATTACTCCCATCTAGCTTTACCTGCTTCTTTCCTTCTTGTCTCTGAAATCCTTAGTACTTGCATGAAGCTATATCAGTACTAAAGACAGGTATACAAACAACAAATTTAAGAAATGCCCTTTTTTTTTTAGGCATACAGTAAAAAATGTAAGCTGTAACTCAGGCTAAGGTCATACTAGCAACAAAAAGAACAATAACACTATAAACAATAAATTAAATGGACTTTGAAAAACTATTGTCCAAATATTTTTGCTTCAGCTTGTAAAAAAATTAATATTAATATATGAAGTTAATTAATTAAATTAATGTACAATAAATATATATTTACTATATAACTTGTTAATAAGTGTAAATATATTTATGACACTAAATACAATATTCAGTATTATAACTGTAAACAATGGATGTATTTAATGGAGACTTTTCTTCTCTTGAAAACTCATGCCATTGACCACAGCAGTACTTCATTAGATTCTACCAGCTTTAATCCTGGCTTTTAGATGGAAGCTTGGTTTGTGTACAGCAGAATCTACTGAATTCCATAAAATATAGAGAGCAAATACCGATATATTCTTATTTAACACCCCACCATATACTATGTATATTAACATGTACACACATGCGTACACATATGTCTGATTAAAAAAAAAAAGTGAAGTTGTTAGAATGCCAAGGTTAACAAAGAAGAAAAGAAATAAATCACCATCATGAAAGAAAGAGGTCAACAGGATTTCAAGTTATATGGCTAAACAGATCCTGTGGTAAAAAAACTTAGCTGCTGTACAAAGGCATAACTGATAAACGCAGTATAAAGAACTGGCTATTATGTAAACTCAACACTACAGGACAGATTCATTAATGTTTTTACATTGTATTAAAACTGTGTGAATCATGAAGTCATCTTAGTTGTTTGGGGGTTTTTGCTGTCTAAAGTGACTTAGAAATGCTTCAGGCAGGAGGATATTATTATTATTATTATTATTATTATTTTTGACAATAAAAATTCTGGACCAACTCTATCAATGCTCTCATATATTTTAATGCAGGTTGATTTGCTTGAGGTTCTTTCTGTCTGACCAGTATTTCTGAATTTTCACATGCCTGTTCAGCAAGTGTTTTCTGCTCTAATCAAGCAGTTATAAATGTTACTATAAAAAGGGAGCAGCTTTTCCTTACGTCAGACGTTACTTCATATGCTTGTTGTGACTACACCACAACCTTTAGATTTCCAGTCAAGTGAACAAAATGTATATGTGCATTTGTTAAACTAGATAATAACAGCCTGGAACACAGTAGTGGTGCAAAACCATGAGAAGAGTCCCTTTTCCATTCTCTGGGACACAGTGCTCATCTCCTCCCCAATGTGACTATGTCAGCACTTAGCTGGGGAGAAGGAGTTGGGATTTAACTGAAGGGCAAAACTTCCCTATTTGTCTCTTGTCCCCTCTTCTCTGAATCCATGCCTTGCAGTAACAGAGGTTCAGAGAAACTGAAGTGCAGAAAGGCCAATTGATTGAGACATCATGGGCAAGTGAAGGAACAGAACAGCTCAGTTAACTGATGGCACTGGGGAGGCGTTCATTGCCACCTGGCCAAGGTTAGTACAGCCAGCCTGCAGAGCAATGCAATACAAGTGGTTTCAGACAGTTCAGAGAATTTCAGAGAATTCAGTCAGCCACATCAGTCCCTACATCACGGCTGGACCTGAGGACAAAGCAGATTTCCTTTTATTTTCAAAATAAAACAACAGCAAAAAATATTAAATAACCCTATTTTACCACACCAAAGCAATTATATTAAGTTCCTTATGCTAGCATCAGCAGAATTTCATAGCTCTTACACTGGTAAGAAGCTCAGTGAGAAGGTGACTTAGACGTTAAAGGAGTTATAGGCCAGGAGGTTTGGGAAACTCTGGGTACATTGGGCAAAACTGACAGATAACTCCTAAAGGTACAAGCTGAGATAAATCCAGAGATGCAGTATTTTTTACCTCTGTTTATTTCACCAGGAGAGAACAGTCAGAGCTATATATTTAGGTAGGGCAAACAGAAAAGCACAGGAGCAAGACCCTAATTTCCATACAAAATCCTTTGAGAAATACAGATAAATATCAATAATATTTTAATGTAGTTGCATTGGTCTAGCTGAACACAAAGCATGCCCCAAGTATTGATAAATGCCCCATATAGGCATACCCATGCTCCTGTAGAACTTCCAGGACTTTCAATGCAGATCTTTTGTGCTTGCAAGTGATACTGAATCTTAAGGCTATTATAGTCTGCTGGGACTTTCTATCTGCTAAGAGATCACGGCCAGATCTGTCTGCTGACGGTGAGTTTCACTGCACCCCCTGAAACTGCACTTTGTCAGAATTTCTGACGTGCACGTTCTAGTAAAAGAGTTACATGAGAGAATGAAATAGAGCTGTAATTTAACAACTAAAAATCAACCATTCCTGTGTTAATCACAGACAGTATACACACATAAAACCCCATAGAAACCATAAAAACCTTATTTTTCAAAGGATTAAATTCTTTGAATTTTGAGCTGTTTACTGCTTATTGTTGTAACAAAAGTTCTTGTCATACCTGCTTGAGAAGGTATCGGGGAGGTAAACAAGAGCTGTTCCCCAAAGAAGAGGTTTTTTAGCATATAGGGATAAAGTGGAGCTCAAAAATAGGCAGAAGCACGATAAAAAAAAAATAGGTAACGTTCACTCGTCTTTTTTTTTCTTGCTTGTTTCAAACTGTTGTGAGAGATTTAATTTCAGAACAGGAAAAGATTCACTTTGGACTAAATGAATCCCTTTTGGCATTTGAATTCAGCAGCTTAAGCACTTCCTATAATTAAGTCCAAAGAAATACTTATTTTAGGCTTAAATAAATCCCCTTGGAGCTGTCAATGAATGCTAACTTCTCTGGGCTCCAGAGAGATGTAGGGGTCCAGGGATTTCTCTTAAGTGCCTCATTACCCATTAGCTTGCAAAACACATTTATTTTCAATACCTGTAATATGATATTTAGCTTTAAGAGAGTGAAAATATCTGTTGAGAATCCAGCAGGAATGTCCCCTTATGAAATTTAATATGAAACTAACTTCAATCCCAGTTTTTTTTCCTGATGGAGTGTAAGCTAACATGAAACACCATACAGGAAGCTTTTTTCTTTCTGCTTTTTAGGCGCCCCATCCCCACCCCCACCTTTGAAAACAATGTACAAAAAGGGACTCTTCTGCTGCCTGCAAGAGGTGTCTAATTACTAGCTGGAAACTCCATTCATCACCCAGGTGTTAGAAAACACAGCCCTCTAATAGCAGGCCATTGCACTTCAGTGAACTTGCCCTGCAGGGGATTGGACTGTTCAAGGCCAAGCCTATGGAAACCTGTTCACAGCCATATGGAGGAGGTCTATATTTTTGTTTGTAACAGTCCTCCCTTAATTCCTGTTCTTCCTCCACTGTCTCCACAGAGGTTTAAGAAAAAAAAATATTTGCAGGAAGAAGCAGACACCTTCAGCCACTTGTCCAGCAATTCTTTTTGGCATAGAAGGTCATTGTTGGATCTCCTGTGCAAAAGTAAAATAAAGTATGCGTGCGTGAGCAGCTATCAAGCACTAATGTAGAAAATGAATAGAAGAAAAAAGAAATCTAAAAAGCAATTACACAATGGGAGGTTTAAAAGAAAGTTTAGAAGTGACTTGGACAAACGAAAAAGAATAGCTGTTTGTGGCAGCACTGCAAGACAGCTATTCTTTATATTCTTACTCCTGAAGATCAGATATAGTTTCCCTTCTATGTCTTGTCTTTTTTTTTTTTTCCTTATTTATTTGGGATTGGAGGGTGGTGGGATAAACAGACACACCATCTTGTGCACTTAAATAGTTGAAGCATCTGTGCATAATAGTCATATAAATCCTTATGTTTGTCTTCCTGACATTTTAAACTGAATTTTATAGCAGTTCTTAGAACACTGACAAATACAGTTCCTTCACCCAATTGGCCAGAGCTTCAGCCTTGCTAGAGTTTAATTTTAGCTAGTTTGAAACAGTCGTGCTCACATTCCACAATGTGTATGCCAAGAGGCCTGTCCCTATTGGTGCAAAATACATGGGATGTAACTGCAGTTGAGTTTTAGGTCAGATCAGGAATGCACTTTTGAAACTAAATCTCCTGATTATTGTGGAGTCACTGTCCCCACAATGTAGTCTGAAAGAGTGTTAAATTCAGTTTTAGCTGAAAGTAAAATGGAAGAGGTGCTTAAGGAACAAACTTAATTTCTTCCAACTGTTAATGGATGTTCAGCCCATGGGACCACCCTAGAGTTCATGAAATGTCCTGAAATGCATATAGTGTTGACATACCAGGTCCTCAGCACCAGCTGGTTCCCTCTGCAGATCCTCTGCACCACACTACTTACTAATGCTGACACAGTATGTGAGCATCTGCTGAGCAACACATACTCCTTAGGCCAATTCTCTCTAGCTAGTCTTTCTAGTCCTTGCATGTCTCTGAAGTGACAGATAATCTTCCAATATCAATTGCTTATAAGCAGTTCACTTAATATGAAAAAGGAAATCCAGTATCACAAAGCAACTCCCTCTTCCACAAATGAATAGGAAAATGTTTGTAATTTCAAAAAGAACTGGTAGAAGAACGGTGGAGTTCTGTATGTTGAAGTAAGCTCAAAACTCATGCTTATGGTGTAAGATACATTTACTTCATGTTATGTGGGTATCCTACAGAAGATTCTGTAGGAATCACAGAAAGTGATTGCTCTTAAATGCTTGCCTTAGGATGAGATATATCTGCTGATATATCCCTGAATTTATATATACACACACATACATTTTCACATATAGAAAAATATATCATACATTATACACATTTAAAGATATATGAACAGTATATTAACATATATTGGCTGACATGAGTAATAAACATAATGCTCCTCACGTGTATAGTTAGAGAACGGCCTGATGCCTAGTATTATGTGCATAAAAGACGGTCTCTTTTGCTTGTTCTCCAGCCTGCACTAAAGATAGGCAAGTCCAGTCAACAAACTGGGTAGTTATTTTTGCCTGGTGCTGTTTCTAAGTGAGCATGACTCCTAGCAAACATCAGATGTGTCTGTCTGGATGGCAGTAACATGAGAGATATTTGTTGTGGCATTGTGCCACATTAATGTAGCTCAGTGGTATCCAGAACAAATTTCCACTGTCCTGCCATTTCAAACACAGCCTTGAGGAGCAGGAGCCCATCTTCATCCACCCATACAGAAATTCCCTGAGTTTTCATTTCCTGACAGCTCTCTGGGAAGCATTGAGGTGTCCTAGTACCACACTGGCATAAGAGCCCAGAAATGAATATGCACAAAAATACTAATACAGCAAAGGTGTGTTCTTCTCATAATTATTTGCATTAATTGGAAGTGCTTCTAATCTAAACAGTAGCTTTTAATTATATTCAGACTGAGTCACTGAGGAAACAAAGAACTGGCCCTGCTTTTCAGAGTACGTATTTGCTAAGATGTTCTGTTTTCAGTTGCTGCATTTGGAAGCACACTAAACATTGTTTGGGTCTTAAATTTATGAAAACTGTGAAATTCTTATCTTTAAATTTTTCCATCCACCCTATCTTTAAAGTACTCAGCCACCTCAGAAGCATCCACTTTTTCGTGTCTATCTCTATCTAACAATGTTTGCACCGTTCCAGGCTTCCTCTTGGCAATTAATCTTTTAAAAAGTACAGACCTCCTGTTTTATGAGAATTTGATATTTACTTTAAAATTTTCCCATATTCAGATAGATTTTTTCTGATCCTTTTGTGAAAATTATTTATTTCTGAATACAGAAGTTTTTTAGAATTCTAATTAAAAAAAATTCATGTAAAGTATTCCTCTTGCAAGAAAAATCGGTTAACAAACTCACATTTTTTTTTTATTTTCCCAGTAACGGTACCCTACATTTCAGTTTGCTGATACTAAGTGTGTTTTCTTTTCACCAACATTCCCAGGCATCTACTTCCTTTGCGATGAGAGGCCTTTCCAACTGCATTATCTCCAAACTCCCATGTTGACAGAGAATTATTCTTTCAGTTCCCTTGGAAAGCCAATGTCTGTTTGAATCATCTGCTGAGGAGATATGTTATTATAACATTTATTCCTATTTCTTCCTCTTTCCTCCCTAAAGGAATAAAATGTCTGTACCTCCATCAAAAACTGAATGAGTAGCTACTTCTCTCAGATTTTCATCTGTGTTCTTCACATTCTGCCCATTCCAGAAGAGGAGGCTGAATGGGACTTGCTGCATCAACTGACATAAATAATTTATGCCTGAAACACCCAGCGATCTTCCATGGAACACTTATTATAGTCTCTCTCTAATATTATATTTTACCAAGAGAAAGAAGCCCCAAGTACACTATAAATATTATTTAAAATCTATGAAATCTGATGGTCACGTGCAATAGCAAAAAGACTGATGGATTACATTTATTTAAAGGCTTTAAAAGAATGCATATTTTTGTATTATACATATAGAAAACTCACTTTCTTTTTTTTTTTTTTTTTTAATAAATAGGCAAATAGGATGAGTAAATGATAAAAGGAAAGGAAAAAACCACCAGGATGAACACTAGGGAATCGAAGGTATTTTTCTGGCAGGTATCTTCAGGTTGCAAGATTTTAAAAGCATATGTAGAAAACTGTAAGCATAACAGCTTGCCTCAATATAATCTTTCCAGTGTATTATTTGAATGATGCAGCAAACCTATATAAGCATTACAGCATTACACCACTGTTTGTTCTAGTTACTAACTGACTACCATAGGCAAATCAGTTTAGTCACTTCTTCAAGCTATTTATACTTTTAGATTCAATGTTATACTGTAGCTCTGAGCTCCATTATTTAATTTTTTTAATTAACACAGCACTGGATGCACATTACTGAATGTCACTGGATTCTTGTGAGAAAGAATCATAAGAAAATAATATTGCCATTACTTCAGAAATTGTCATCTCTGTCTAATTTTGCCCTGGCATGATCATGTATATCTATTTCTGACAGTGTTTCAGTGATGCAGACTACACAATATATGTTTAATATGTTCTTACTTACCTTACCTTTACAAAACTTTCCTGATAACTGACATGACCAATTTGCTAAAAAGAGCCCCAACACACAACAGTAACTTATTACTGTGCTTATCAGCCATTGTTATTGAAAACAGATTATTCTTTTCTCTTTGAAAAAGTCTTCTACATATTTGATGGGTGTTAACATGACCTCTATAAATCTTCTGTTATTTAAGGTAAACACCACCATTTCTTTCATTACTTCAATGTTGCTCAATAGAGCAGATGGATCATTTACATGTCTTGCAGCCTTAATCCGTGTTTAAACTTCTCAGTGTGATTGTCTTCATAACAATATAGCAAAGTGAAATTCTGGTTCCCTGTAATCTCAGAGCCTTTTCTTAAGAACTGCTGTTAAATAGTTTTTCTCACCTTGTATTTCTTCAGCTAATTGTTCTTACTTTATGATGGCCCTCGTTAAATACCTTTCTCATATCCTTCTCAGCCAATTTCACTAATAAGTCAAGATCATTTTGAACTCCAGTCCTGCTCTTCAATTTGACAGCTACAGATGATCACGTGTCAGTCCCTTTAGGATTTTAAAGAGTTCTGTTGCATATCACTCATACTTGCATCTTGCTGAAGATTCCTTGTCTGTGTACTGAGTCTTCATATGGAAGTCATTCTATACCACTGATTAGCCAGTTGATCTTCAGTGTGCTTTTTCTACTTCTGCTCTTTGGTGGGATGATACCATGTCACAAGGTTTTTAAACACTATTTATTGAAACAGAGATGTAGTTCTGTTCCTTTCCAGAGAATAGTTTGTAAAATAAGTGCAAACATCAGAGCCAAGCTGCAGAAGAATTAACAGGACAAGTATTTCAAACCCAAAATCTTACAATACTGCACACAGTTTCATCGTAGTCAGTTTTATGCAGCACCTTCAATTTGGAAAGCAGACAGCTGCATTCTATTACTGAAACACCTTTTGCATACCTGTACTCATCTGGGTTCCTGGTTTATTGTGCACATCAGAAAACACTTTTTGTTCTGAAGAATGTTTACACACATTTTATAGATACAATAGTGGAAAGTTATTTAGATTGCTTATGCAATCATCAGTTTGGGTCTCATAGTATAAAAACAGGTCTACCTGCCAATTCATATATTTCTACTTGTCCTCACTTTATGAGTTTCATCCCGAACTCACTGAAATCATCAGCTTCATCTAACAAAATTTTCTCTGTATTTCAGTGCTTTGTGGTGATGCTTCAGCTCTGCTGCTTGCTTGTTCTGGACAGTCTGTTGAACCTGAAAGTGACCACATGGACTTCACAATGTCTTCCGGCTTCTTACTATGTGGAAGTGTTTTAACAGCAAGTACTTAGCCTTCACCATTAGACGCTACACTACACAGTGGCAGTTTAGTCATTATTCTACCCATCATATGTTATTTTTGGTATATTGGCAGATATGAACATTGATGAAATTCCAAATGACAGGAAGTCATTTCAGCTGAGCTCAGGATATTTGCTGTTTGAATTGGAAGGTAATACTGGCATAAATTACTAAGCTAAATCAAAATATGAATTATTATGTATTTTTATTGTATAATTAAACAACAACTTTAAATTTAGGTGCTAGTGTAACATTTCAGCATACAAAAATAACGAAGCACAAAAATGTTCATGAATTGAATTGACGATCGAGCATATGAGTGCCATTTTTATATATATGTGTGTGTGTATGTGTATATATATACACACCAAGTGTACATAAATGAAGGCATGCTTTTTAACTGTGAAAAAAAAAGACATCAAGGAAGCAGTAGAATAAAACTTTTTCTGTTTTTTTTCATAAGGTAGACATACTAGGTTTTATAAAATTCCTTACTACAGATGGCTGAATGACTTGTCATTCTTTGTTGCAGTATGAGCCTATTACTGCAAAAATAGAGCTAGAGATAGATAGAGATACCATTTTCTTTTCACCAGTAGGTGAAAACACTGAAAGTTGAGCCTTCAGGGGGAGGAGTCACCTCACATAGCTTTAAACTTCTCAAACTCTTTATCATCTATGACGCCTCATGCTCACTGTTCTGTCAGTAGAGGAAAACGAAATCTCCAGGAGCAGTTTGTCTCATCTTCAGATCTAAGATCTCAGACATTTCAGGTCAATTGCCCGTTTCTCTCCACTGACTATAACGAAAACTATTATGACTAGAGCTCAAGTTGAAATGGTTAAATCTTACAAGCCTAAGCTAAGGGAGAAATGTTCCAAATTTTGAGGAGAACTAGAAGTTTTGAAAATATGATGATTTCTTTAAGTCAGTGTCAGATTAATAGTCAAGACAGAGTATTTGAT
This sequence comes from Elanus axillaris, assembly GCA_026212715.1. Classification (NCBI taxonomy): domain Eukaryota; kingdom Metazoa; phylum Chordata; class Aves; order Accipitriformes; family Accipitridae; genus Elanus; species Elanus axillaris. The sequence goes on from JANZLQ010000008.1 coordinate 13,698,169, forward strand.
TAATCTTGATCTTGTAAGGTTTTTGAGCAAGGACTTGACCATAAGCAGGCAAACAGACCCAGTAAAATCACTTGTAACTTAAATTTAATGGAATGACTTAGCTAATCAAGGTTGGGATTAAGTACTAGTTACGTGGGAACCAGAGATCTTATCATCTTATCTGTCTGTCAAGTGTCATAAATTATATGGACTCTATACACTAAAACCTGATAGGCAATGTCACCTAAACCTATCTAAATTAGTTTAGTAGACTTCTGTCATTTTGGTTCTGAAAGATACTGAAAAGAGAAGCACTGATGTGTTTGTAAGGTATTTATGGCTTCAAAGGAGGTAGAATACAATGCATTTTCACAGCTAACCACTTGTCACAAGGTTTGCCAATCTCTGAGTGCTTAATTAAGCCAAGCATTTTTAATAGCTGTGATAACTGACTAAACAGCAAACTATTCTAATCCAAACTCTGCAGTTCTTAAAGTCAGTTAATTGCCACTTTAAAACTTAATTAAACAGACTTTGCTAGAGTTAACACTTTATACTATTTTGCAAAAATATTTTTAATTGTGATATATATTTTCCCTTTAAATAAGGAGTACTATTATTTTGTGACTTGTGACCTTAAATCTATAGTGAAGACAAATTTAATAGAGAAATATAATCAACTTATCTCAAAGAAAATCCATGCCATATTATTAGTGTTAAGTATTGTTAACAAGACTTTCCTAATGTTAGAAATAGCTAATGGGAATTTACAACACATATCAAAAAACATATAAGATGTCAAAGGATGTAATACTCTGTACCGCTATTATACAAATCCACCACTTTCAAAACACTGTCATTTGCTCACAGTGGTCACTATAAGTTCATGTCAACTTGATCTTCCTTCAACGACACAGAAATGTAAGTAAATGTCATTATAAGTATTGCAGTCATAAAAATCACATATAGTACTGTAAAAGGTCTTTCGTGGAGCACAAGAAATAAAAAAGCCTGAGTCTGTGGTGTTGTGTGGCTGAGGAGAGAGAAACTATTGTTTCCAGTGGTGGTATATCAGCTGGCGTTCCCTAAGGATTTTAGTCTACACCCACAAATGTCCCCCTGCAAAAACAAGCTAATTTCCTTTCCATCCCACATGCTGCTCACACTAATGTTAGAGCAGGGAGGATATTATTGACCAGGAAAATACTATAAGTGAATGCTATTAAGAGCTTCTTTTCTTACAATTATATTATTTTATAGTTAAAATAAACCTGAGCTTCCTTTGGAAAACACACACAACTACTTTATGCTTAATAATTCAGCTGCTTAGAGCTAGCCATCCTGTTCTCAGTTGCTCAAAATATATTTTCTCCATTATTTTTTCTTTCTTGAGAAAACGATTTTTAAATGTAATAACATTTCATTTCACTTTTATCACAACAGTGTGGTTCAGCTTCCTTTTCTTGTTGAATTGCTGTGTTGGGAATATATTTCTGAAAAGTTAAATTAGGATGGGTTAGAAATTACAATTCTCTTGAGCATTTCAAATAAGCTTAAAAACTGGGATGCAGAAGACTGGTGGTAGCAAAAACTTCAAATACACCTCAGCATTCTAAAAACTACACACATTTTTCTGTTATCCTCTGTTGTTAGAAATTTCAAGAAGGACACCATGGAATAAGTTAATTAAATTTAGTAGTTAGAAAGACATATGACCAGCCAGAAGAGACATTGAGGTTTAAAATGCAGACATTTTTTTCTCATAATACTTGTTTCACAGCTGATTTTTAACTTTAGAACTATTGCTGCCATATTTTTAGTGCCTTTCATCTATTCTTTTATCTATTTCATCTAAACATATGAACCTGTATATCTATCAGGGATATTCATATACAGGGTATAACCATGGCTTTCCAACATTGATAAGAATAAACAGTTTTTACATATTTTTATCAAAGAAAAATTTTCCTTTCATGTAGATCTCTGAGGCTGAGGTAATTCTGATTTAAAAAAAGGACAACAAGAAAAATAATTTTTTTAGCATTGTACAGCAAACACAGGCTATAACAGCCATTTAACAGAAATGTTTTCTTCTTTGCTGAGTCCATCTGGGCCCCTAACTAGTTAGTTACATAAAAACTTACAGATTTACCTTTTTTTCAGGCATCAAATACAAATTAAAGTCCTTTTACTACACTATTGTGCACATGCACAAAATATAGTCTGTAATGTTTAATATTTTCGAATATATTTTCATGCAGCTTTAATAATATTATTTCATATATTTTAAGGGAAATCTATGAGGAAATCTACTGCATAAGAGTAAGTATGATTCCTATCTTACCATTTAGAAAGTCAGTCAGAATTTTATCTCTGCATAAAACAAAAGCCAGACTGGGTCTCATATAAGAGTTCTGAAGAAGAATCTAACCCTTTTTCAATCTTTGAAAAGGAAAAACTTAGAAGCATCACTGAAACCCTAAGACTACTATCAGTGCTTCCATAAGTAACTGCATTCACATTAGTATCTAATTTACCCTTTCAACTGTCTTTGCAACATTTAAACCATTTAATAGTCAATGTTCTTTCCCTTATATATTCTGCTGTATGGTAGCAATTAAACTGAAAATTGCAGCACCTGTGCACACTGTTTTATTTCACATCACAGTTTCCAGATGGCATGGAACAGGTGATACAGCAACAGAGAAAGTCTCATTTACAGCAGGGAAACACTTCAGTATGCATAGCACCATGCCTCGTCACACTGCAGCTAAATCCCTGAAAAAAAAAAAAAGAAAAAAAAAAAGGATCACTGCAACTATATGAAGTTTACAACAGCAAAAAGCACCACGGCTGACTAAAAGAACATCCCTTTCCTTTAAGGAAATGTAGAGGCAAAGAGAGAGCTCCTGCCTCTCTGCCTACCCTGTGAATTAATCACAGCAAGTTAAAAGTTTTGCAAGATCATGGCCAAAAATGTCAAGCCCCATTATCATGTCTTCTCTCTCTGCTGGAAAGATACAGATATGTGTCTCTTTTCTTATATATGTCTGTTAAAGATAATTAGTTAAGAAGTTTATTTTTCTTAGTGCTAGATTGTTCAGCACCATAATTTTTCTTTTTATGCTTCAACCAAGGAAGTCCAGGCCTTATTTATTATGAAAACAATGGCAGTACTGTCATCAGGCATGTTAGTACTGTGTAATGGAATGTGGTGACCCTCAAACCAGCTAAGATCCAATCTAGGAAGTTTCTAAAAATGACTTAAAGTAGCTTCTACCCATCCATCTATCTATACATACATACATCATACAAACAAAACCACACTATTCTATCTCTTCTTTTTTCTTTCTTCCACAATTAGGAGACCAGATGTATTTTCTGTCAGAATCTGAAGAATCCTCCCTTTCCCAAAAGGTCTCGGTTTACCACTAGAGGGCCAGTAGATACTAGATTTCTTTAACTTGCCCATTATATTGTTAATGCTGGAAGAATCTGGAGTGAGTAAAGAGCAAATATTATTTCTGGCAGTTTGTCAGTGCTTTGTTTTGCTTGTTTGCCACTGGACACTGCTCAGAGAATTGAATTGTTTGAGTTCTTATGAAGCAAAGGTTTGAAGTACATAATTCTCGTGAGGGGATCAGAACTGCACAAGTAAATATATTAAGTGTCTGGTCTATGTAGTTTATTATACACAAACCTTCTCCATACACATCAGTATGCTAAACTTGATGCTTGCATGAATGACTGCACATGCACACATGCATTTGAACTCAGCTGCAAGTTGCCTGAAGGCTTAAAAGAGCTTGCATCAAGTTTTCAGACATGATTACTAGCTAGGGTATATCAACAACCTTCCTTACCAAGAAATGGTAAGGACATTCCTGTGGTATAAAATTAGTTGAAAATATTATTATTTTAGGTTATTTATATGTTTTTTCTTCTTAGATTAAGGCTGCTTTGCAACAGTTAAGATAGAATAAATTAAAACTCTTGTTCAAGGCCATTAAAAATTGATTCAATGCAGAAGGACGTCTGATGGAGCTTCATGAATCTAGCTCAGCAATATCTGCTGGAATGATTTTCAAGCACGGGCTAAAGTGCATTCCTGTGTATTTCCACTTAAGCCATCTGCCAATCTTAATACTTATTCCTGAGGGAGGAAGTCTTCCAGTGCTGTTTTTCATTTAATTTGCAAGGACATCCTGTTTAGGTACTTATCAAAAGAACAGAAGAATGGATGCCAAATACCACAAGCCTTGGTTTAGAAAACTTAATGGGTCAGACTAAAGTTACAAGCTATATTTAAAAGAAACTGCAGCATTGTTCCTTTATATTTGTAAAATAAATGTTCCTTTCAGGCCAGATACTTTTATGCGTGTCTCAACAGTAACTGTATGTTGTTTCCTAAACATTAAAGGATTTTGCTAAAAGTTGCTAAATGCCACTAGTTTGATAACTAAGGATGAAATCCAAAAAAACAACTAAGCAAGTGAACTATGCAGAGAAATCATGACTGACTTAGGGCACAGTTAGCTTAGTTGCCTAAACAGTCATTGACCACAGGGGTCAATGCAGGAGTGTTTACCTACTCAGATGCCTAAAGTTCTGCTACTGTACTTGTTTAGAGATGCTGTCATTGTGTGTGAGCCAAGGATCTTGGTGCTTATCTCATGCTTCAGGCTGTTTGGATCAAGCAAAAGAGGCTTCCCTGTGCCTAACTCTCCCTAAATGCATACATGGAGGGAGAGGGGGAGGGAGGAGAGAGGAAGAGGCCACACCTCAAGCACACTCACAGTACCAAATAAAGCACAATCACACAGCTGTCCCATGGACCGTCATTTCAAAAAAACTGATGGAGAGAGGCTGCAGGTTTGCCCTGGACTGTTGTTGTTCATTTCTTCTTTCAAAAAGTGCACCTAACTACCACTTTGTGTGCAAAGCTGGGACTGCAGTGGGAAGACACTCCTGTTAAATATTGGGCTACTGTGCAAAACTAGATCAACAAGAAACACAAAAGAGAGCCTATGCATTGCCCAGCGGTTAAAACATTTGCATTCCCTGGGCAGGAGAAGGGGGTCTTAAGTTCTATTTCCTCATTCAGAGACCTTATACCTTCTGCATTAAAGAGTCATTGGATACAATGCCCTAAACTTAATGGCAAGAACTGGAATGCAGGGAGAAAAGGGAGAAACAGACAAGCAGGGACCTGCCTCAGTGTACTAATAAAAATTGCTGCATTCTTTGCACTAAGTCTCTGGGGTGGTTGAATTCCTACACTTTCCACTGGCTTCACAAAATAAAATTCCCATCCTGGGGAAAAAGTACAACCAACTTCTGTCCAACTTTTGTGACGAGTATGATAAAGTGAATCTACCAGCTCTGTTCTCTTCCAGGACCTCTTTTATGGATAAAGCTATTGTTGACATGGAGGGTAGAAGTCATCCCCCGTACAATGTAAACTGATCCATCTTAGCTACTCACCTAGGGGTCTCTTATAGGTAAAAAACAGGGGTTTGAGCAGCAATTTATCTTATCCAAGTTTAGTTACTTAAGCAAAGTTTAGTAACTCAAACCATGAAGGGGTCTATTTCCTTCTGATGAATAAAAATGAGTCAAAGTAGCTGCTCAGAAGCAAAGATCTACAACATGAACACCCAAAATCAAGTGAGCAATAATGCCTCCTATTTCAGTGGGAGATTTGCTTGCATAGGAGTAGCAAGCTCAGTCTCAGACCTCCATTTTAACTGATCAGCAAAACAATCAGTGAAGTTCTGGCCAAAATATTATTTTCCACTGATAACGTAAAAGGAACCCTAAGAATACACCCTGAATTTTGTCTTCATGGCAAATAAAACTGGACTGAAGACACAGATACAATTTTGGAAACTCTTCCTGCTGAAGAAGCAGAAGAAAAGAGTTAGACTAAAGATGGCCTGATTTACTGTAACTAGTAAGCTGTGGATACCCACTGCTTTGAAAAAGAGATGATGTAACAATGTTAATGTGAATCCATGGCTAGGAGCTATCAAATGCACTGTTGGAAAAGGGGGCGATAAGGGCTATTCCCAGGAATCCACCAGAGATTAGCATCTGAAGTTATCTTTGTATGATTCTGTAATCCCTCTGTACAGAGAGACATGGTGGATATGTTTTTTTCATCATTATATTATCTAGCCTCACAACAGTCTTGGCCTACATGTGCTTTTCCAATGCCTTTCCACTCCTATATATGCAGTTTGCATAAAACTGGGCTTTCCTCCCTGCTGGAATTACTAACTCCATGTACTTCTCCTTCTTGTCTCCAGATCCAAAGCAAGAAAACAGTAGGTTGCCAGCCAAGAGCCCATATGTGGCTAAAGAGGCGTTGGTTGGGCTTGCCTATTAATGAAGACCAGACTTGGTTTCAAACCTGAAAAAAAATGCATTTTTAAAATACCAGTGGAACATGTTCTACAAGTTTATGTAATACAGAGAAAGTGTTACTAAAACAACCACCAAAAAAGAAAAAAAAAAAAGAAAAACACAGTGAGGGGATTCACACGGCTGGGGTGGGGGCGGGGAACCAAAAACCTAAACACTGTTAAAGTTGTGACTCAGATGAATGACTGCCAGGAAATACAGACTTAAGGATGACATTCTATTACAAGCTCATGCTGTTGTTGCTGTCTTCGAGTTCTCACAGCTATTGAAGAAAACCGTGTAGTCTGAATTATCTTGGGTTTGTCCACTGGAGTTCCTAATGCAACCATTTAAATGTGTCTTTCCTCTATTTGAACACACTTCATTCATGAGCTCCAGGCTTATAGTGACCCATTTCGGAATGCTGCATTAGCTGTAGGAAGAGCCAGTTTGTCCCTATAACTGATCGTGAGCCACAGAACAGTTACTTAGTTATATCTAGCAACATGAAACAAACAGGTTTTTTCTATTTTTTTCATGTTCAGTTTTAAAAAAAGGAGATTGAACATGGAAATATTTTACTAAGAAATTCTATCTGATCTGGCACTCCTAACTCAATCAGAAGAATCTCTCCCAACAAAGCAGCACTCATTTGCTCAAACGCCTAAGCTATCATGAAGATATTTTAAAAATTACTAATTGCAGTACAACAAAAGAGTCAGTTTGGCAGGGGTATCATTTCAGTCATGAAAGACCAACATATCCATCTAGTCTATCACTTGATGCTTTGGAGGCAGAATAACTGGTTTAGCTATCCTTTGACAAGGAAACAAATCAGCCCTCTGTTAGAGCCAAATGATGTTTGGCTAAGCAGCTTACCCGAGTATTGCAGAAACTTGCTTGCGAGGGTAGATGCATAGGAAATGAAGGTCAGAAAGGATTAAACCCAGGACAACTCTAGTAAAAATCACTGCAATCATCTCAGGGCAACCAGGAACTTAATATCAATATACCACACTCTCACTTAACACCAGCTTCCTTTTTTTCCTTTTCCTTCTAGCTCATTGTATTAAGACTATTAAAATTCAAAGATTTAATTTATAGTTGTGCAGGCATTCCTATGCATCCCGACGTTTGTTCCTATCAATTGGCTCTTTATGCCTCTCAGTCGAGGCCGGATGTTTGCAGTTGCTGGCAGCTGTTGTTCGAGGCCCAGCGAACAGCTGATAGACTGGCAGTCTACATTGAAAGAGTGCAGCCCAGAGCCTGGGAAAGATCCTAACGCTGAATACTCTCAGCTCTGATGGGTAATTAGCTTAGTACATGCGAGATTAGAGAACTAGCACTGGAGATAGTGCATCTGACCTGCTTTTCAAAAGTCATTGGAAATTAGAAACGGTAATTCTTTCACAAGAAATGTAAAGAATTTTGTGAATGGGACTTGTTGGCTTTCTTTACTGAAAAAACTCTGCTAGAAGTTGAGTTCCTCTGAGCATTTATTCAAACAACTGGTTATTATTTTATGTTTTCTTCGCACAAGGATTTAGTATATTTTTAAAATTGTTTAAAAATAAAGGTATATGTACTTGTCTCTGGAATTTTTGGGTGCTACAAATTTTCAGACATAACTGTCTGTGCCAGTAAATTATCTTTTAAAGGCGAGGGGTGGGGTTGTCAACTTTCAAATAGTAACTCCCTTATTTCTTCAGGATCTGATCTGAAAAAATAAAAAGTGAAGGAAAAAAAGTGCTATTTGTAAAAATAGAATTTAGACTCTGTTTTTCACTCTTCTTTATTTTCTACAGAAATCTCCATACTCATCATATAGACAGGACTAGACTCAAAGCCAGATGACGCCTAATGAAGACTTCTCTGTCCTAAGATGATCTGCTGTAATATTCAAGAAGTATCTGTATTTGGGGGGGGTGGGAGCAGGGTGTATGTGTGTGTTAGAACATACCACATCCTTTTCCATATCCTGCATTTAGACTGAGCGTCTTTCAGGATCATGAAGTTCTCGGAAATGCTGATCTAAGCACATCAATAAAACATTGTCTCATCCAGCCCTGACACTAGCTCCCTCTATGCTCTGGCAACATTTTCATGAGTTTCTGCAAAAATGAAGAAAATTATTATCTACTTCACAGATGGGTTTTGGAAAAACAAAAAGTTGATGTTTCCAACATATTTAAAGGAAAAAAGTAAAACATTATCATAATGACAAGTCCAATGCCACAGTTCTTATTAGAAATTCAAAGTTCTTAATTCAGTGTGGTTTTTATAAGTCTTCCACAATATTAAAATATTTAGCAGATTCAACTCTTAGGGTCAGTGCTCTACCTGTATTTGGACTTGAGAATTGCTACCTGTGGTGCATGTTACCCCAACATCTGGTCCTGCAGAAACCACAAGTGATGTATCAGTAGGATTTGGGCTTTGAGAAAACAGATGCAAAGAAGAAGTTTAGCAGACCTAGGAATCTACAGAGAGCCTGGATGATCATTCCTCTCTTGTGTTTTAGCTTACTGTAATTTCAATTTGCAGTGACATTTGCTGCTGGAGGAACTTCTTTAGAGAATAAGATAAAAGCCTAGGAGAGGAAACAGAGGTTTAAAAGAAAAGGCATTAGAAACAGATGACAGGAAAGAGAAAGGATTTATGTTGTAATTAATTTTCACTACTTATTTCACCTGGGAATCTGTAATTTGTAAGGGAGAGACTATTGGCTTCATCTGTGGTTGGAAGCCAGCTAAACACCTGGGGTAGAAGAATACATAGGAAACTGTAAATTTTAAAGAGAGAGGTCTAAAATATTACTTTCCTAAACAAGTTTTGGGGATGGGAAGCACTCATATTTCTATTCATCTCTGTTCATTTCCAGTCAAAACCAGCTGAGAAAGAGCAAGCTAAACACAGGTGCTGTGGTTTAAACCCAGCCAGCAACTAAGCAGCATGCAGCCTCTTGCTCACTCCTCCCCCCTCTCAGTGGGATGAGGAGGAGAATCAGGGGAAAAAAAGCAAAACTCATTGATTGAGATAAGAATAGTTTAATAACTAAAATAAAATACAATAAAATGATAACAATATTAATAATAAAATATAATAATAATAATTCTAATGAAAATGAATATAACAAAAAGAGAGAAATTAGACCTAAGACAAGTGATGCACAATGCAATTGCTCACCACCCACTCACTGACTGATGCCCCAGCAGTGATCTGCCCCTCCCAGCCAACTCCCCCAGTTTATATACTGAGCATGACATCCTATGGTATGGCATATCCCT
>JANZLQ010000008.1:13710927-13736863 GCA_026212715.1 Elanus axillaris
CGCCTGGAGCACCTCCTCCCCTCCTTCTGCACTGACCTGGGGGTCTGCAGGGCTGTTTCTCTTACGTGTTCTCACTCCCTGGCTGCCGTTTCTCCCTGTCCCACAACTTTTTTACTTCTTAAAAATGTTACCACAGGGGCGTTACCACTATCATCACTGATGGGCTCGGCCTTGGCTGGCGGTGGGTCCATCTTGGAGCCGGCTGGCGTTGGCTCTGTCGGACATGGGGGAAGCTTCCAACAGCTTCTCACAGAAGCCGCCCCTGTAACGCCCCCGCTACCAAAACCTTGCCACAGAAACCCAATACAAAGGGAGTTTAAAGTGACCTAACTTTAATGTCCATAAACATAACAGGCCAATATTTTTCTGTTTTACATAAGCCTATTTAAATTCGAAATATTTTTTAGACTTTCTTCAGAATATTCTTTCAAAAATTTTAAGTTGTTGGTCACCTAGAAAAAAGGTGGTTGTTAGTAAGTATTATAACTTTTAATGAGGCAGTCTACAGTAATTTATTTTTATGTTAGAGATATATTTTTCATGCAATACGTATGTCACTGTCTTAGATTCAAACTATCAGTCAACAGACTATCTCAGTATTAGAACAAAAAGGAGGAAGATATTTAAAAAAAAAAAAAGGAACAGAAAGAAACAAAAAGCAACAGGAGTTGGTTTAAAGATAGGGTCTTTGGATATAATAACAGAATTTAAATTCACATTTCTGATTCCAGAACCTTACCATTTTGATTCTAGGTCATACCTACCTTTTGAAGAGGTATATTCCATGTTTCCATTGAAAAGTATCCAAAAACTCAAGAGGATAGTTTACAAAGTTTCTGCAAGTTTGCCTGAAACCAAACCTTAACCATGACTCAACAGTAAACTTCACTTTGCTTACAGACCAAGCCTCTCCCAGATATGAAAACTGCCACAGTGGGCCACTAAGTTATATCAAATAGCCATGGTCTATGGTGATAAAACAGGACTTCAACATTACTGCTAAAATTTCATTAGAATCAGCCTCAGGGAACTCTAAAAAGAATCAGGCCTCTGTCATAGGTGAAATGAGTAATTCAATTTACAGTTAATTTTGGCCTGCACTAACCATTATAAGCGTCCTGCCTCAGTTATTTCATTAATTACAAGATTTTTACCATTTGAGGTGAAATTTTCTAAGATTGATTTTCCCTGGGGTTGATTATGCTAAGGAAATTTCAGCAATAATGGTTCTCTTCAACTTTTTAACACTTGCCTTTATGACTTCAATATCTTTTAAAATGTATTTTTGTACAAAATATTCTATACATAAAAAACTACAACTTAATGATGCACAGTCACTAACACTATGAGCTAGGCTTTTTAATCACTTGAGCTGGAACAAAAAAATTACATTTTCACTGTCAGTTCTTAAACCAATGACTTAATATTAACAATCAAATAGGGATAAAACTGATTAACCTAATCTTTATAACATGCTCATCATTATAAAATGTGGTTTACATTACTCCACAGTGCTTCTAGACACTGTAAATTTTTTTTTTTCCTAAAAGCTGTATTTGGAGAAGAGGAATCTAATCAGTAATCTCATTTATCCATTCTGAATGTTAGCAGATTTTCTGCTTCTATTAATTCTTCCTAGAAGAATATGTATGTTACAACGATGTAAGCACTGAAAAGAGTTCTCTGTCTAGGACACGAGTGCACTGGATCTCTCAACTTTAATTAATACAAAGTCACCAGTTCAAAGTAGTTTGAATAGGAAGGCTGAAAAGTGTCTCTGGATAGAAATATAAATGCAAGGACTGGATCAAATAGGGCTTATTGGCAAAACTAGTTCTATTGGAATTTCAGGGTTTGACAATGTGTAAACTTTGGGGTGGAAAAGCAAACAGAAACATTTATTTAGACTTTAGAGTATTTCGACTTTCTGATTTTATCTTGCTAGTAAAAAAATACTTTCTTTTGGGATAGTTACAATATTTACATTCAATATTGTAATTGTATTTAATTTTAACTTTTATGTAATAATATTGTAATTTTAAATTGTATTATACTAAACATTTTATGTAAAACTTTTCAATGTTATTCTAATTTTTTTTTATCTGAGATTATATATTCTGAAAAACTGAAGTTCAGTTCTTCCAAGAACTGATTATGCATAAAATCTGATTATACATGAAATTTTAAAGGTGGACATTTTGAGCTTTTTAAAAAAATCAAAGCATAAGTGATTTCAGAATATTATTATTTTCAATAGCTAGAAATTCTGGTCTCCAGAGAACACTGTGAAACATCCTGTTCAGTTAAACTGTGTTACTGTATATTTGAACATCCGCAGTAGGACTTCCAGTAAGGAAGAACTTAGTCCTGCCTCTTTCTTAGTCCTGCCTCTTCTCCAGTTGCTCACGTGCAAGGGCCCTGAGTGAAATAGGACAGACAAGTTATATGGAAGACATTCATCCAGCCATGACTTGCTTGTCCTGCTTGAGTCATAGGTATATGGGTGCTTGAGTGTGTGCTAAAGGTAACCACAGTCTTCCCCCAAGGTTTCCCAAAGGTTGAACCTAGGGGACATACCCTTGTGTGTGGCATAGTCTGGTACCCTCAACCGACTGTCGTGATATGAGTAAGGAGATCTGGTACTCAAATGCTGGAGGGCATGGGCTCCAACTTGGACTGGAAATGGACACATTCTTAATGAGAGGGTTTTTCTGATGACATTCAAGTGAGGAAAAAAGCCCCAAAAATGAAGGCCGGAACAGGGAGGTGATGTCCACACTAGTAAGTGAAATAGCTCCTAAGCATTCCAGTCTTCACTAACATCAGTTGTTAGAAGTGTTACTTTCACAACTTTAGTTCAGGCAAGCCTGGAGCTGGGGCCATTCCAACAGTTTGTATGTAGGTCCTGTGTTTTGGAGAATTAGAGAATTTAGCAACAGGAAGTGGGCTGTTCTACACTAGTTAAAAAATAATTCTGAGCACGTATAATTTAATAGTACAGAGAGTTTCTCAAAAGATGACAAGTTAAAGAGGGGCTACTACAAAAGGGAGCCAAGTACTCCTTGTAGGGAGAAGAGAGCTAATCCTTTGGAATTCCTTGAGGAGACTGACAAGAGCATGGCCTTAGCTGGAAGTCATGAGGCCAGGCAAACTGAGAAGGAAGAGGTCAAAACCAGGAAAGTAGGAAGGGGGATAATGATGTCTACAGTGATATCTAAAGAAAATTATATCTAAGTGAAGTGGCACACAGGTTAGACAGAGAAGAGAAATTAAGAGGTATCCGCTGTGGCTGTGACAACATGCACACAAATTGTGGCAAATGCTTTAAGATTTTGTCTTGTACATCTGTTTGAGTCTCTTCCAAACACCCCTGAGATGAAAAGGGATGACTTGTTTGGTTTAGAAACCTAATTATACAAATATGTTCATGCACTTTTCACCTATAGTCAATACCTTCAGTAAACTTTGTTCTTTTATAAAAATGAATGCACTGATAAACTGAGTTAATACTGTAAAACTTGACACAATAATGAAGCTGTATTGTTTCCTACTGAGGAATTTCATTCAAAGCCATGGACCTCACCTGAATCAGTATAGTTAAATGAAAACTTAATTTTCTTTTTTGCCTTCAGAGTATATTATTGATATCGGATTCACCATCTACTACTTCCCCACTGCCATTTTATTTTGTGTTAGCAAAATTTGCACAAAGCTAGTGAGAATGCTTATTTTTAAATCAGATACAATTAAATGTTTAGATATATTTTCTGCAAAACAGAAAAAGAAAAAAAAAAAAAGCATATTGCAACCCAGAGACTATCCTCAAAAATACCACTAAACCAAAAAACATACAGGAAAGTTGCAGTCTTTTTGGTGTTAGATAATTTACGTAAACAGAGGCACCTAGTGCCTTTTTGGGTGTCCTACAACATTCTGCCTTATCTCCAACTGCATGTGGGAAAGACGTAGGCCTCTTGTTTGTCCCCTGCCAGACCTGTGCAGATACCACAAACGTTCTAGTGAATCTCAAAGGGGATAACTTGTCTGTTTAGACAACTGATTACAGCCATTTGTCAGATGCAGTAAGTTGAGTTCTACTGCCAAAGTGCAGATTTTTAGATGTGAGCTAACCACCTAAAATTGTATTTTAAGCAGCGGGGATCTCAGCAACAGTCAGCAGATTTAGAGAGTTACTGAGCTCTCTCTAAACTACCCACATTCTGCAGAGCTCACCTGAATACCTATCTCAGCTCCATGTGTCTTGGTTCAGCTGTCCACACCTGAGTGCATGGTGTTGATGTACTCTGGTTTCCTGCTTTGCTTTCGGCTGCCAGTCTGGAAGAGTGTGGCTCTCCCATGGGTCTTGTCCTGTAGGTGCCAGCCTTACGCAGCTGTCTTGTGTACCTAGGGACATCTGTAATGCTACCGGGTACCTGTGCACAAGCAATGGAATCAAGCCCTGGATTTTCATAGACAATAATGTCAGATTAGAGTTCTAATTGACAGTTGACAACTGATTTTTAGATGCCTAAACTTAGGTGACTGTACAGCAATGGTGACTTCAAGCATTGTTTTCAGGAGCTTAAACTGATCTAAAAATGGAAATTCTTTGGATTAGGAGAATGCCCCAAACACTGATATATTTAGTGCCTATAATTTCATTATGACCTTTTCAAAATTGTATTTCTTGTAATTTTAAGCCATATATATACTATAAGATTTACAGGTATTCACAGACATGGCTAGGTTTTCTAACTTCCTCCTCTTTAAAATAAAAGTGATTCTCAAGTATATCCATTTGGAATATAAGATTTTTTTTCCCAAGTGAAACCAAAATAAGATAGAGGCTAGGAATATTTATTTCTAAATAGATGATAAAATAGAACAATTTCAGAGTACTCTTTTGGGGACATAGCTAACTAAAGTCTCTGGTATAAAACGGGGGAGGAAATCCATTGCTTCATTTCCCACTAGTCTGAAAACTGTCAGCTGGTTGATAGTCAGCCCTGTTCAACAAATAACTGACATGAAACAGCATTATGGCCTCTGAAAATGTTTTTACACTCTTCACAACTGTAAGCACAATCTCTCTCTCAATATCTATGCCTTCATGCAGAACAAAGCTGCTGTGGCTGCTGCCTTTATGCAGTTCAAACTCTGATGTGCCAGACTTGGCATAAGCCTATCTCTTATTAACATCAAAGGCTCTCAAATAAAACACTGTTAGCGTTGTTTGGGATTTTCATGAGCAGTGCGTATAAATACACATCTCGTACACTGTCATAGATGTATTATGCTTCAGCATTCATGATGGCTCTGGGACACAGAACCCTGATTCAGAGCTGGATTTTGAATCTCTCACATTCAACCCACAGAGTTTGGAAAGTGGGTTGGTGCCTAGCGCTTGATTTAGAACTGTGTAAAATGAAAAGAAATATCAGATTTGCAACTAAATTTTGCAGACTCTTCTGACTTCTTCCATATGTGCCTCCCTCTCTCCTTCACCCTCTACTATTGTATTCCAGGCTGTATGTCTGACTGTGACATATCTCTGTTCTCAGATACAGATGTGCAGCCATTCAGACTTTTTGAGTGAAATCATTACTTAGATGGAAATCACTCTGAATTGACTTTTAAACTTTTAAGTGTAGACTTTTAAGGTTTTTTAAGTGAAAAATTCAGATGTATTCACTTTCTTTGAACCTTTTTCTAAATCTACCAAAATATCATATCTTTCTAATATTAAGCTTATTTCTGGTGTTTGAGTAAATAAAGCAACTAATTGTAGCTCAGAATTTCCTGGAAATCACTGTATCTTTCTAAAATATAATGACTTTTTGATATAGTAGTATTAAAGTTCGCTATAAAGAGTACATGCCCTAAAGCTTGCAAATCAGCATATGAAAATGGTGAGATTTAGACATCTGGTTTTGAAATAAGATGAACCAACAGTTTAAATGGGTTCTTTGGTTTTAATTTATCTGGTTTTAATTTCTATCTCTCGTTCACAGTTTGCTTCTCTAGAAAGTGGTAGGACAGGTGAGATGCTATAAACTTAGTAGGTTATCAGCTCACTATAATTCTTAGAAGTTTCCCATTCTGACAATGTTTTTATGCCAGTAAGTCTTTCCAAGTCTAAGCACTTTGGTAGCTCTTGTCCTAGTGAAGGCAAATTGCTTAGAACACATAGGTGTTACCAACAGAAATCGCAGCTAATACCAGTCAACATAAAATAAGCAATCATCCAGAGTAAAAGAGAATCCAGAATAGCCAGCAGGGAACTGAAAACAGACACATTGACCTGAAGAGTCCTTTCTCACCTTCAGCATGGTGAGGCAGGTTGTTTGAATTTAATGATTAGGGTTTTTTTCTGCTGTGTGGTGAACTGCTTTTGGCTAAATTTTACTATGTTATACTGTATGCGTGCCAGTAAGACTCCCAGGCACATTGCATTGTGGCAAATACATCAAATAACTTTGGATATATCTGTGAGCTTTTTTAATTCTAGGCAATTTTTAAATTTTAGTCATTTTATTTATATAATATTAATCATATTAAATATTTAATCAATACTACATATTTATCATGAAACTGTGAATTAGTTTTTAAAAAGATGTTTTATCCAATATTTTAAGTACTTCTGCTTTTTTAGTGATTGCTTATTTTCATTTAAAGTTAATATAAAGAATATTTTAAACAAACAACAATCCTGCAGATATAAATAGATACATACAGGAATAGTTTGTATGTAAGAAGTCTGGTATGCTGTTTGTCCTATTTACCTTGAATGTGTTCTTGATTTTCCTTATTTCCACTAGAATTTAGAAGTGTTCACCATGGTGATATCATTACTACATTCCTAATGAGTGACAGATGAAAAAAGTTGCCTGTGAATGGCTGACTCTTAATTATACATTGTACTTTCATTGCTATGTATATGCAAATGCAAATGCGCTAACAGTTTTTCAACTTTTTTGGTAAACCAAAAAGTGCTGAATTTGAATAAAAGGTTATAAATACTCTTGTTGACTTGAAATCACTTCTTTGAAATATTTCTAAATACGCATGTTGCTTTTGGCATAATTCTTTCTCGTTTTCTAATTCTTGAGAGCAATATGTAGCAAAGTGGAAAAACACTGCATATCACCATAATTTTATAGCACTTTAAAATTATTAACAAGCTAATGATCCAGTTGAAGAAGCTGATAGAGGTATTCTAACAAACAAATAAATTCAGTTAAAACACTGAGTATCCTCATAATGTCTTTAAAGACTTCCTAAACTTTTGGTTCAGACATTAAATAAACCTTTCTACAAAATTTCCTCATTGGTATTACAAGGCATAATTTTACCCTGTCTCTTCCTAACACTCAAGTGTCCCACAGGTTTTGAGTTCTTCAGCAATTTTTACCTGTAGAGCAATCAGCATTGACACAGAATGCTAAAATGATACAGGATGGAATAGATACTACCAAGATTCAGACTTTGGCATTGCAATTGTCATTTTCCTGTGACTCAAACTGATGCTTGTAATGTCAGAATTACCATAGTTATATTTGATGGTGATTATTTGTCACCAGTGAGATACTGAATGCTGTTTCCTGCTGAAATAGAGAATATTTCTGAATCCAACAAAAGCTTTTACTTGCATTATTCAAAATGGCATATACTAATAATTGTAAACTAAAAATATTGCTGCTACAGCTCAATTCCAAAACCAAATAAAAACTGTTGAATCAGCATAGACAATTCTGAGAAACAAATAAGGTAATACAGTGGTTTTGTAAAACATCAGAACTGGACAATGACAGCTTCATCTATGACTGTTATTAAACTGTATGCTTGTTCCAAGTAGAGCCTGAATAAAAAATAGAAACCTGGCAAACGAAATATCTGCTTATTACACAGCTAAACAGGAAGCACTACTTATAACTCAAAAAGTGATGAGAAGAAAAGGGGAAAAGTTTTTAGTGATTAGGAAGATTTCAGAAAGTTCAATAAAGTTTAAACAAAAGTCTTTATCTCTGTGCCACTCTGCAATGAAGATGGTCAAGTCCTTTTGGCTGATCAAAAGGAAAGACCAGATATTAGTCCCAAAGTTTTTGACAGTTTGTTAAAATATTCTTTTTTGAGCAACCTGAAATGAAGCTTTGCTCCACCTAAAACCATCTAGCAACAACTGTAAAGTATGGTCTTAAAGCTCTTAAAATTGTTGCAAGGCAAGGCAGGAGCTACTAAGGTCTCTCCTTCAGAAATATGCAATATATAATTACACAGACATCATCTCCTATTCAGAATATCAGTGGAGATGTTTGCCGTCAAGTGGGATAAGGAGAGCATGACATGATCATACACCTTTACAAAGGGAAGGCTACTCAATGCCAGGATATACCACTTCTCTTAGCTGTGGGATAAATCCCTTTTTGAACAATGCAATTAAGTTTCTTTAAAAAAATTCTTTGGGAAAAACAAAGGTTCTTGTGATTTCTACAGCCAAATTGAAACATGATACACATAGTTCTATACCTGCTGTTTGCCTTGCTGGCCAAACACAAGTAATTGCATTTATCTCTAGACAGTCCTGCAAAAATTCTTCTGTCTGGACAAATTTGTCAATATGCTTCATATTTTTTTGCATTATGGCAGGATGATAAGGTCTGCAATATGAGTGGAATGACAGAATCTTTTAAGAATTTTTTGTCAAAATTTGTGCCTTGATTGAATACACACAGTATAATGCCCAGCACATTACTGACTGTTTTGATTGTAGTACCAAGCACTTCATATTGAACATCACCCAAAAGAAAGCAGAAATCCCACTCTAACCCTATTACAATGCAAAGTATGTTGAGGCAATCATATGCAGTAAAAAAGTAGCTCTGAAATTTATGAATAATTTTTGCATCACAATGTTCTACTCTATCAAGACTAATGATATATACCTTAAAGATACAAAACCACAGTCAGCTTTTGAGAGATCAAAACATCATTCCTACAAAGAGACATCTAACTGCATAAAAATGTGCACATACCATATATTTACAGAGGTTTTGCAATTTATAGGAGTTTGCATCTCAGTCACGGTGCATAGTTTCCTTCATGTATTCAGTGTCAAAGCAAAACTCCCAGAGATGCAACTATATTAGTTCTGAGCACTTTATGCTAAGTCACATAACAGATGCCCAAAGTTCTTCTGTACAGTCAGGCAAAAAATAATACACAGGTGGAAGGCAGAGCAGCTGACATGTCAAAAGGGCACATCTGAGGCAAGAGGCCAGTCTTTGGTTGTTGCTCTATAATGTGGGAGTTTGTGGCTGAAGATCTTCTGGAACACCAGCAAATCTGAAAAAAACACATTGCATTTAAGGTACTGGAGACAAATGGTGTTATAAATACAAGGAGCTATACTCAAGAGGCTGGAACAATTGCTCCTTATTAAATGGAATCTGGTATGATCAATCAATAGGACATGTTATTATTATTGTTTAATAATAACAGAAATGCCGTCTTTACAAAACAGGCTTTATTACTGGTTGAGGGGGAAAAAAACAGAATAAACCAACAACAAACCAACCAACAAAAAAATGAACAAACAAACAGGATAAAAATGTTTTCAGCCTTTTAATTCATGGTTATTTCCAAAAATATTATGGTAATATTGCTGTGTATGTATGTATCTGGAAAGATCAATTAAAATGTCTTTTTCAAAGTATCTGACAACATTTTCATACTGTTCCTTTCAGGAGGTTTTTATTTGAAAATTCTCTTTGTATTTTGCTACATTTCTGCTGGGTAGTACCTTATTCAAATACTCCGTGTGTACAAAAATTGACATTCCATTCACCTTATGAGTCTAATACTACAGAAACCTATTTGATTGGAAAGATGTATTATAAGAACATATAAAATTTTTGGTGAATTGGTGGAAAAATAGTGTGTTGAGAAAAATAAGGAAGTACCATTTATTTTAAACAGATAAGAATATTTCCTTGTGAGGAAGAACTAATCTTTTCAAAAGAATCTGGGGCTGGATTGAAGCATATTTTATTTTTAGGTTTGGTTTTCTTTTAATCTTATGTTCATATAGCTCATAAGCATTAAATGCAAAACACAACTTTAGCACTAGTTTAAGCACTCTTTGAAAGTACTGAAACACTGCAAAAACAATTTAAAAAAACTTTGAAACCCAAAAGAAAATATTTGCCTTCAGTAAGTCAGTACAAAAGCGTTGCTTGTGCAAAAGAAACATTGAAACTTAGGTGGTGGAATATGGATGTTTTAAGAGAACAAAGTGCTGTCTTATTGAATTCATGCTGGAGTCAAGCAAAGAATGACAAAGAAATATTTAGACAGATTATGCCATGAGCTGTTCATTTCCTGTTACCAAGGAAGAGGCAGTAGCCAAAATATTCCAGCCTTCCGGCCGTTATTGTACATCTGCTGTTATATTGTTGTTCAGCACACTAAGTTCTCATTGACCAGAGGCTGAGTTAGCATAGCTGTTCCCCCAAAAGACATAGTCAATAACAGATGTTTTAAAATGCATGTTATGTTATTTTGAGATTTTTCTTTTTAAATAACTTGGGAGCAATCAAGTGTAGGCTATAGATACATAGTCATAAAGTAATGTATATTTCTTCTGAGAATAGTCAAGGTTGACTCCAATGAGAAAAATAATTTGCTTAACCTGTACATTTTATATTAGAGGTATGTTTCTCTTATTTGTATTACACTTCAGCTTTCATAAAAAATCAGTGCCAGGACACAGAACTAAAGTGTCTGTATCTATTGTGAGATCTTGCCCAACACACTACAGAATTCAGACAATGCTAAATAGGTTTTGCAGTCATTGCATAAAAAACAGATATGACACAATATAGAGATACTAAACAGAAGGTGCATAGTTACCAGATTACTGTTTGAAAGAATTTTTTTTACATTACCTCTTTGAATATACAAAAAGTCAGGATGCCTAAGAAATACACACAAAACTACAGCCCCCTTCATCCTAAACTCTTTTCAATATCTGTACCTTTGCATTTCATTTTCTTTCTCTTTATTTCTGTTGCAATCATGTTGCTTATTCCATTTCTTGAAGACTTTAGTGTGATGTGTTGTAGCTGAGGAGATGTATTGTTTTCAATGGAAAAAAATATTACAGAAGTTTTTCAGTGAAAGAATGGAATGTGTTCTCTTTGATGACAGAGAGTAATCCTTAAAATGAGTAAACAAATATCATTTTTAAAGGTATCTTCTCTCCTGTTACCTTCAAATTTCCTGAAAATAAGTATTTAAACTAATCCTGCCAAGAGGGGGAAAAGAAAAAAAAAAAACAAACCCAAACAAACAAACAAACAAAACCCCCCCAAAAAACAGAAACCCCACTTCTCTTATTAAATAGAGCTATCTTTTTCAAAGGTGAAATAAGGATATGATTGTTTGAATATTTGACTTACATTTCAATGAAGTCTGAACATTTTTCCCCAAAAAAGCTTTGCAGAGCTTGTAAAGAATAGGAAGCAAATTAGACAAGGTATGCATGAGAGATTTATTTTTTTTCTGCAAAGAAAGGACAGAATGGTAAAGCAAACAAAGGCTATAAATCAGATGATAAAAAATGCACATTATGAAAGAACTGTTTCCTGTTTGGGAAGGAGGAATAACTAAAATAACATGCACTCGGCTTTCGTTACCTGTAGCAGGAATGACTTCAAAGAAACAGCTAAGCAGCCAAAGGTTAAAAGGAAGCACCCTATCACATCTATCAGAATCTGTTTTAACTTTTTGGATGGAGATATGCCACTTTTACACTTCTCTTTTAATTCCAGAAGGAAAGGAAACAGTTAGAAGGTTCTTCATTATCTGTTTGTGGACTCTGGGATAAACTAATAATCTTTCTTTAATCTCTGTGATGCTAATAACTTTTGTCCCAGCTTTGCAGACAGAAGCATAGGCTACATGAATTGTGAAGGCTCAAATTGAAAAAAACGCTTTAATATCAAAGCAAACTAAACAAAAAAAAACCCCAAACCCCTTCTCTTTGCCATTAACATTTTGTCTTCCAAGGCAAATAACAGACTTATTTGGACTGCTGTTTAAAATCTGTGTACAAATATATATAACAATGCGAAAACTCCCATTACATAACATGCAAAAGAAACTTTTCTTAGATTTATTTTTTTTACATTTCTCTCAGATTCCTGGAATAACCTGCCATTTCTTGCATATCTATTTTCATGCCTATTAGCATTTTTCATTTCATTACTGTTGTCTCTACTGCAACCACTTGTGTTACATCTTGCCCAGCTGCACAGATTTTTCAAATTAACAACCTGTTTTGGGGAAATTCAGACATCACTATTCCCAGGAAATCAAAGCACATACCCTTTATCTAATTTATGTAATCTTCTCAAGTTTGTTGCCTTAAAAACTGAACTTCTTCCTTTAAAGTTAGAAAAGTGTTTGCTCTGTGCATTTATTTATATATATTCATGTGTGTATTTTTAATTCTAAACAGAAAGAGCATCTACTGAAAAAAAGTCTTCTCTTAGCTTCTCAAATGGATTTCTACTGTTAATAAACACTTTGAAATATATAACCAGTCACTGTTAAAACTATATACTAGAAATATTGAGCCATAACTTGTCTTCCCAGCTGATGATCTGAGCCAAGTGAAACTGTTATCAGACTTATCTGTAATTCCTTTCCTCAGAAAGGACTAGGCACTGCTCTCCAGAAATTATGAACTTCCAAGGACTAAGTGGAGACAGGGAATATATACAGTTTGAAAGCCAAATCCTAGATCTGGTCCAATCTATCTTAAAAGGCAGGTTTTAAATGTATTGAGATTTCTACAGCCCCTGTTGGTTCTATAATTTTTGATGGAGTGTATCTAACTCCACCAAACAGATGTAAATCTAGTTCTGCCTGTAATAAAGACTGTACAATGTAAAGTCCCTGGAATTTCCCAACTCTTTCAGTGTTCTTTATTGCAAGATCCATGCATCAAAATGCACCTCTTCGAAATGCAGCCTGCAGAAACCAGGAAAGTTTGCTAGAAACTTAATCAATAGAAATAAAATATTGAGGAGGAAAAATGTGGAAATATCTCTCTATGTGGATAAGGAATGCGTTCTTCTAATGCGCCTTCAGAAAATGCTGCATTTCCCAGGCACGCTGAATGTGCTGTCAGGCAAGCCCTCATCAAATGAGCAGGAGGACCACTGCTTGCCAGGGAGTCTCTGGCTTTCCGAGCATGCACAGAGCAGCTCTGCTGTGGACATGGAGCAAGCACACTTGCAGCAAGCAGCCTCATGACTTGGAAGGTTCCCGAAGACAGAGGTGAAGACGAGGCTGCTCTTGCTGCCAGAACTGTTTTATCTGGCTCAGAGTTTTCCTGGCATCTCCCCAGCACGGTGCGTGAAACATCTGAAGCAGGCCAGAGGCTACAATGAACCTCTTCTACAGGCCAGCTATGTTTTATGTGTCACCTGTTGAGGCTTCACATCCTGAAGTATAGTGTATTCTGGTGATGTCTGCTAAATATCCTAATAGTTTAAAAAAAAGACACCCAAGATTCTCTATTTTTGTCTCATACATGTTAAAGAGTAAGATTACAGAGAGAGAATGTGTCTTTTACATAAGTATGAGCTCCAAAACTAGCCAATGCTAACATTTTAGTTTCTTCAACCTATGGTTTTTGCACCTTGAATGCCTCATGTAAGAATAATGTCATCCAAGGCTCCCTTCACAGTCAACGAAAAGAGTGTGGAAGCCTCCAGAGGGATTCAGACTGTATGAAGACTGAATTCTTTCTTCTGAAGCCTTAGGACAACTACAGAATAGCCTTTAGAAGTAAGAGAAGGGTCTCAAAACCAGAAAATTCTGACTCTTGTCTTGTTCCAAACTTTATGCAATAATCTGCTGCAGCAGAAAGCTAAATCATACTAAAAATATTTTGAAAATTCTGATACTTCAGCAGTGATCACCACAGAGAAATGGAAACTTAACTGAATCCACAAGATACCCTGAGACTAAAGTATTTTTAAGAGCTCGTATTTTGCTGAATAGTAATACCATTTACTTAGTTATTAATTAACAGTTTATGTGCTAATTATAAAAAATAAAAGCACTTTGAATTCACACCTCTAACATCTAAATAAAAGACAAGAAGTGAATCATAATTTTCTGCACTGAGTTCTGTACTACTATATTTCTAAACTTTGTTACATTTTTCAGCAACACAGTACCCTGCCAGCAGCAGTCTGGAAATAAGTAAGATGTAGTCACTTACAGATGTGCCCCAAATGTGCCCATATACCTTCTTTTCAGTGTTCTCAGTTGCAGACTCATGCAATAGCCAGGGCACAGAGTAGCCTTTTCAAGCATTTAGATTATTTTGTATTAGATTTGTGTCAGATTTTAGAGCATTTAGATTATTTTTGGTCTCCTGTGCTGAGTCAAGTAAGTACAATTGCAAAAAGTGCTAATTACAAAAAAGCATATTTCCATTAAAGAGAATTACAATGGAAAGTAAAAATCTATATGACTATTTATGAACCGTCATATCTCATAGAGATAGTATTTGTGGTTTGTTTGAATGGTTAAGAAAGTAGCAATAAACTTCAAGAAGCGTATTTAAAGCCACAAAAACAACACATGAACCCACCACACAGCATTCCTGTGCAAAGAAAATTGGTCTTTTCTCATTTTTGTTTACAACCAGGTCTTCATAGACTAAACTCCAGTAAGTTGTGGAGTTTCTGATGTCCCCTCTCTATATACAAACAGTGCATTCACTATAAACACAATGAGGGAGGTAGGAAATAGAACCCCACAATAAGACCCTGAAAAACTGACCCCTTACATGAAGACCTGGTTAATAAAGAAAACCGGTGGTGGTGACAAAAAGTAAGAGATGCTTAAAAAGCTAATGATTTAAGCAAGAAAATATCAGTTTACTCTCTCTGATTTCTGCAATACCGAAACTTACAAAGATTAAGTTTTCAACCAGAAACAGAAACTTATTTAGAAGTGAGTTCTGTAAGAAACATTTTCTGTTTGCATATGTAATTGATAAGTGCCCTACAGTACTAAACAGAATCACTTTGGTTTTAACTTAGGTTTCAGTGTTTACAAAGCTTCCAGACTGTTTCCTATGAACTACAAAAGCTGTTTTATATTCCATAACTTTCTACTACACAAGTTTTACAAGAGTTGAGTATACAGTAACATGACTTTAAATCTTTCCAAAAAAATGTATTGATATACAAAGACATTAGTTACGCAAAGACATTAGTAATATGATTTAAACTTAATTTTCAAAAAATGTAGGCAAATAAAAAAAGAAACTTTTAATATGGATCACCAAATATCTACTGCCTTTTAGGACGGTATATCTGTCAGTTACGCGTATACTTTGGTGTGTTGTACTTTCATGTTTAGGAGTTAGATAGCCATTTGAAGTCATATTCCAATTGTAAGAGTTAAATCAATACAGTGTTACCAACACCTTGCAGAGTAATCAAAATTTCACCAGTGTTATGCTACTCACAAATAAAGTTGTTGTCACTCTGACGACAGGAGTCTTTAATTCAAAATAACATCTGGTTTTTTAGATTAAAAATGAGGCAGAAATAATAGAGGAACTTTACAGAGGAAGTAAGATTTATAACATACTGTAATTTGGTGAATTACTTATTTGTGACAGTAAAACACCATCTTTATTAGGAAATACACTAGATAAATAAAGCAGTCATTGCTAATCTAACCCATCCCCTAAAAGCTTTGTCAGATTTGCATGCTGAAACTCCATAAGAAGTCACCGTATGATCTATACTGCTGTTAAGGAAGCTGTAATTTTACAGAACCATCCCCTGGCCCCATCTAGAGATAGTAAGAAAGTTCATCAAGAAAAGTAGACAGATACTGGAATGTACTTCTCTTAAAGATGGTAGAAATTAATGCATGGCAAGTCTAGTTGTCCTTCTATACTATAATAAAGCAGTAGTTCAGTGGAATGAGTAGGATTTCATACACCGGGAAAGAATCTGATTGATTCCACAAAAAACTTCCAGGATGGTTGGAAAACAGAAGAAAATAGCTAGGCAAATTCAGGAAAGCCACCTAGAGATTTTCTGAAGTATAAAATACTCATTGTTGTGGGTAGAAAACCTAATTCTGCTATCACAACTTACAGCCAGTACTAGCTAGTTCCTTTGAAATCCACAGCTATACCTATGTTCCTAAAGGAAAGTGCCCAATGTCTGCCCTCCAGCCCTGATGCCAGATGGGTCAGCGTGGTGTGCATCCGCACAGTTTCTTTTGCATCCCAAGACGGAGTGGCTGTGCTCAGCTGTCAAACAGGAACAATGCCAAGTATATACCATCCTCTTTCTGTGCTCATGGCTTTCTGGGATGCTACAATATAATAACACTGAATGCTATCAACTATTATAGCTCAAGCACATATCTCTTTTCTTTAATTGATTTACTGAGATATATGCCCCCAAAAGTTTAAGAAACACTGCTTGTTGTTTCAGAAAAAAAAATGCATAACTGATAAATTTTCTGTTTCTTCAAATTACTGTGTATTTCTTTAATAAAATACTATGTCATCTTAAAATTCCCCACTAGGCCTACCAAAAAGTGCAAAGTAGTCCTCAGATAAAATGTGTTGTCCTCATGGACTTCCTAGTTTCCTTTTGGTTTAGCTATTAGATTGAAAGATAAAAACAGAAGGAGGCATTCTGTATTATTTAAAAAAAAAATGAAAGAGAGAAAGAAAACAAATTAAATCTGAAAGCCGTAGACAAGGCTTTCACCCTGCCAGAGAACATTTTGTACTGTGAGTACACCGAACATTTTCTATTTTGCACACAATTATGCAGAGGTGTCATCACAGCTGCTCTGTTTTTTCACACAACACACACTACCAGACATCAGAGATGATTTCCAAGTTGTGATAAAGTCAATACCAGTAAGTTAGACAACCATCTGCAACCTTTAGCAATGTTTCTGAGGATTTAATTGCAGTACTAAAAGATAATTTGGAATTTCAAGTTACAACAGCATGGTACAGGACAGTACCTATAAACTGAAAGTTTAACTGAAGTCCTTCCACCTCCCCATAATATGATTTCTGTATTTCAAGCTGCTAATGCACAAATATCCTGAACAGAGTATTGAACCAATCCTATTTGTGCCTATCTTGGTAATACACCTAAGTTGCAAGCTGAGAAAATGAAATCAGAGGGCAGTATTTTCCTATGCTTATGTGCAGGTCAAAAGTTCATGGCAAAAAAACCCCACATTTTACACTCTTTCCCCCTGGAAGCAAGGCCTACAGGGCCACACTGCCTGTATCATCACCTGTCTTCCCTTAAAGATAGAGTGGTGAATTTAGAGCCAGATTGGGCTGAGGAACAGTGATCTTAAAGATGTGAAGTTTTTATAAGTTTCCTGAAGATAGATGTGTTCTGAAGGAAGCAGATTTAATCAGTCTTTCTCAGGGAGAAAAAAGCTGAAGACTGATCTACTAATAGGTGGAAGAGAAATCAGAAACAATATAAATAATCTAATTACATAAATTGCTGTAATGCTACTTTGCACCTTCTTTAACAGAACAGAGATATAAGAAAATCTGAAAAAAAAAATTTGGTTTCATTTAATTGATTGTTTTTCATGAATTCACAAAAAGTGATTCCCTAGATATGAACTAGAAGTGTGGCTATGGTTCTGACTGATTGGGACATTTGGCAAAAAAGGAAAAAAAAATATCAAAAGCTTTTAATCTGCATAAGTAGTCTAGTTCAATTTGATGTTGATAATTTTCTTATTTGCCTAGCCAGAAATAATTACATCCAAAATTTTCAATGCATAGGAAGAAAGCAGACATTTCATATTTTTCCAGAAGACATTTAGACCTTGATTTGGCAAGGGAAGTAAACTGCCTGATCATGATCTCAGTGTTATTTACATTACAAGATGTTAATCTAATCTTTTCTCCTTCTTGGAAGAAGGAACGTTTTTTCCTAACTTTGTCTGGAACACACAAAAGTTCATCTATATTTATACATCCAAATAAAAAACTAGGCAACTGATCATCAGATCATTGCCTGGGACTCACTTCACCAAAAGGTCCACTAATTTATCTCAACTTCAGTATTGATTTTCTTATTTTCAAGAAAAATCAATCAGCTTCCAGTCAACTATATTGAAGAAACTAGTTTTATTTTAAGAAGACAAAATTACTAATTGCAGATTTTTCTTGGTTTTTTTCTTGTAATCCACTTTGAATTAATAGGGAAATAAAGATGAGTAACTGTGTTTAGGAAAGGAAGCCATGGAAATCATGTGCTTTCATCTTTTAAAAGTAAGGCTAGGTTAACCTGTGCCATGCAGGGTAATCTATCCATGTGTTGGATTCATCACAATAATTCCACTAGTCTTAACAGAGAAAACTGGATTACTCTGGAAACTGGCTACTGTTTCTTTCAGAGCATCATCGAAGATTATGTTACATTCTCACCAGCCACTCCTTCAGCTCTCCTGGAGCCTCCTTTCCAGCCTCCACCATGGTTATATGGGCTTCACAAAATCTGGTTTGAAAGTTTTGTCGATACAACCTACTCATTAAATTTCTCCTGGGCTTCCTTTTGGTACTAGATACCTTTTTACCCCTTTGCTTGGATTGCCACTATGATTGCCTTGTCCTATCTTTGCTCTCTTATTACACAGCTAAGAAATAGGTGAGAGAAGGTTGCATCTACAGATTAAATCATGTACAAAAATGTCAGGAAATTATATGCAATGCTTCACTACTAAATGTAGTTACCTGTGTAGCATAAAAACATCCAATTAATTACTTCATTAGCATCTGAAGAAAGTCAGTGAAAAGTTTGCAGAGAAATGCATAATCTCCCTGAGGTAAAGTTCTTTGATATCTTAACCAACTGTGAGTAAAGGAAAAATAAATAATAAAAAATATGGATGGGAATTAGGAGGCAGAAGATAATAGTCCATTTTCAACATACTAAATATTTATATGCAAACTCCAAAGTTTCTCCACAAAAGTACTGGAGACAAATATTTTTATTCAGTACTGACTACTGAGAGTTGCTGTACAGAGCATTTTAGTTAGAACCTGGAATGTATTTTCAAAACAAATCTCCTGACCATCAGAACAATGCCAGGATATCACCTGTTTTGATTCTTATCACAGAACAGGCTTGCAGCACATAAATTATGTTCCTTTTGGATGAAATTACTGGAAGATGTGATTCAGAGATTCACCTAATATATTCTAACAACAGAATTCAGTCCACAGGATTAAACTAGAACTAGTCTGAAGTAAGAAGCCTACTCTCCAATTTGTTGTGCTATGGACTATGAGGCCTCAATGCCAACAGTTTTACTCTACTCCTATTGCCTCTCATTCCTTAATGATATAGACAAAGTTTGATTGGACAATAATTTAAAAAAAAAAACAAAACCAGCAGATCACAGAGTTATTTAAAATGAAAAATTTAGGTACATGAGTGATCTAAATTATAAAATATAAACTTTATGTTATTGAAAAAAAGAAAAAAAGAAAAAAAAGGAAAACATTAGATTTTTTTTGAATGTTTCTGGATGCTTTGAGAAATAAGCCAGCCAGTAACTATCTCAGTAACTGAGGTATGCTATGAAATTCCTAACTGATGTATTATTTTTTCAGATTAGTATTTTTCCATCTTTCCTAAACCCATTACTCCTTAAAAAGGGTTACTTAAGTGCATTTCAGTGATTCTCAGTCTGCTTACCACATAGGATGAAATTTGCTAGCTATAACTTTTTATGTCATAAAATTATTTCTGTTCAACTTCATATTTTCATCAGAAGTTGTTAGATAAATTCTAGCAAAAGTTGGAGCATCGCCTATAAGGAAGCCTATTGAATTTAATTTTGAGGTAAGATAACAAGGAATGGTTCCACTGGATTTGTGTAATGCATCATGGCATTTATGGAGAGTTTTCTAGTTCTTATGTGCCATTTGTTACACTGATTTTTACAAAATGGCCTCTAGGATGAGTGATGGCTGAATTCCTATTTCTTTGCCACTTTGGCCTTTTTCAACTATTATTATTACATGAAACCACAAACAACAGCTGAAGACATAAATGACAAAACTGATAAAAAGCACATCAACAAACTTCAAGCAAACAAATCATTTATTCAGTTTATGTTACTTAATTCAATCTCTAAGTCCTTTAAATCTAAGTAACGAACTGGGATTTCAAAAAGCAATAAATTCTGTTTCTTCTGTCACTGTACATGAAAAAAATCAAGCTGAAAGAGGATGTCTTATAGTTGTAAACCTTGAGAAGGATGGTTACCAAAGATAATCTCTTCAGCTTGCTGACTACATTTATGTCTGTGTATGTATCTATATGTAATTTATGTAATGTTTCAATAAGCTTTAAATATGAATCGTATTTTAACAAATTTACTTCCTTATGTGTCCAGCATGTTTAAGGTTGTTTCCAACCTTATGTTTAACCTATGTTTAACTAATAAGCTACTGTAAAAGGTGTGGTTTAGGGATTTTTATCTCAAGCATCAAAATGTCAAAATACAAATGATGGGAAAAATCTTCATACATGACAGGCAAACAAGACGTTAGTTACTATTGTGTTTTAATAAAATAGAACAGTATCAATCAAGTCTGGATGAACATATATTGAACTACATTATGGAATAAATTATTATGGCTAACAAAAGTCTTGGATATTAAAAATACTACAGTTAAAATATTTATAAGCACTTATCGTTTGTTGAGAATAAGATCTAAAACATCTGTTTATATCCAGTTTGCTACATAGTTGAGCTGATTCATTCTGCAACTGATTCACTCTATGTACTCTGTATTTGACTAAGAAACAAATGTCCCTGTCTTCAAGAGTTTATAACGATCTTTTGGTGCAATCTCAGAGCACAAGAGAAGGACTCTTTTGAAATCAATGAAGATAAAATTTGTGAAAACACACAGAGTGGGAAAAGAATCAGGGCCCAAGTTAAGGGAAACACTGAGATTACATTTGGAAAAGTTGTAGGTGATATTTGGACAGAATCAGCATGCGCAAAAATCTCCATGTATTTTCTTTGTATGGTTTCAGTAGTGCTTCTGTACATTTCTCATTTTAACAGGATGTAAATATTATCTTAACATGTTTACATCATAGATTCCTACCTTAAATAGAACTTAACCACTTATCCCTAATCTTATATACTCTTGAAGTATGTATTTATACACAGGCGAGAATAAGTGATCTTTTTAAAATAAAAAGAATATCAACTAATACTTTTTGCAGTTGTGAAAATTATGACTTTTAATTAAATTTTCTATGCTAGACATAACTGCAACCATTTCAGACATAGCCATTTCAGTTTGTTAAACTCTGAGTATTTCCACTGATGAATCTTTGTTTTAATTATGATTAATGTTGCAGGAAAGTATGCTTTTGTTTCACTGGTTCTTATGTTCTGTAATAAATACAGAGAAAAAGTGATATGGGATATAGAGCACGTGTGCTATTCCTACAAATAAAACCATAATGTTTACATTTAAACATGAGGTTGCATTGCATTTAAGACTGTGTGTAATCACTGAAAAACTGTGAAATGAGGCTGCCTTTCTCATGAAGAGCAAAATTTCTGTTCTCTAAGTCACGTCTGTCATAATTTGATAACATCAGCCTCTTTTTATGCATACTTTAAAGTATTTTGAAACAATCTTATTATTCTTTCTCTAAGACCTTTTGCTCCCTGTTGCTAAATACCACTGAGGAAAACTAGCTATCTGCTTGGGGCCAAATACAGACTATGTAACTGTGTTTTGTTGGACAATGGAAGCCCCAAAAGGTTGCAGATTCTGGCTTTCAGCCATAGTACATTCATAGCTAATCAAACCAACTACAAAAGTTCACAGAATTCATCAAAAGTGAGCTTTAGAGGTGATCAAGTCCTGGAAACAACCTACTCATCTCCTACATTGCCTGAGATCTCATTTAACACACAGTTAAGCGGTGGAACTCATTGCCACAAGTTGCTGCAGAAGCCAGAAGCAAAAGCAGCTCCATAAAGTAATTACAGAAATTTCTTGAAAATGGGTTGACTGGCAGCTATCAAGAACATCTCCAGGCTCCAGCTCAGCAAGTTCCTGGTCTGCAGATTTCTGGAGGCTGAGAAGATACACAGCAAAGGCTGTGTTATTTTATCTTTTCTCTCTTTAAGGCCTGGCACTGGGTACAGAATGCCTCAGAATAAAAAATATGACCTGACTCACTACAATTTTTCTTTCATTCTTAAAATAACTTACTCTTGAAAATTAGTACATTATGTTATAAGAATTCTCCACATATGTAAGCTCTAGATTTACTGTCCCTTCTGAGTTTAATTGCTTTTTCAAAAAAAAAAAAAATAACAAGGGGGGTAACCTATGACATTCCAGCTACCAGGGAAGAAACAGTTCCTTTCCTGGTTGCTAGAAAAATCATTCTGTATAATCATATGTTTCTTATGACATCAGAAGGCATGAGAAATTTAACAGCCTTTGCCCCTGGAAAAGAGGGAGGTAGAATACCTGATTTCATCATTACCAGAGGTGGAATAATGTACTTCTGAATAGGAAGTAGTCTCCACTGCTGCATGAAACTCCATGTTCTACAAATGATAAATTGTGACAGAAATAAAGCCCTTAGGAGAATGCTTGCCAAGTGGTACTATTTGTAAGCCCTCACAGGTCAAGCTCAAAAGATGCATTTCATATTTTTTTCCTAGAATTCCTTGTTTCACTTACAGTGTGCATGCCAATACATACTGTCAACTGAAAAGGAAATATTGTAAAAAATTAGGTCGTTTTCCTCCTGTAAAATATATTAAAGCATGATGTGACTAGCTTCTTGTTTCATTCAAGTACTGGGTTGTCACTGGAGTTGTAGGCAGAAAAAAATTGGCAGCTATGAACAACATATTTGATTTCTGTGATATATATTTTTAAATTATAACCAGAAACTTGGAATTGACATTCTTCCAGCCACAGAATTTGTTAGCAGTTTCTTTACATAATTTTAAAGCTTTTATCTAGAATTATCACCAAAAATACCAAAACAAAACAATAAAAAATGTTGCTGTTCCAAGGGAGATGCCACAAATTCATGTCCTGTTAAATTTAAAGACCTGCACATAAGTGTAGCCTTCAACCTGTGAGCAATCTCTAGCCCCTAAATTGGGATACTATTCCTCTATTTTTCAGCAGTTTAACAGGTATGAAATATAATATAACACACCAATAATTCTGTGGAATGCAATTAAAAAAAAAAACCCAAACCATAACTTAGGGAACAAGACCTTTCAAAAGTTTTGTAACAGGATCTGGAATATTCCCAGTTATGGATCTGGCCTACGGTGGTTGTGACTAAAATGTGTTACTATCTTCGAACTGTTTCGCAGCCTACATTAAACGAAGCCCTGGTCTCAATCAATATCTAGTTTACCAAAACCACAGTCACATTTGGTATCCATTGATACCCTTGTTTACAGTCTCAGAAAGGAGACTAAGCAATAAGTTAACTTGGGGTTGGAACTGAACCCTAACTCTTGTAGATGAGCTGTCAGATTGGGCTCCACAAAATTGGCAGGAAGAGTAGTGGGGCCTCAGCAATAGTTATATAATGAAAACTGAGAAACTGAGTCTGTCAAAAATTGAACATATGCTTTTGTTTCTATCTTCCAAGTGTTAACAATGAAAATAAAGATTTCTGATTTTGGAATCTGAACACAACATAGATACATGCCATCCTTTTACAGCATACTTCCCAGAATCACCAGACTCACCAAGAAATGGCATGCCAGGGAGTGGTTTCAGCTATCTTAATCTAATCTCCAGGTAGTGGAATATTTGCAGGCAATGTATTCCAGTACCTCCTTGGCCTTCCTGTTTGAATTCTTTCTTATTATATCTAACCCAGATCTTCCTTGCTGTGACTTAAACTCCTATATTTTTTCTTACCTGCTATGGTTATGTAAACATATTATCCTTTCCTCTCTGTAAGACCCTTTTACACAACTTTCTGTTGATGTTCAAATTGAGTTCCAGTCCATCCTGCAGATCTTTTCAAGGCCACTTGTCTTATGTTTGTTTCTAAATATAGAAATTTTCTCTTTTCTTGATGAACTCTATCATTCAAGAAAACATTTTCACAACTTTTAAATCCCTTTTGGAATGCTAATTAGGCTCTCTGGTATGCTTGTAACCTCTATGGTCTTCCGATTTTTTTGAAGTATCTTCTATTGCATTACCACTGAGGATCAGCTAAAACAGAACTGTGAAGACTCAAATCTGTACATCCTCCAGTCTGACAATAAGCCTTTGATAACCAGCTTGGCTTTCAACCAGTTTTGCAGCGCCTTATGGTAGTATGTTTCTCTAACCTACTTACAAGAACATCATGTGACACTGTGCCATTAATTTCATTCAAGTTAAGACATAAGACATTATTTTCTTTTCTTGTATTTACAGTGCCTGCTAATCTATTATAGAAAAGTTAATCTGTTTTGTAATCATTTGTCTTGGCAATTTATCCTATTTTTATGCCATATTCCATAGCATTGTTTACAAATTTTGATTGTTTTCACATTCTCTGTGGACTGATTAGTATTTAATTTTTAACTTAGAGGTTTGAAACCAGATCAGGTTTATGTTAAATGCCACAGCTAGAAAAAGAAAGCATCACCTCTTCTGC
Source organism: Elanus axillaris (assembly GCA_026212715.1). NCBI lineage: Eukaryota > Metazoa > Chordata > Aves > Accipitriformes > Accipitridae > Elanus > Elanus axillaris. Next base: position 13,735,710 of record JANZLQ010000008.1, read on the forward strand.
AAATGTTCAAATCTAAAGAAGGACTACTGTGAATGTGACTATGAGAATCAGCATGAACTCCCTTCTTACACCCAAGCAATTCAAATTTGAACAAGCAGCAGCAAGAGAGCAAAGACAACTTGGTATTTCTTCTATACCTAAGCTACTGAGGCAGGCAAATGGAGAAGCAAAGTAAAAGTTCTGAAGAAATTTCCTCTAGAGAACAGAATAAGAGTAAATTAACATTCTTAATTCAAAGCATTTACAAGATTGCATAAGCCACTATTAAGATATGTTGCACCGACGTTTTACAAGAAAAAAGTAAAGATTAGCATGAAAAATGCCAAATATGTACTACAGTGGAATATAAATATTTGCCTAAGGTGAGGAAGCAATGTGCATGCTGCAGAAAGATAGGCTTATAGACAGTCTTTGCTGAAAAAGAAATCACAGAAAATAACCCTTTCCTGAATTTCTTCATTAACAATATTAGAGTTCCGTAAACAATTTATTTGAAATAAGAAGCTATTTCATCTTGGTGTATGTTCTTTAGTATCTAATTAAATGAGTACACTTTTTCAAAGGATTGAAGGGTATCTAAAAGACAGCATGTAAACACTTCAGAAGTCCTCTGAATACTGTTTGCAATAGATCATGTGATGTTTAGCAAATTTCTGCCACTTACTTAAACATTTAGCCAAAATGAATGAAGAAATAAAGGGGTGGGGGTAAGGAGAGGGATTGGGGGAGAGGAAGGGAGGGGAAAAAGATTTATAGAGAAATAAAACCCAACTTTACATTGATTTGAAGTTAGAATGACATGCCAGTGCCAGTTCAAGGCTCTACAAACAGCTGGAGGATATTTACATTGTAAAAGCATGTTTGTTCTAAATGAACAATATGAAAACATCAGCAGAAAGAGCTTGCAGAGTCTGCTATAGTGTTAGCAGAGCCAAGTGCCTCCGAAGAATTTCTACACAATTAGAAAGGCTGTGAAAATTGCAAATGTTTGTAACCAGTCTGCTGGCTAAAGATGTTTTTTGCAGATGGATTGGAGAGGGTGAGTCATTTTAGGAATTATTTTCAGAGCACATTCTTAAAAAAATATGTACCAATTGCATAAAATCACTGAATATGTTGAACTATGAAATGAGTTGTTACAGAAATCCCTTACC
>JANZLQ010000008.1:13741190-13774356 GCA_026212715.1 Elanus axillaris
GGCTGGGCATGAGAAGCTGAAAAATCCTTGACTTAGTCTAAACACTACTTAGCAACAACTGAAAACATCAGTGTGTTTTCAACATTATTCTCATAGTAAATTCAAAACAGAAATCTATACCAGCTACTAGAAAGAAAATTAACTCTATCCTGGTCAAAACCAGGACATCCTCAAACTCACTGTTCAAAAAAGTTGTGTGGCAGAGTTGCATATATATAAGAGAGACGAAGAGCAGAATGAAGCCCCCATAACCCAAGGGGAAATGGTTAGCAACCTGCTACACCATTTAGACACAGACACAAGTCTATGGGGCTGGATGGGATCCACCCAAGGTACTGAGGAAGCTGGCAGACGTACTCACCAAGCTACTTTCCATCATTTATCAGGAGTCCTGGCTAACCAAGGAGGTCTTGGTTTACTGGAGGTTAGCAAATGTGACACCCATCTACAAGAAGGCTGGAAGGAGGATCCAGGGAACCACAGGCCTGTCAATCTGACCTCGGTGCCAGGGAAGGTTGTGGAGCAGATCATCTTGGGTGCCATCATGTGACACGTACAGGACAACCAGAGTGGCCAGAAAGCTGCCCGGCAGAGAAAGACCTGGGGGTGTTGGTCGACAGCCGGCTGAATATGAGCCAGCAGTGTGCCCAGGTGGCCAAGAAGGCCAGCCACATCCTGGCCTGTATCAGAAGTACTGTGGCCAGCAAGACTAGGGAAACAACTGTCCCCTGTACTGGACACTGGTGAGGCTGCATCTTGAATACTGTGTTCAGTTTTGGGTCCCTCACTACAGGAAAGACATTGAGGTGCTGGAACATGTCCAGAGAACGGCAACGGCACTGGTGAGGGGCCTGGAGCACAAGTCTTATGAGGAGCGGCTGAGGGAACTGGGGCTGTTTAGCCTGGAGAAAAGGAAGCTCAGGGGAGACTATCGCTCTCTAAAGCTACCTGACAGGAGGTTGTAGTGAGATGAGTGTGGTCTTTTCTCTCAAGTAACAAGCAATAGGACAAGAGGAAATGGCCTCCAATTGCACCAGGGGAGGTTTAGATTGGATATTAGGAAAAATTTCTTTACTGAAGGTGTTATCAAGCATTGAATAAGCTACCCAGGGAAATAGTTGCGTCACCATCCCTGGAGGTGTTTAAAAGATGTGTTGATGTGGTTCTTAGGGACACAGTTTAGTGGTGGACTTGGCAGTGTTATGTCAATATTTGGACTTGATCTTAAGGGTCTTTTCTAACCTAAATGAGTCTATTATTATAGATATATATGTACATGTGTGTGCATATATACGAGTATATATGTGTGCATGTATCAGCAGCGTAAACTGTAGAAGCTTATGATAGGGGGAAAAAAGCAACAGATTTTATATCATGCTCAGATAATTTTGATCCATGACATGATCTGGATGAATAACGCTGTTCACATTCCTACTTCAGTGAGGAAGATATACCTTCTACAGGAAGGGATACCTTCAAACGCACAGATTTCTAGAGGTCAGACAGGACAGGTCAGAGTGAACACTTTTCTGTAGGGAGGGACACCGCATACTGCCTGGGTGGGGCTGCCATTCCACATAACTGTATTACAGGGCCAAAAGCTCCTGCTGAATGAGGAAATCCTGATCTGAATGGCAGCCTGCAGGACATCTAACCTTTCCCATCTTCCACCTCCTCCTAGTAAACCCACACCTGGCAAACCCATCTCTACAGAAAGTAAGTTTCAGGGTCAAATGTGCTAGTAGTAAAACAAAATATATCACCATCCTACAAAGCAAAATAGCAATGAATTTCTAAGTTGCTTACCCATTTCAAAACTTCCTGGAATAACTTCCATTTTTTAATCCCAAACACTGAAGATACACAAACCACTCCATTAATTTGTATTGACAATTAGGGTTGCACTAGATGACTTACAGTGAGCATGGAAATAGGAACTGGCATCTCCATTTGCAGAGATTCTTACTTACCTTTCTATAAACTCTGTGAGAGTGTCAGCAACATCTCCAGCAGACTAGGATAATATCAAGGTAACACATTGAATGTCATAGTAATGACTATTTAAGAGGTGTGAACTGAATGCAGGAAATGTGATTAAACAGCCCTTCATTAAAGCTCAGCACATAACCATGTCTGTATTAAGGTCTTACCAAGCCTGTTACAAAGCCTGATGAAGTAGGCAGCTAACTCCAGTAAGGAAAAGTACAGAACAAAACATAGATATAGCAGGGAGTTCAGGGATCATTTAAGAGATATTTCTCTGTTATACAAAGAAAGATCTTTAGTCAATTAAAATACAATTTTATTTTTCATGTCAGTCAAATCATTGATACCACCACAGCCTTTGTTACAGAAAAGCTTAGGCATTGCACTCCAAAGAGGAGCTATGGCACCAACCTTGCCAGCAAAGAATAAAGTATAGTCTTTACCCTAAACACTTTATAAATAGATAAGACAAACAAATGGTTGAGGCAAGAGCAATTACATAAAAACCAGAAAGTTCATTAATGTTTTACAGCTGTCATATTAGTTCCTTTCTTTTTTCTTTGCTTTTTCTTTGTTGACTGGTGATGTTGGAAGATGAGGAAAGGGACAAAGCGGGTGGTAGAAGCAGTGGAAGAGGGATAAGATAAGAGGAAGGGTTATATGGGTGGCAGCTAAAGTGAGGTTGAAGTGAAGTGACTGTCAAGGAAGGGGCAGAGGATGTTTGAAGCAAACATCCAAGATATAAACTATAAATAAGAACACACACATATGCAGCACTTTATATCTTCAAAGCACAGCAAAAGTATGTCTGCTTTAAAGTTAGGCTTTCCTTCCATTTCAAAGCATTCAATCTTCAGAAAAGTGTTTATAATAGGAAAATATAAGTAAACTCTTGAGGGTAAAGGGAGTGAGAGGAGAGTGTCCAAATGTCAGGTCTTTATACTGAGACAGTTTGGGGTTTGACTGTCATGCAACACTTCAAAAGTGTAGAGCACCATGAAGATCCATTCCACCTCAGTGTAAAAAAGTCAAACTCCTACCAACCAGGTATCACTTACACAAGCAAAAAAAAAAGTCAGTATTGTTTCTGTGCTTCAGATGAATGAAGGTTATTATGATTTAAAGATTCTCATTAAAATTCTGAGATTATGGAACAAAGTTATATCATGCACTGTTCTGCACAGGTGGAATCCACTGTATATAAATCCATGGTATGCCCACACCTCGTGCTCATGCAGGTCCACTTGCCTCATCTCAAGAAAGATAGAATTAGGAAGGGTACAACAAAGACAACAAAGATAATCTGAAGAAAGGAATAGCTTTCATATGAAGAAAATATGACTAATCCACTTTGGCCCAGAGAAGAAGTAACTGAGAAGGGATAAGGTAAAGTCCTATAGAGTAACGAGTGACATGGAGAAGGTGTATAAGAAGCAGTTATTTCGCTGTCACTTCCATGCAAACAGTAAAGGCCACCAAATGAGACCAGAAGATAACTATCAAGACAAAGGGAAGGATGTATTTCTTCACATAGTTCACAGTGAGGTTGAGGAACCACTCTGGTCTAGGATTGGTAGATGGTGAAGATTCACTTAGCTTGAAAATGGCTCAGGAAATTCAGGGGATGAAAATCTGACATGGGCTATTTAAATACAAAGGCACAATTTTTGGAATTGGATATCCATGACACACAAATTGCTGCAGTGGGTAAATATGCTGGGGCAGCCATCTATTAAGCCTGCATCAAATACTATTGACCAGTAGCAGAGACAGAACTAAAGGGACCCAGTGTGACTTGGTCTATCTGTGTTGGTTTACTAACAAAATACATATAATTTCCCCATCAGACTATGTAAAAATATCAGCCCGTATGTTAATTGTCATTTATTTAGGTGGAAACATTTTGCAGCATTGACCTAACTAAAACCTATAAAAAAAAGTTGGCCTCACATTTTTTCTTCAAAAATCTTAACTTCAGTGTATGAGAAATTCCCAAATACAGAAAAATAGAAGAAATGTTCACAAAACACATAAACTGACTTCTGAGGAAATGGTCAGAATGCTTTGATAGATGGAGACGTAAAATTAAAGGGCTGACCTGTGATGATGAAATTTTAATTTTGAGAATAATCTGTCTGGACCCCGGTCTCCCCATTTGATGGTACTCAGACATATAAAACCCTGACTCCATAGCCTCACACCAGTTGCTGGTACAGACCTTTGTGTACTTGCATTCACACACACACACTTACACACAGACCTGGCTGGGACTCCCATGTTCCCCAAAAGTCAGCTCTTCCAGCAGTCTTGACCTTTGAGACACTCATACCCTGGCTCCCAGGCCACTTCACCTACTTGTTGGCCAGTCCAGTTTGATCTTCACTAGTGATCATGCACTCAGACACTCAGCCTTACTCCACTTGCTTTTAGGATAGAGACATGGGCCCCTGAGACCCATGGTCTCACCCCACTTGCTGGCATTTATTTCACAAAGTCCAGTCTTTCCAGTCCCTGCACCCATGGACACAGACCCTCCAACCCATGGTCTGACTCCAGTTGCTGCACCCAGGCCCCCATACACGCATGTGCACACACTGAGCACTGAGCCCTCACCCAGGAAAAGAGCTAGAAAGGGATTTCATAAGAAGATAGGACAGACTGCACTGTCCCTGTCAGGCACAGGGAATGACCAGACAAGTATATACCCACCAGCAATTGTTTACACAAGACTGGCCCCTTTTGGCTCCTTACTCTTCGATTTTCCCACACTTGTACCTCCCCAAACGACCTAAAACCATCCCTTTCCCCACCTTTGGTTCATCCCCTAAACGTTCCATAGAAAGTCCTGTCTAACCCAAAATGTTCTTCCCCTGCATGCCATAAAGTGTCCCACACCCCAGGCAGCAACCCCTTCAGTCCCAAAGATGTTCTACCATTGACTCATCTTGAGGTGTTTCACAGCAGGACACCGGGGCTGGGGCTCTCCTAGGGCAGCTCTGGGAGGTACTCCCCTGGCTTCGGCTGGGATAGAGTTAATTTTCACAGGAAGCCGAGAGGGGCCACAGCCAGGACAGCTCACCTGAACTAGCCGAGGGGTTATTCCATACCACCTGACGTCATGCTCAGTATATAACTGGGGAGCAGGAGCGGGGGTCAGGGAGGTATGGCAGCAGGAAATGTGGCAGAGCATCAGGTTCTGGGTGGTGAGCAATTACATTGTGCATCACTCATTTTGCATATTCTTTATTTGTACTATTGTTACTATTGTGTCTTCTGTCCTTGTGTTGTCCCAGTAAACTGTCCTTATCAAAGCCTACGAGGTTCTACTTTTTTTTTTTTTCTCCTTTCTGATTCTCCTCCCCATCCCACCCTGGGGGGAGGAGCAAGCGAGTGGCCCCATGGTGCTTTGTTGCTGGCTGGGCAGAAACCATGACAGGTACCCAGACTGTATGTCACTTCCTTTGAGTCTTTAATTTGGGTTCCCATATGACTTTGGGCCTTTGTGCTCCTCTAGGTTTGTGGAGATGGACCTCTTATAGGCTGATGTTCCTTTCTGGGCATGCATATGAGCTTTTATCACATACTCTAACATATATTGTTTACAATATGTCCCACATCATATCTAATAAAAAGAATGCAAAATAAATAATCATAAAATCATTATCGTCATAAACTCTCCTTTCACAGCCTATTACACAGCTCAACAAGCTTTGCTGCTAGAAAATTTTTACTAATGTTTAGACTTAGCTTCACTTAATTCTGTTCTACATTGCTGCTATTCATGCTGGGCATGGAAAACTCTTTATTCCCATCTCCTATTTTTACCTCTCTGTAGCCTCCTGTCATATCTGCCTTCAGCCTCCTCAGCTCTAGACTAAACAAGCCTAATTCCTTCAATTTTTCTTCAGAGGTTATGTTTTCTAGACCTGTAACTCTTCTTCTTATTTTCTTTTGGACCTGATCCAATTGATTTGTACCCTTCTTGAAGCACGAAGTCCAAAACTGGTCATAATATAATATTGCATCTGAGGCCTAAACAAAGCCAAACAGAATTTAACTACTTCATATATCACTTAAACAATGCATAAAATGTTTATGTGTTTCATTATGATGTTTGCCTTGCATGTATATAATCTCTGCAGTAAACTAATTTTGCTGGTCATTTTCAGCTTGTGATGTTACAACCCACAGATCTTTTTTAGCAGCATGTCTGTACTGCCTGTCATTCTCTAACCTCTATGCAGCTAAACTTCCAAATATTTGATAAAGCATTTTCACATTTCAAAGAAGTAATCATAAGCTGCAGTGATCACTTGATGTTTCTCTTCCTTCTTGTTATTACCTTTAAAATCTTACCAAAAAAATGTACTTATAAATACTAATTACAAAAACCAATTTCAAAGTAAGTTCGCTAAAATGGTTGAGGTGTTTTTTTTTTCTCATTAGACTGTGGCTTAGGAAAAGGACAAAAAGATCTATTTAAAGACTGCACACATGATCTGCATTACATCATCAATCTCTTTCAAATTTTTAAAGTTGTTTTGTCTTTGAGACAATATCTACACATTCTATTGTTGTTCATCCAACTCAGGTAAAGAGATATTCACTCTCTACTACTGTAAAGGAAATAAGAGATCATATTGAAAAAGATGACTTCCACATAGTGGATTAATTTTCCAAGACGCTCATTATAGCGGCTGGAGAAGGAGAGGCTTCTGACACAACTTAAAACTTCAAAACTTAGGTTCCTAATCAAGTTCTGAGATTTGTATGTCTTTTGAATGACCAAATAGAAAACAAAATTCTAAATTAACCCATTTGAATAACTCTGTCAGAGCTACTTCTCTACAGATGATGGCAATCAGTGTTTCTTTGCAAGATGTCTTGAAATGAGTTAGAGGTCCAGGATCTATATCTCATGTTCAGATTGTCACATGGGCTTCTCCAGTGCTCAGGCCCCAGTGTTTTACTTTAAGAAATTCAACATTCAGGGTTTATTTCCAAATGAGTTTATTATACTGAGGACTGTCACCAAACAATGTTACTATTCTCCGTGTAGGTCAACTGGAGACATGAGTTAAAAGGATTTTCCTTTTCCGAAGGGTCTTTATTACCCAAAGGGTAATAAAACCTTGGTTCCTGGCACACTGGAAAAAATAGGACTAGCCGTCATTGTCCTTAAAAGATTTCCTCATCTAGTTTAAGGATCAAATTTTAGGGCATACTTCTATATAGAAATATGTACTTCTGTGGATTTTTCAGAACTAAACGGTGTTTAGTTTCAGTTTAAATAGCTGGTAGCTTTGTGTCAAAGGACTTCTGAGAAGCCCATTATGCAGCTATACACATCATTGAAAAATCTTAACCTTGGTTCTCAATACTGTGAATGTTTATGGATATGATAAATTATTTGGATTAAGCAATTTCACTGGAATCAGTAGGACTACTCGTGTGAGTAAGCACAGATGTAACATCAGCACAGGATTTTAATAAGATCTGAATCAAAATGAATTTCTGCAATTTCCAAATGATAATATTGATAACCTCTCATTTACCAAAATATTGATAGTTTTATAAAAATTATACATCTTAGACTGATATCTCAATCTATCATATTATCTCTATAGATATCCTATAATATACTTATATAATATGTAAACATATGTAAACAGGATATATATATTTATATAGTATCTTATACACATATCTTGTTTATCTAAATAATGATAATCTCATATGTAAACAGTTCTCTAACTGGTTCACAAAGCAGTAGTGCATGGGGACAAGTTATTTAATATTCCATTATTGTAGGTTTGGAATATATATCAGAAAATCTGAATGATGTTGAAATCTTTCAAAAAAAGTTGGAACTCAGGATATAGTTATCAATGAGAAACAACATTTTCTCCATCAGTGTAAAATAACATAGAAGTAATCCTGTCACATGTGAATACTGCCTCCACAAAATGTTTTAGGTTTTGTTTAGGTTTTTTTCTAAAACACTCCTGCACTGAAACACTGCTACATGTTTAATCATTGTAGCAGATCTTCAGACCAGCAAAAGTAGTGTGTTATGGTTTGTTTGGGTTTTATTATTATTATGGCAATGGAAAAGGTATAATGAGGACAGGAAAAATGCTGTCTGTTTTGAATGTATTGAAAGAAATAGAGTAATGGTATGTATTCTCTAATAGTGCTTGTCACTACACTGCTTTAGCTGTATTATATAGCCTCAGTAGGCTATATTGTGTAGCCACAAAGGTCTCAATAAGCAAAATCTTCTACAACTCCTAGCAAAATCAACAGGCAGATATTCAGGGGTGGGTAGCACTGTCAAACTTCAGCAAGTTGGGACGAGTTCCTCCACTTGGGAATGAGATCTGCTTTTCTAATTCCTGCTCTGAATAGACTGGGGGTATATCCTCTGAAGCCCTCTGAAACTGTCACAGCAAGCCCTCACCTGTTGTATGACCTCTCTGTCTCTCTGGCTCTGTGACGATTAAAGGGTCAAGTTTCTTCACACACAAAATTTCACCCCTGCCACAGATTCTCAAGCATTGCTATTCTGCCTAAAAAAACCTCTCAGGAAGGTTCTTAACAATTAAAATAATCCCTAACCTGTTTTATAAAGACAAACAACTTCAACAGAAAAGATTGATAACCCTTCTTCAGAATAGCTTGCAAGAGGACCCTCTGGATTGCTGGATAGTTGAGTCTGCATCCCGGTTTCTTAGCAAACTGAGCCAACAACTGTCAGCTGAGTCCACCAGCCACTTTACACCTGCTAATAAGACAGCAAGCTTTTTAGAGAATGTAAGAACAACCTGATCTGATTGAAGATGGCAGAAATTTTAAATCTGTAGCTTGAATCTGACTTGAGGCAGGGCCAGAAGTGGCTAATGGGAATCCAGTTTATAACTGGTTTTTAGGCACTGATTTTGAGGGGCTGCGTTTGGACCATACATAGACTGTATCCTACAAACTACTACTAATGTGTTTATATGATTTCCTGATGACATATAGGGCTTCTAAAATCCCAGTTCTTAGTCACTTCAAGATAGACTCAGACTTCTCAGTTTACAGACTTAACTGCTGGGTGTCCAATTTACATACTGGACATCAATAGCATGAGAAAGCAGGATCTGGTCTCCCCTAAACAATATGCATTGAATTGATTTACTGAATTTAGATGCTAAAGAGGTTATGACACCTAAAATAAACACTGTATATACTTCCCTCAGGCTCTCTGTGCATACATTGGGTGCCCCAGCACCCAGGTTACTAATGCAAGAAGGCAACATGACACCTTATGACATAACACAACAATTCCTGAGTTTCTCTGGGAATTTATCTCCCTGTAGTGATGATGGTGATTCTAGCAGCATTGAAGACCCTATACACAGATGCAGTAACTTTGCCAAGCCAAGTAAGTTTGCCTGGTATTTCTCACAAGTAAACTCTCTGTACGACAGCATAATTTTAAAACCAAGTTAATTTTTGGCCATATGTTTTATGCAGCAAAAATTATTCTAAAGAAGAGTTTAGCTTAAACGATCTAGCCTTGTGGCCAGCAGGTTGAGGGAGCTGATTCTCCCCTTCTACTCTGCTCTCATGAGACCCCACCTGGAGTACTGTGTTCAGCTCTGGGGCCCCCAACATAGGAAACACATGGAGGTGCTCAAGCAGGTCATGGGGCCATGAAGATGATCAGGGGGCTGCAGCACCTCTCCTATGAGAACAGGGTGAAATAGCTGGGGTGGTTCAGCCTGGAGAAGAGAAGTCTCCACGGACACCTTACTGTGGCCTTTCAATATATAAAGGGGGCTTATAAGAAAGATGGAGAGAAACTGTTCACCCAGGATCTGTAGCGATAGGACAAGGGGTAATGGTTTTAAAGTGGAAGAGAGTAGGCTTAGATTAGATGTGAGGAAGAAGTTCTTCACTGTGGGGGTGGTGAGGCACTGGAGCAGGTTGCCCAGAGAGGCTGTGGATGCCCCATCCCTGGCAGTGTTCAGGGCCAGGCTGGATGGGGCTTTGGGCAACCTGGTCTGGTGGAAGGTGTCTCTGCCCCAGCCCGGAAGGGATCTTTAAAGTCCCTCCCAAGACAAACCATTCTGATTATATGATCTTTTTGGTCAACCTCAAGTAAAACTGCTTTGAGTCCACTAAAAGGCTAATCCTAAACCACTTGTTTAGTAAACCTGACCTTGTATATCTGACCTGTCCTTTCAATGTTTGAAAACTCCCTAGAAGAATTTTGCAAGTTTCATCCAATGAAATATCACCTTGGAGAGCAGTCTTTTCCCTCCCTATTGCCTTAAATAAAAAAAAAAAAAATCTACTTTATTTAAAAGGCTTTTTGGATATTATGACAGCCTGTTTCAGTCTGCTGTTACAATCTGCAACAATGTTTTGAAGAGCACAGATGAAAGGCTGAACATGTCATAATCCACCTTTAGTAAGACATTGTGCAAAAATGCACACATATATACTGTGTCTACCATATATATATATACTATGTCTACAGTATTTGGGATGTACCAATCGTAAATTTTGAATCAGTTTACAAAAATCTTATGATTAGCTATAGATACATAATTTAAAATACTGGGTTTTACTCACCTTTTGGGTTTGAAGCATTTAAGGTACAGGTTGTCAAATCTGTGCAACTATGAGGTATATGTTACGCATTGTAAAGCAAGAATGAGACAGAGGCAGCTAAAAGAGGATGACATAAAGGTAGGGAGAAAGTGGGCGGGGGAGGCTTAAATGGTTTCTATGGCATTTTATTCTTGGAGGAAGAGCTGTAGGAAAAATAATAGATAACACAAGACCAGTGATAAAGTCACCGAATTCAGAGACACTGTACCTGGATGCATATCCTACAGGATTTAGACACCAGTTTTGAAATGTTTCATACAGCATGATATGACTATTTTAAGGATAAGAGGAGGAAAATGAAATTAATTCCCTCCTCAAACAAAATAAACGTTCTCTTTTATATTAATGAAACTACAGGTAAAAGCTTAAATAGAATGGATAGTAGGGTCATATATAATTTAGAAGATTGGATATTAACACAGAATTTAAACCTTTAATATATGAGTATTGAAAATTCAAAGGATTCTCCAAGTTTCTGCAGTATTCAGTCTCCCACTTACCAAAATCCAGTCTGCCTTTACTTAATCTTCTAAATTGCTACACCAATTGCTGCATCATTTTCAGAATTCACATCTCATACTGTAATACGGATCTTCATACTGCAATTCTTCAGATAGCTGTGCTTAGTAAAAGCATTCCTTCATTTTTAATAACTTCAACAACAAATGAAGTAATACAAGAAATACATATATCTCCTTCCTCCTTGTTTATGTGCTTTTCAGAAAATTGCTTCCTACCTTCATTCTGCTGAAGCTCACAGAAGATAGTAATTAACACACCATGTGTTCTAGCCAAATGCTATATAATACTTTCATTTTCACACAGCTCAGCTTCTGTAGCAAAGACCAATATCACACACCTGCATGCCTTCCAGGAAACATACTCCAAAAAATCACTGCACAATAATAGGCCTGATCACTTATAATTGTTTATGAAACTGTAAAAGGTTACCTACAGCTTTTGCAAGGCAATATCTGAGATACCACAGTTACTTTTCATGCTAAGTACACAGAAAATCTGCAGTAACACAAAGATACTATAATATACAATTATTTCCAGGAATAACTTTCTTTTGAGAATGTCTATACGCCTGGTAAATAAAATCTGTTAGTATATTTGGGGAACCTGGAATAGACACCAAGGTTTTGAAGAGGCATTTCTACACCCTCATTATATTATTCTTTAGTTTTAACCTAGAATTCTATTATATTTTTTAAATTTTATACAGCTACATATAAAGATGTCATTCTCATAGAAATCTAGAAATGTTGGTTGGAAAGAATCCCTGAAGGTCATCTAGTAAAACTTTTTGTTTCAAGACAGGCTAATGCTAAAAGGGGATCAAGGTAACCATGTGGCTTTTGGTGTGTGGTTTGGTTTTGCTTTGGTTTTTTTTTCCTTAAATGAAATGAATTTTCAATTCAGAATTCTAAAAATTCCTATTTCAGTGGAAACATAGCTTGACATTTAATGTTTGCAAATATAATTATGCATATTTTACATAATTTTCCTCAGAGTTTCAATCAGACAATTTTGTCTCCAGTGGTTCAGTGGATTTATTTTAACAAAGAATGCTATTTTCAATTAATAAAATCTTAAAATTATTAGAGCTTGTCATTTGTCATTTTCCTTCTAAGTATAATTATTTTACATTTTGTCCTGAGCTTTTAATTTTATCTTCTCCTAAGTGAACATATAAACTGTCTGGCACATTTATGACATTGATGGTGTTTGATATAAAATCCAGCAGATTAAGTTTCATGGGGAAAAATTTTTGAATCTAAGAAAGGGGAATTAAACTTGTCCAAAGAATGGACATTTACACTCCACAGCTGAAGACAGTGTAATGAAAATATCTGTTGTAACTGCCAGAGGTTACACCCTGTTCTTCTTCGAAATAACTTTGTAGTACTTTTCCAGGTAACAGTCGACTTAATATGAAACACCTGTAGCCAGGGGGATGCTTGAGAAGAGTAAATCCATAGAGGGCAACTGGTTCATCCCTGTGCTGTAGTAATCCAGAGCGCAGTAGTTCTGCTAATGTGTTTTTTTAAGACCCCATACTGCATTGAAGTGTAGAGAACTAAAGTGAGTTAAAATGCTTGCTAAAGTTACTACAGTATTTATGGAATATTTAATTTAATAGAGCTTAATTCCCTGTTGAATCTCATTTCATTGTATCTACAAAGTCAGTAGAGCACTCTAATGTCTCTAGGCTCCTCCCTCCCAAATGCCTCTTACACTTGGCTTGATTTTTAGCACGATACAGATAGCAGTAGGATTATTCATGTTCTTGAAGTTGACAATATGTTTATGTAAGGAGTGAGGAATCTTTTGTAATGCCATATTTATGAAAGGTCGGAAGAGTGTGTTTCTTTAAAGAATTCAAATGACAAAGGAAAGCAGACCTTTAATTAAGTACAAAAGTGCCCATATGTCTAATTTATTTTGTGTGGCAATATGTCTAATTTATTATTTTGTGTGTCGATACAAGCAGCAGTGTAATACGTAGTAGATCACAATGTTGGAGAATCCTAACAATCCCGCAAAATGGAAAGGGAAGAATAAACTAGAATGGTTCTATATATGTGAGATTCATTTTCTTTGCCTGCTTATTAGATTAACATTAGTTTAACCTCAATTTTTCTCCTGTGTAGGGTGACACAAATGATTGCTTTTCATTGTTAGTGCACATTTTCTTCTCATCAGTTGCTGCCCTTAATGAAAGAGTGCTCCCCTCTATCATACAGATTAAATCATTTTAAGTTGCAGCATAAATAAATGCCTAGAAGATGTCAGCTGAAAATCTCAGTTATTTCCTAAAGCTGCAGGTGCTAGAAGTGGTGTAATGAAGTAGGGGCAGCTGCAGCCACCGGCTCTGGCCAACTGGAATATGTCTTCAGAGTGACACTGAGCATAACAAAACCCCACTATGTTTATTTCCAAGAAAGTTATCACTGCAGTTTTAAAAACAGCATAAATCAAGAGACATGCTCACAAAGTATAGCTAAAGTCACATTATCTTTATTATATCCCAATATATTTTCCTCATTACAACCTGAAATATGTTGACATAACCATTCATACTCATCTATAATGTAACTAATAACTACATTGCCAGAAAGAAAAATGAAAACAAAAGGTATTGGAAGGCTGGAATTAATCAGTTGACCCATCGAGTTATAACCAACTAGAGTAGTTGAAACTTTAAAACCTCAGGTACAAGCAAATCATAGTAAGTCCTTATGAAACTAGGAGAGAATAACAGATGAGTCCTTGTCACCTACAAACCTTTTCTTCTTCAAAATTTTCATACTGAACTCTATTTTTTTTATTTTGTGCCAGTAACACCATCTTTTATTAAGACTGCCACATAGGAGAAGGAAGATAAATTGAAAAACTTAGCATTACAGATATTGAGTACTCAAGGTTCTGTTCTTTTTGCCAGGTGCTTCATGAGAGATACAGTTCATTTTTATTAGAACAAACAAAACCAGTTTATGATATATGTGGTCACTTTGGCAAATAACAGCTAGTTGCAAGACAGCAATTATTTGAAAGGTAACAAACTTCACAAAGACTTGTCTTTAATATTTTGGGGTTTTTTAGTTGTATCATAATTGCTATCCATTATGAAATAATTCTGCCATCACAATTTTGGACTCAGGACTTTTGTGTGAAGATAGACGACCTGATCCTCTGAGGTACTAAGTGTTTACCTTAACACTGCTGCCAGTCTGAATGGTTATAACTACAAACAGTTAATGCAGGAATTTTGAAAGCATGTAATATTCACTTAGTATTTACCTAATACTGTTTGTCAAGGCGCAAATTGCAGTTTAGCCATTAGCTTTCTATTTCTTTCTGTGAGATAAGAGATTCAGAAATTGTTCAAAACCATTCAGGGGCTTGTTTTTGCTAGAGAGACCCAGCTGATGTTCTTGAATCATTTCAACCCATGGAATCAGCCACTTTTATTTTACACATTTCCAGCTTAATGCTTATGTCAGTGTGATGGACCTGATAAGAGAGTGGGTGGCCCCTTCCTTCCCAACTGCCACAGACAATTTTGTAGATTTTATTCCTATAGGATATTCCATAGGAGAAACTTACATTCCACAAACCTGGCACTGCTGGTACATTCAGAATTTTGACCTCAGTGTGGGATGGAGGGGAAGGGAAAGAAAGGGCTCCCAAATTAGTGTGTGTGGTTTCTAAAATAGAAGTGGAAATAGTGCAGAATCAAATTTAAACTCTTGAAACTTTATTTCCAGGGTAGAATGTAGCACTGTGCAAACATCCGTGAATCCAAATGGAAATCTGCTGCGCCTTCTCACCAGAACATATTCTTTTGAAATACTGCTTTTCAGCAAGGTTTGTGGACATTTATGCACATTCAAAACTGACCTTCATTCATGACCAGAAAAAAAGAATGAAAAGAAATGTGCAAAGCCTCATGAAGATTTTCTGTTTCTTACTAATACTCCGAGTTTAGGCACTGCCAGCAGTGACACTATATAAATCCTGAAAGTAACCGACAAGTCTTGGCCAAATAACAGTGACTAAGAATAATAAACAGTTCTATAAAGAGTTATAACTGTCAATTTGGACAGACAGGAGTTAAGAGAGATAAGATACAAAAGGAAGAGTTTACACTGATGGCCACCTAAGGCTTCACAGATATCCCTCTTCAGCCATTCAGAACTTTGAAGGCACCACCCCAAATTTCACAGAACTAACAGGGGTAAACAGAGTCACCTATTTCCAACATACACTTTTGTGAGATGAAGGAAAACATTAATTAATCCTACCACAGGTTTTTCATTGCACAGCTAATCAGATCCAGTCCCACATATTAAGTAGCAGAAGTGCACGACTTGTCCTCTTCCTGTATTTCACAGAAGCTTTCAGTAATGAATAGTCTTTTCTTATTATTAGTAGTATTTTTCCTTATTACAGTTCTCAACATATGGGGCCAGTATCATTATGCAATGGGAATCATTAAAAAAAAAAAAAAAAAACAAAACCTGGCTGATTTCAGTACAGCAAAGCTACCAGATATTATCAGGGCACAAACATCTCAGCAGCCAGAAAAAATTAGTCTGTACCTTCTTTAACTGCTCCAGTAATGACAGCCTTCCCCCTACTTTTTAAGGGCAAATTCTAAATCTCTACAGAATGGTATCAACTAATGTCCTTCAAATTCATCCTAGGCAGTAGTCCTATACTAAGCTTCTTTTTCTACTCTTTTTTTCCCCTCTGGACTCAGCAGCTCCTATGTCCTGTTGGTGCAAATTCAAGGAAGGAGCAGAGGAATTTCCCATCTCCTTCTCAAAGTATTTTCACTTTGACTTTCAGTGCAATAACCAACTGCCTTCAGTGCTTCCCTAGGTTATCCTGTCCAGAGTAATTCTCTTACATCAAAGGGAAAAATGGCAATTTATATCAGTCACTGGTCCAACCCTGTGTATTTGAAACCTTCACGGGTTAATCATGTACTTAATCATAACAAAGCTATAAATGCTGTTTTAACAACAATAAATGATTAAGGAGTAAGGACCACATTATGGGAATTTCCCTGGAGACTATTAGATGGTTGGAAGAAGTTGATGGCTTGATTTAGGTTTAAAATGTACACTTTTGGGGGTTATTTTTCTTTCCCATTCTATATGTTTCATTTCACTAAGCTAAGCATCATGCAGTATATCTAGCATTTTGAGGGAATTAATTCCCAGTGCATTAGTTAAGAGGGAATCAGTCATATATTTGCTAAAATCACAGGCACAGGCCTCAGCACTAGGAGTAGCAAAAGCCATGCACACTAAGAATTGTCATTGTCTGTACTCAAACACACACACACACACACACAAACATGCAGTTAACACCTAAATCAGGAAAATAATCTTTCTGTGCATATGCCTATCTGAGGATAAGAATGATGTCACTAGATCTGGTTATTGCCTCCTTGGAGGAACAGGAAATGTATACTACTTTGCAGGTAGTGTGCTCCGAAATCATTATCACTCCAAATGCAGAGAGCTGACAGCTGGTCCTTGTAGTAGGTGCAGTAGCAGAATTTTGCAGAAGTTAATGCTGAAATTTTTTTTAAATCCCTGCATACTCAGATATTTTATTTGGGACATTTACAAGGCAGCACTCGATGAAGAGATTTGGTTGGTTGGTATCAATTGCTTTGAATTTTTTGTTGGGTTTGGGGTTTTTTTTGTGGGTTTTTTTTTACCAAATATGAGAAAGGAATCCTGCCAATTAGAGAAGTGGAAATGTAACATGCTCACAAGCACACTATTTAAGCATAAATCTGCCTCATAAAGCCTACCGTGACAGGCTACCAAGCCTACAGATGTCAGGGTCTCTAGGTCAAAAGACAGCAGTGACTGCCCCATGCAGTGGGTCACAAGACTCCTAAAGCCAGGGAGACCTCTAAGTCCTGTCCCTGCCATTCCAAAGCTCCCTGCCAAGCCATCAGGCTGTTGATCCTGTATCTTGAAAAATAACTTGAGACATTTCTTGCAGTGGCCACATCCCAGAAAATCAAGGTTCCCTGCAGCTAAACACTCATCAACCTGCCTCAGCTGGTCCATGTGCCTCATTTTAATGGATGAGGGGATAAGAAATAATTTTGGTATCAGGTTATCTGGGAAAGTAACATCTTATACTATTTCCAGAATCCTGTAGGCTTTTATTGTGCATATTAAGTAAACGCATGAAAAACGGACAGAATAAAGCCAACTGAGAATGTATCCATATAGTAATGAGTACACACATAAGCAGTACCAACCTTTCATCAGCATAATTATTTCTTCTATGAAGTTGCTTGGGCTTAGCAGGTAATTTTGATCCAGCCATATTTGTAAACATACAAGTAGAATACACTACACTCAATTTATCTTTTTAATCTGAGAAACACAAGTCTTCTCATATCTGACCTCCATTTAAAGTAGTATATGTTTTTTATTGATTCAAACTATGTCATTTCATAAACTTCTTGGCTAGTTTTGCTTTGCTATTCCCTGAATTTCCATATGGAAACCCCCTTTTAGGAAACCCAAACTCAAAACAGTCCTGGAGGAACAATGTGGGTGAGCAATCTGCCCTTGAGCTACAGTGGGTTATAGCATTTCTCCTGGTTGGAAAAAACTTATTTCCTCTTCTGATTGCCACTTTACCCAGCTATGTTGTGTCATGTTCTTAGGGCTGTTGTATGGTGGGTTCTGTTACACTGAATTTGAATTTTAATTGCTGTTAAATATTAAAAGGGTTAAAAAAGGTATGTTGTTACCAGACAGTAGAAAAACAGGTCAAATTTCTTTTTGTGTGTATATACATATTTGTATCAGAGTTCTTCCTTTGAAGAGCACTGAAGTGTGTATGCATGACCACATGCATGTAACAACTGGAAGGATTTTCATCATTAATTACACCTCTAAACAATTCAGAGATGCCTGGAGGACAGCAGGAATTAGATGAAATAGATGAAAAGAGTAAAGGAAAACAGCAGGGAGAAAGAACCCTTTGTAATCCTCTCTCCCTCATTTTCTATGTATTATAGCTCTAATTACTTCCCAGATGATAAAACAAGACGTGCAGGAGAAAAAAAATATGCATATAGTAGGAGAGGAGGGTCTTGAGGTGTGTATAACTTAGTCATAATCAGCACCTTTGTGGAGCAGGCTGATCAGTCTTGTGTTAGTCTGTAGGAGCAGAGCTGGGTGCCCATCCTCGAACGAGCTGGGGGGACACTAAGCCAATTATTATAACTGGACTGCTAAAGACTGCCTCATGTCTAAATTTCTTTAGGATCAAGACCCTGTGCAGTAGCTGGAGAGGTCCTGAACAGTGCCAGAATGTAAGCTACCAAATAAATAGCAGAATCTGGTACTTGAACTTGTTCTCTCTCTTATTTATTAGCAGTGTAGGTAGACAGTGGGGCTCAGTCACAAAAGACAGATCCCTTAGCAAGTATAAAAAGGATGGCAGGTAAGATAAAAAACAGTCCTTAGATGAATGGTAAGAGTTTCATCTGTATTGTGAACATACTAAGGAGTATGTCCACATATGACCGTGTTATTCAGAGAGCACTTGAGTACTGGAGAGCATCAAAGAATCAAAATAAATGTATCAACACCCAAAGCCAAATTCAAACGGATGCATAGAGTGAGTGACAAGTGCTGTGGTGAAAACTCTCAGAGAAAACAATTGTTTCTGAATTTTAAAAAGGAGAGTAAAGGAGAGTAGCCCTAAGTATTTTAATAAGGAGATATAGCATCCTCAAAAAAATAAATCACATCCAATAACAATTTTGCAAGCAAAAGCAACCATGGATTATTTTAACACCTTTCAAAGTAGTCTTTTTCAGAGAAAACTTGACAATAGCACCATTTTTAGTTAGTGTGCTTTTTTAAAATTTTTCCTTTTTTGGAGGGGGCAAGGAGGTTAAGGCTACCAGGGAAACTGCAACCTGTAGAATGATAAGTAAGCATCCTGACATTTCATACAACATTCACACAAGTTGTCTAAACTTAGCAGAAGTTCATGAAGACTCAAGTTTTTTTTCTTTGTTGTTCTTCAAAAACACAGTAGACATAAGGGTAAAAGGTGATCACTTGATTTGGAATTGGGCCTAGGAAAAGACAGAGAGGGTTTTAGTAGAAGGCAATATGTTTTTGCAAAATAATCGTTTCAAAACCATTTTATGCAAATTCAGCTTTCTACAGTTGTAATGCAAGTATTGTTAATGTTCCTCTAATCTGTTAGCTAATTAAAAACAAAAAAAGAGAAAACCCACATTCTGGCTTCCCTGTAGCTATCCCCAGTTTCCATCAGCTGTACTAGATTCTTCTTTCTAGTCCATCCTTAACAATGCTTATGTATATTGCCCATAAATGATTTTTTTTAGAACACTTCTGTGTTTAGGTGATTAACTTTCTTTCAGATAGTGGGACATTACTGAATAAATATTTCTCATTAGGTTGTATTGTCATTATTCTTTATATTCTACCACCATGAGGAAAAAAAAGCCTGACTAGCAGTTTCCTTCTGGGTTATAGAAGGCATTCTCAGTGGAGAATAAGACTAGTATGTTTATCAGTACAGCATCTCAGTACAATTGAAAGACATTCATTTTTCTCCCCCTAACTTTCAGAAGAGTTAAATAAAAAATTACTGGTCATTTCTCTTGCAAAGTTGGATTTTTCTCACCCTTCTCTTTAGTTATTCACTGCTTTTGGAATGAACCTTTACTTTGCTGGAAGTGTTTGCTAGTTGCTTTCATGTTTGCACAAACTTCTATTGGGGAGGAGCAGCCCTTTCTTTTCTTGTGAGTGGTTTTGTCCTGCTGTTTCACATCGCAGCTGCTGTTTGCTGGTGGTCTCTGCTGCTGGTTCTCCTTCATTTGCTTCTGGTTTCTGGAGCTCTCCCAACAAAGTAGGGAAAAAAATTAAATGTTTACCCTTCTATAATTCCTTTTTTTTTTTTTTTGGGGGGGGGTGTTCTTTTTTAGTTTTACTTATTTAGTCACTGTTCAAATTGGGTACCTTACAGATGGGTGAGAATGATCTTTAACATATGTGCATCACAGACAGCATTCCAATATATGGGGGGGGTTGCAAGTATTTGCAATTAGATGTAATCTAATGCATTCCAAACACAAAAATAAATTATTATTCAGAAACATGCTTTTATGAAACATGGATTCAGGTAGAATAAGGAAGTCAGACTCAAACCTGAATTAATTTGGGGTATGGTTTAGAGTTTGGCTTTGAGGCAAAATTAAGATTAGGTTTCAGGCCTGTCTTTATACATAACAGTGGCAAATTCACATGCAATTTCTTCCTTCTTGGAGCAAAATCTGATGAAAACACAATTTGGCTGTGTCCAAATTGGAGCTATAAAAGAGGCCCCTTCTAATTTTGGATTTGACCTGGGATCAAAGCCACAGTGGTGGGTTTAGAACAGAGTGTTCACATCTGATCCTTACTCCCTGATATTGGAAAGATTTGGATATGAAGTTCTGGGTTTGGCTCATCTGTGTCAAGGAATGATAGTGAACCTTGCCAGTGGCAAGACAAGTCTCTCCTCAGCCCACTTCAATTCAAACAGAACACATCCAGTGAATTAAAACCACTAAGCAACACAAAAGACATTTAAGTGAAGAAATAATAGTCATAGAAACATCCTATGCCAGATCTTCAGCTGGCACAAAGGAGCATTTTGCCATCTGTGTCATCATTTACAGAAAACAATAGCAATTTTACCACCACCTGATTCTATGGTAAAACTTTAATCAAATCACATTCTCAGACTCAAAGACCATTGCAATTTACAGCCTCTGACTGAGATGTGGATGTAGAAACTTGCTTCTCAAAAGTGAGGTGGCCAAAGAATCTCTAGGCAGTCTCTTTTTAGATGGACACCAAATACAAATATTTATGTTTAAATTCTTTAGTGAAGAGTTTTTAACTCATGCTTTCTAAACTGCATAAAACTTTCTAAACTATATAAAGTGCTTTCAACCAAAGAGAAAAGAATTTTTTTACTCATCATAACTGCTCTGATATTTGTTTCAAGCAATTAGGGAAATTCAGTGGTGCAGGAGAACCTACTATGGCCAAAGTACTAAGTCTGGTTTCTAGTTTTGCCAGAGATTTATTTACCTTGCAACCTACAGCAAAATGCTTAGTTTCTCTGTACCTGAAAGTTTATATTTCATTCACCTTTACTTTTTTTACCCTCTTCATAATTATACTCAATGATACATGTTTTCTAGGATAAGCAAATATCTTCAGTGAGCACTTTTCTGAGGTAGTTGGAGACTGGAATGGAATTTCTTCTTAAAGCCAGTAGCTGCCTGTGGTTCAACCACCTTCTTTTGACTGAGGTTTGGAATAAGGATGAAGCTTCTATATATGAGGGGATTTCAGTCTTGGTCTACCAGATACTGAGGGAATACTGTATTCAACAGAATACACCCCAGACTTTTATAAATTTGAACAGTCTCCACCGTGTTTTCCCCTCTGCACTGCCTCACTGAAGCCAGCTCAGCCCTCCCACTCTGCTCTCTGTTCACCACGACTGAATTTCCCAGTAGCAGCCAGTCTCCATTATCTTTCATGAGAACTATACCCACCCTCTATATGGGAACTGTCCACTCAATTCCCATTATTCCTCTGTGCCCTTTGGAATTCAGATGCCTCACCCAAACCACCTTTCCATCCGCATCGTCCAGCTTGTCCTAGCCTCGCTGGTTCTTAGACCAATATGCCTGGAGAGGTGCAATCTTCCTTCAAGATCTCATTTCATTTCAGTTTATTGCTTATGGTTGTGCAGTTTTTCTCCATGGGTCTCACTTCTTGAAAAGACAACCTAATCTTTCCTCTGTTCACCATTTCAGTCCCTCATCTAAGGTTCTTTCTGTCTTGTACTGGCCTCAGACCCCCATTACATTGGGTATTGAATGGCTCTTGTCCCAACTGCATATGAAGAAAACAGATTTTTCTTCCACAGTGCACTGGCACAGCACAGCAAGCTTCTTGCTATCATTTCAGGCATATGCCAGTGCACATGAAAATGCAGAAAACTCTTGTTCATCTCCAGGGTGTATGATAGGCATATTGAAAAGTACTAAAACCACAGTTAAAATTAATTTACCTCTAATTTAGTCATCTAAAAGTTAATAAGTAAGTTAGTTCTCTGATATATTCACTATAAACTCCCATCTCAGTCTAAAACAGATGGTCACTTTGCCCCATGGTAGATCCTTGTTACGAATCACAAGAATACAGGAATGCTGCATAGCAAAGATCATAAGTTTTTAAATAAATGTGGGGGTGGGAGTGTTGGAAAGGGAGGGGAGTTAATCAGACTTGCAAGAACAACATTTACCACAATATGATTTTTAGAAATAAATGAAGGTGGGTTTGTTGGTTTGGGTTTTTTCCCCCAAAAAGAATTGTCTTAGATAAGAATTTTTAGTTCAAATGTTGAAACTAGAAAAGCAAAAACCATCTAAAAGCAGAGCTTTCTTGTGGAAAGACATAAACAAACCCAGTACCAAGTAGTGCTAGCAAATCTGTCTAGAAAGTATTTGTTGTGTATTGTAAGTAGCTGTAGCTCTGTGAAATGTATTTGGAAAGGTGGGGAGATTAACCTCATATTAGTGGCTATCTCCAGCTAAGACATTCCCCAGCATGTAATGGCAATAGGGTAGCTTTTGTGATGAGCTGTCAACAAAAGTTCTGGGCAAGAAATTAAATTTGGGTAACTCTTTTTATTCAGAAATGATACACTGGATCACTAGAGCAATTGTTATTTCCATATGGAAGACAACATGTGTGAAACACACAAAGTGCATGAATTTTGAAAAAAATAACTTGGAATGTTATGCTAATGTATCTTTAGAGACTTCTAATGTGTAATAGGTATTTACCTATTTAAGGGTTAAATTTCAACAGAATTCATTTCATTTGGCATACTATAACCATTTTAGCTTCCAAACAGGCTCAAATACTACTACTGAAGTGTTTATAACCCTGACCAAATTTTTATCCTAAACATAAAATGTGCTATAGATAATAAATTTTGCAATCATCTTGAGTTTTCAGGGGATTGATCCTGAAGTCTCTATCACAAGATTGTCCTGGGATTATCTACCTAGAGAAAATTAATTTTGTGCACATAGTTTTAAGAAATCACATTCCATATTGTCATATCTATGGCTTAGTTTTAAAATAAGGAAAAATTTTAAAACACAAAGATAAATATATTGCTATCTGTTCCTGCTCTTTAGTTTGTTAAAAAGTGTTTGTTAACTAATCACTGTTTATTATCTTATGTAATATCCAGACAGTCAAAGCTGTTGAGATTAGATCATCATCCCAGTCTTCGCGATTAGTTATTCATATAAATGCACCTGTATTGCAAATAACAGGCTTGGGGAGAGAAGAGAAGAAAAACACAACAACTTTTGGCTAATCTTGGGTGGTCTCTACCCATGTTAGATTAAATATGTTTTTTCACAACAGGTGACTTTTAAATTGTTTTCTTATGGCAACTCATTTATTCTAGTGGTTTTTGTTTGGCTCTTGTTAGTTTTCTAAGTTAATGACTGTGTGACAACATGCTGAGTACAGGTGGCAAAAGGCAATGTTAAGAATGCGGGTATTAGAGCATGTGTGTGAGGCTACCAAGGTAGAGCAAATCCTGCTTGCCTTGTTCCTGTGGGTCCTCCCTGGGGCCCATGGTTTGGAAAATGGGGACCCCTTACCTCTCCAGAGCCTGTAAGCGTCTTCAGAGAAGACACAAGCAGAACGGGAAAATCCAGAACACTCTGAAGCTGAAGCTCAGTGTGGTTTTCACAAACATCGTTTTTATTTTCTTGAATGCCAGGAGATTTCATTCATGTGTACGTGAACTACACCAAAGCGATCATCTGGATCACTAGATTTCCTTTGTCTAGTGGGCCGAGGGGAATCCTGGTGAATGAATTATGAAATTCTTCCTCATCACCCCGATTGGATGCATACACTTTGTGTCTTTCTTATCATCATCCTGGGTCCTCTATTGTTTACACTCCAAATCATCCATCCTAACAAAGGCAACAGCAGGAAAAAGCCAAGAATTGCCCATTAAGATTCAGTAGAGAGAAAACTATCCTAGCTATCAGACATAAATAGCTAAATCCCCATATCATGGCTTACAAATCACTGCTGGCAATAAACAAAATAGCGGGGCAGAAGCAACAACAAAATAATTAAAACCAGGTGCCACAGACTATACTAAATTGCAGGACAAAAGCTACATAAAGAGTATCAGCTGTGGAAGGAGCAATTAACCTGGCTAATGGGTCTGATACTTACATACCTCCCTTTCTGTCACAGAAAACATATGGTTGCAATTAGCTGACGTAAAGGAAATACCATCTGAAGCCCCTATTTTCCGATTGGGATGACCTCTGGCCCAGTCTGAAGACAGTTGGAAGTATTTGCTCAGTGTTGGTTAGCTACGTATGTAGTGGGTGGGGGGCAATTTGAACAAATAGGAGAGGATTTGCCAAGTATGTTTAAGCTACAAAACTATGCTGTACCACATAACAAACAGAGAGCATTTGAAGCAAGTTGGAACTAAAATAAACCCTATGCTACTGCCAATACCACAGTTGTTACTTAAAAAAAAAAAAAAGAGGGTTTCTACTTTATTCTCATCTGGGACTATTAGCGGCACAACAGGTTCTCAGTGGTGTGAGTGTAACACGTGTTGGGGAGGCCAAAGTTTTCAATGTGTTTGACACACACAGATCCTCACCACAGAGTATACTTCAGAATGCAGAAACATTGCAACTTTTCTTCAGGTCAATTGAGCTGTCATCTTCTCCGTCTCATCTCCTGCTTCTTTCTCTGCTCTGTCTTGGATGGTTCCATAAGATGCACATAGAACCTTTGTTCTAGGCTTTTCAAGTGGCTGTAGTCCATTCAGTATGTCTTTTTCCTGAATCATCTTCTTCTGAGAAAAAAAAATATTCCTTATAACGAAAAATGTATTTACTGCAAAGAATTGCAACATTTTGCAGCATCTTTGAAACTATGACATGCAAAAAAAAGTGATATATTTCTCTTTCAAATCCTAGATGTCAGTTTAAAATTTTATGAAACACTCATTAAAGTTCTAAAGTTCTGAGGAAAAAAAATTAAGGTACTCCCATTTCATTTTTAGAAAACAAGATGGCTTAGTTCTATTAAGTTCAGTAAGACTTTTCTATGGAGTTCATTATTTGCAAATATTGTACATTTGGAATGACTATGCCCAAGTTAACTCAAAATATATATTTAACAGATATGATAATCAAAATCTGTGGGAGTTTATTTTGTTGATTTTCTACAGCTTAATATAAAACAGAACACCTAATATGTATGTATGTATTTATTTGCTATATTTTAGATACAACATGAAAGAATTCAGGGAATCCATATTTCTAAGGGAATATAATAATAGAATTTCATCATCTAAAATCACTTAGATCTTATGTTGTATTACACACCTTTAGGAATAGGCTGTGCAAGTAAGTGATTGTTGATTTTTTTTTCGTCTGCCAACATACTCCAGAATTTTTTTAGTCTTCTTATGTAAAAAAATGAACAATTCTTATGTAGCTCAATGTTTTTCATATTATAGCAAAAGGCTGTGTTTCCCTACCCCAAAACTCGACAGGTTCAGTATTCCCATTCATACAGATACATTGGAGATATCCAAAAAGAATGACTTGTGGAACACATTTTAGCTTTTTTTTTCCAATGAGGAGGCCACTAAGCTTGGAAGGATGCCAGATAGTGATAATCATCAGTCCTTCTGGGGCTGTTTTATAACTTTGCAGCTGTATTGTTGGCTACAATTTGCAGTCCCAGAGATACTGCTTTGTCTGGTTTTGTTTTTCTGTTGGATTGGATAGGAGGCACTTTTCCTTAAAAAAAAAAAAGAAAACAAAAGGCAAAAAAGTGCAACTTTTTAAGGGGAAGGGGAGCTGTTGCATCTTTCAGTCGCTGTAATGTCAACACCACTTAGGACAGATTTCAGGCATTCACCATTCTTAGACTCTTCCAGCTGCCTGCACTGTGAGTTGTTAAAAGACCAGAACATGAGCCATAAAATGTGTCTGTGGGTGTTAGCTAACAATTTGCAGGTGCATATCATCCCAGTAAAGCTTTCAAATTATATGCAATTTATAAGCTATGTTTGAAGCTCGTAATAGTTATGTCTGAGCAAATTAGTATCTTTTTTTGGCTTCAGTTTTTGAGAGTCCATCACATTGGTGGGGGAGGGGACAAGAAGGAAAGATCATTCTTTCAAACATGCAGAAGTCAGACAAAAAGGTTCTTGCATTCAGTTTTTGCTAAATTAATTGGGACAGGAAGAAGTATTGTTCCAAAGACTTTAAGTTTACGTTTTCCATAGTGCACCTGGAAAGGGAGAGGCAAGCATTTTTTTCCCTGACTGAAAGCTGAAATTAGGGGTGAGTAATGATTTGGGAAAAAAAAGGAATAATCTACAAATATTCACCAGTTATTAATCCATCCTTTAATGAGATTTGCACCCTTCTTATTTTTCTTACATTTCTCTAGAATTCAATCCTTAAAATCTTGGTTCAAGTACAAAACTGAGCACCAGCAGTTGTTACTGTTAAATCTGCCGTGGAACATGTTAAACGTTTGCAGTTCTGCTTTGAACAAACTGTTTAACCGGCTCCTTTCTCTCTATGAGATTCCAACATCATGGAGGTGTTCATGGCTTTCACCAAGTGGCTGTCAGTTGCACAGTTGATGGAGTTCTATACTAGAGGAAGTTTGGCATGATGAAGCTCCAGAATCTTGCCTTTTAATCCCAAAGTGCCCCAAAAGAGCAAAGCTGCAAACTCCATAGGTGTAATGTTGGGAATGTGCTTCAAATGACAGAAAAGGTTACAAAAGCTGGTTATGTTCTCTTCTAGGCATATTGGGTAGGATTCATTTAACTGCCTATGGACAGCTACAGTGCAGGTGTCTGCGTCCAGACTAGTCACTCCCTGTATGCATGATGTACTTGAGGGTGAAGCACAGACCATTTGATAAACTATTGAGCAGAGGGAAAAGAAACCCTTTTATTTCATAGTTAAAGAAATAGACTGGCCATTTTCTAGGCTTTAGAGAAGAATCAAATGGTAATTATGTGTGTTCAGCAAGTATGGAATATATCTAAAGATAAGAAGGATTTGGGGTGCTTATAGAGCAAACATGACAGATTAGGCGTGCTGGAAATTTGTACTTAAAAAATTGGATTTCCTAAACTAGTGAAAATTTTTCTTTAGACTTATTTTTATATATATGTATGAAAATACATTTTTATATATAAATCTAAACTTATATATTTATAGATGTAAATATATGTATAAACTAACTGCATTTCGCTACTGTTCAGCATTAAAATGACACAATTATATCCAGTTTAATGCCATTTTATCTTATCATGATTAGAATTATGGTAATAAATTCTAATTAAATTATTCATTGTTGGCTAGCTATGCAATTCCAATGGGTTGCCACTACTCTTTTCAGTCTAGTGTTTGAGTAACACAGTAGCGGCTACATAGCAAAGGAAGGCAGGTATGGATATGTTGATACAGAATCAGAGCCTCCAGAGGTGCGATGCTGAACTCTAAGAACAGGTCCATAACAGAAGAATGCCATGCTGTGTCTAAAGATGCTTCAAGCATATTTGATGATGACAGTTAAAGTCCAATTATCTCCAAAAAGATTACTCCTGAGATAAATGTCATCAAAGACAGCAGCACGTAGAAAATGTAATCACCTCTGTTTTAGGAAAAATATATAGTTACCCAATGGGGCCATACAGAAATTGAGCTGTGAGAAAAACTAATATGATACAGAAATAAGAGAGGTGGGGGGAAGCACAATTTAGGCATTATTTCTCTTTGGAATGATTAGAGAAAAAATACATTTTCACAGAATAATTGAAAAAAACTACTCTTTTTTTGTAGGAAAAAATGAAAAACAAACATAACAAAACACAAGTTCAAAATATTTTTTCAAAGCTGAATAACTGTTCTTATCTCTGAAAATATCCCTTCAGGCAGTTAGGCTTGATTAATAATCATGCTCTGTATAACAAAAAAGCCCCCTATTGCTAAGACATTTCAAATTAAATTAATTCCATCCTGATGAAGGAAAAAAAATAAATTAGTCAAAAAAGCTGCTTATATGGGGTTATAGTAATTAAAACTTTTTTTTAATTCTTGAATTTAGAGTCCTTCTGAAAGTGTTAAGGTTTTTATTTCATCACATCTTTTAAAATTAATTATATGCATCAAACTGAGTGGCAGTTTAGTAAGAGGGATGATACTTACCAAGTGATACTAAATGTACATTTTGATTTTCATTTCATACTCCAATAGGAAAAAAAAGGGGGCATGCTTAGCCTTGAGGATCTATCACTGTAAAATCTAAATTACTGGAGATTTTCTTTTAAAGTTTCTCTGTCATCTGAAAATTTGCTATATGAAGATTTTAATGTTACATGCTTTGTGAAACAACTTACATATTCCAGGTTGCACTGTAACATTTTCAGACATATATACACTAGTATTGACTAGCAACACTATTAATGTAAAAAAGAAGACAACAAATTGTAATAAAAAGCAAAACCAGACAAATTTTTCCCTTCTGGTCTATGTATAGAGTTCACCTGGAGACACAATGAAAATATTTGAAGGCTGAAGACGGCCCTAAGAAAGGAACTGAAAAAGAGCAGCAAAGTGTCAGCTTTTTTCCTCAAATGCCACACTTTTTCCCTGTGGCTGGCTATTTTCATTTTATTTTATTTCTGCTGTATTAAAATAGTTAACCCAGAACTCCAGTGAGAAATAGTCTTTCCCTTTTTGGAGGGGCCTGGGGACATAGAATGCAACAGCAATAGGCAATCTTTCCTACAAACAATCATGCAACAGACTGAAAACACAAATAACACATGTGGGAAACAGTTATGCGCAGATTTTCAGCTCATTCTGCAAAAAGACTGAAATATAGTATAGTTAACCTCAGTGCACTTCTTGTAGAGTGGAGCCACTCAGGATTCTTTGTCTTTGTAAAGAACTTGAGATCTGTGTGTGAGAAGAGAAAGGCAAGTCCAAAACATTACTCTATTACCATAGAAAGCCAGAATAAAGTTTCAGGACTGTGTGTCTTACTAGAAAGAAACTAAAGAATGAAAGAGGGGTTTTTTTTTGTTTTAGTTTGGTTTTCAATATTTTTTTTAATGGCTTCTGATCTTATGTGTTCCTCTGGCCAAGCTACATACTGAAAGTTTAGTGTCCAGGACCATACTTCAGGTCTCAAGAAGGTTTTTACTACAACCTTGTTTCTCTGAGATTTGTTGGAATTTAACATCTCTATGACCTAAATCACTGATCACTCTTCAAGCAACATTTCTTCAGCTGCAATGAATATGCAACCACTTCAAGTTTTATACAGCTGATTTCCCCAAAGTCTTTGCAGATAACCTTTCCCCTCACGAAAAAAAAAAAGAAGCAGATACACACACACACACACACACACAAAATCGACACAAAAACCCCAGGCAAAACAAAATCCTGTAAATGCTATTTCAAGCTACTGTTACATCTATTTAGAATTAAGTTCCTTTGGTAAAATTTTCCACAGTATTTGCTTCTGTTAGGTGTTCTTGCTTTTCTCTCCATCTTCATGGTAGTTATGACATTTTCAGTACAATATGGTTATTTTATTTCTTTCTACAGATAAACTGGGTGGGTTTTTTCTCAATTATAATCAACTTCTATTTTAGTATTCCTGTCCTACTGTAGTATTCTTGTCCTACTGTAGTAGTAACTTCTCGCTGGGAATTAATGGAAAGTCAGCCTCTAGTTACTGCTTAAACATAGGAAAAAGAGTATTTGTGACTCCCAAAGTATAAAATAATATCAATTTTTTCAGTATATTATATTCAGTAAGAAATTATAATATATTTATATCACTTATTATAACCAAGATTACATTTTTTAAATTAAGGGAAACTGAAATGTCCCTAACCTTGTTTGGTTCATTAGAAAGCTTCTTTCTTGGGTTTTGTTTTTTAAGAAAACATAGTTTCATTTTTAAATTTGGCTTTCTCTAGAAGAAAAAAATCTTCAAAAAGGTCTGAAAAACAAATTCTTCAGTTTTCAGACAACTGGCACAATGTTTTTCATAACTGCAAGCAGGCCTATAGTCATTTGAAGTAGTGCCATAGTGCACTGAAGGCAGTTCATGTTCCATCTTCTAGGCTCATTGCTTTGTCGAGACTTCTACCATTGATAGCTGAGCCACGTGAACTGGCTAGGACACAGCAAAAGGGATTTGTGACAGGAAATATAGTCCAGTTCAGATGAAGCAATTTAGGATTTAACAGAAGGATGCAGAATTCTAACTTTCCTCTTCCAAATTACATGAAGAATCATAGCATTATTTTAAATGCAATTATTTCTCTTCTATTTAATGTGTCTAGTATTTTCCAAAGAAGCCAAATACGTCTTCAGAAAGCTTCAGATAATTCCACCAAATCCAGTCATATGAATTCTTGATCAAAAATCTGCTTTCAGGTTCAACAGGTTGGTTTGTTCATTTGTTTGTTTGTTTTAATGTAGATCTTATGGGGAAAGAGCAAAGCTACAATCCTTCCCTCCATTAAGTGGCAATTACTCATCCTTTCCCAGGTCAGTCTTCTTAAATCGGATCACTCTTATTAAAAAACTTAAAATTTGCATAAAGGAATGTAAGCATTTTATTAAAACCAGAAAGTTAAATGAAGACTTGAGAGATAAAAATAATATAGTTTTCCTATCTGCTGGCAGGAAAGGGTACGAGTGTCAGAATATTTAAATGTATGGCAAGTCATGTTATGGATGAGAGGACTGGAAGCATTTTGTGAACCCTCTAGAACTTACTTTCAAAGGTTTTGATGTCAGGAAAATTGTTCTATTTTAGCAAACATTATTCCCCGTCATTTAAAGCATTGTTTGTCAAGACAGACATGAATAATAAAATCTGGGGGTTTTAAATTAATGGAGCATTTAGCCAAGCCACCAGTAAAGATTTTTGTGTGGAAATAAGTCTTGCTCTTTTCCTAAAACTACTGAAAGATATGCTCTATACTTTTGTATAGAAAGCCAGACACCTTCAGTTTTGCCAGAGATAAATTTAACTACAATCTCAGAAGGTTCTGAATTATGTTGTAATTTATAACATACATTCTGAATTTTCTCGCATTCCTCTGCCATGTGTATGTGAAGGGAAGATGAGCAACTAAATATTATCTGACTAGGAAATAGGGAGTTTGGCCCCTTTGGATCACAGGTTTCAGATGGGCAGAAAGACCCAAACCCATCTTAATTGATTAGGACTTTTTGTTAATTAGCACTCCATTAGAAAGTGAAGGTTATGAAACTGATGGTAGTTATATGATTATATATATATTTATATGTATATATATATACACCCTGGATTTATGAGGAATATAAAACTGTTTTATTAAGCATACATTCAGACAATTTGGTTACACATTTTTTAGAGAGTTCATTTGTTGATTCCTGACTATTAGTGGGATTTATGTCAGGGACACATGTGGCTATATCAGCTGCAATCTAAGTTTCTTAAGAACCTAATGTAACAGGTTCTTACTGATGTAAACTCTGTGCAAAATTAAGAATACATATTATCTACTTTGTTTTGGAGGTTGGATAAACAGAATCCTCTTTGATCAGAGACCTATACATTCAAAGTGAAGGCTTTTCTCAATACTTGCACAATATTTCCCACAGTGATGTTTACAAGTAAGCTTAGAATTTAACTATGCTTTGTGATCTCCACTCCCATGTTTCCTTTGTTCACACTGATAAGTGCAACAGTGATTTCAGACTACTTCTGGGCAGTATGAGGAGTATTTTGCACATAATCAAACACTTTTCGCTAATTATTTGCTTTCTTTTTCAGTCTCCCTTTTTTTCTCTGTTTTCCTCTACATTGTTGTTCCCTTCATAAAGCACTTTGTAAAAAAATGCACAAATCTAAATGATAGAACAAATTACAAGAAGCAATGGAATCTTGCTCCTAATATGTAAAAACCATAATGGACTGAAACTAGCAACTTAATATTGACAGCATTTGTCATCAGCTGCATACAGAAGAGAGCAAAATCAAATTCATGGAAGGAGAAGAAATGTATTTTTAGTCAAAGGATACCTATTAGAATAAATAGGATTACACCTAACTAATAGCTGCCTTCAGAGAAACTGATAAAAAACCCACTGCTTTACTCATACCTACACTGCATTGACAAGAAAGAAGCAGCAGTGGGAAAAGAAAGCTGTAACAAGGAAATAAAGTAAATAATACAGCTTATTTAAAAAAAAAAGAAAAAAAAGAAGAAGAAAATATCCCAAACAGTTGTCACCTAACTATTCAAAGTGCCATTTCCACTGCAAAGAAAAGGCATTTGAAATTTCTGGATTCAATCTGGTTGATAATCAACCCACTGAAGTCAATGCAAGACTCTTTACTAGCTTTAGTGATAAAAGAAAAAGCCTGCATAGAAGAGACAATAGAAATTCCTATTTATAAGATGGGACAGTTAACCTGTTGTACAGTATCAAGGAACTTCTAAGTGAAAGTAAATGCAGGTTTTGCCCTTTTGAAGGCTTTATCTCTTTCCTCATATGTTCTTCCGACACTTCAGTGTAAATGAAAGTCAAACATGAAATGTGTTCCTGAAATTCTCCATTAGAATAGAATAGATTATTTCAGTTGGAAGGGACCTACAGTGATCACCTAGTCCAACTGCCTGACTGCTTCAGGGCTGAGCAAAAGTTAAAGCGTG
Source organism: Elanus axillaris (assembly GCA_026212715.1). NCBI lineage: Eukaryota > Metazoa > Chordata > Aves > Accipitriformes > Accipitridae > Elanus > Elanus axillaris. Next base: position 13,774,266 of record JANZLQ010000008.1, read on the forward strand.
TTATTAAGAGCATGGTCCAAATGCCTCTTAAAAACTCACAGGCTTGGGACATTGACCACCTCTCTAGGAAGCCTGTTCCAGTGTTTGACCA
>JANZLQ010000008.1:13777977-13817554 GCA_026212715.1 Elanus axillaris
GGGGAAGAGACCTGTTCAAGTTTCCATAACTCAGCATCATCTTCTGCCATATTACTCACCAAATCTTTCATGAATTAAAGAATAATTTATTGTGTTTGGGTATCTGGCTAATGAGCTATTTTATATAGTTATTTTCTTAGAGTATTCTGCCTCATCAATTAGAGTAAGAAAAACAAAACAGTAACCCTTTTCCCCCAAAGATGTAACATTTGAATTGTGATGATCACTTTGGAGAAAAATTTAGACTTGTTTTTTAGAGATTATAATTTGATTTTCTTGGTAGAAGAAAAATAAACCAAGTGAACATGGAGTAACTACAACATGAAGGACCAGCTTTTTCCTCTAGCCCTGGTGAATGTTTAAATACCCAGCAGTTAGTGTGGTTGAAAGATTCATCAAACATGAGGACATCTGGCAAACTAGGATCTGTCGATATTATCAGTCTGTATACCATCCCTCAAAGAAAACTGTCCTCCAGATCATGGAAATTTTGCAATTTTCAGCCTCATTTTTCATTCAAGTGAAATGTAACAGGCTTTTACATGCAGTATTTTTTTTTTTAGTCAACATTTCAGTCTTACTTGGCTGGATCCTCAGTTGTCAATCTGCATAACTCTAGGAATATCTAGGGAGCCGTGCTGATATATATGCCAGCTGTGGAAATGATCTGAGGAATACAAGCTGATTGATCCATCACAAAAAATGTAAAGAAGTGTCCATTTAATCTATGTACCAAGCAACATCACAAACACATTTATCAAAAGTATTTGACATAATCAAAATAAGTGACCCAACATACTGGGCAGGTGCATTTTTGGTGCCACAGGAAGGATGGACTGATGTATTTTCTTCCCACCTTCCAATTCATAAGTTATCATGGGACCAGTTAGAGTAAGAATTTGTATTTAAGAAGTTCTTCACAAACTGGAATCTGTGTATTCAGGCTAACAAGCAGGGAAGAAAAGGAGAGTAAATAATTATAAGGAGAAGGAATGCAGTGAAAATATCAAGTAGGCAAAGTCCAGCGTTGGTAGCATAGCATAGAAATTAACGTTGAGGAAAATGTGTCTTTCTATTTGGACCTCCTTTTTGACCTGTAACCTTTGGGATGGGAACTTTATTTACTTCCCTGGGTGGAGGCTGAGAAACAGCTGTTCCTACAAAGGCAGATAACTTATCCTCCCCTTTACTGTGGTTCAAATCCTACTCCCCAAATCACCCCCATTACACAGACAATTTAAATCCTGGTCTGTCTTGGTTTTATCCAGGATGAAACGTAGGTTTTTCTTGTTCTGGGAAAAGACTTTTCCACAGACTACATCCAGGCAGTGGAAGGGAGTTTTATACCTCTGCTTGATCAGTCACCTATCATCCTCGTCAGGTCTTTCACACTCCACACCCTTAGGTGCCCTCATATCATTCTCTAAAATGTGCAGCACATGCTCTGCTTCATTGAAGAGCATTATTCTGGTGAGCCCTTGCATTATTTCAGACACTTTAAACAAACAAACAAAAAGAAACCCCTCCCAAAACTACCAAAAAAAAAAGAAAAAACTCTCAAATAAAAGTAATTAATATGTCTCTAGGTCCTGCTAGGTGGGTCCAAGAAAAGGCCAATACAGGAAAACACAATCAGTCTGTTCTGTACGGGACTATCATTGAGAAGTGTGGATGCAAACTGATCTGCTGTTTCTGGCATGAGAACGAGAGATTGTTCTCTAAGTGGATACCTTTCATAGTGTGGATCTACCAAAGCACTCTCAGAGCTATGGCTATACGATAGTTTTCATCCTTAGACTGACAAAGTGGGTTTTTTTTCTTTTTTAACTTTTGGTGTGTTTAGTCTTTTTAAATTAACCAGTTGGAGGAAAAAATGTATAAATATCTATATAACAAAAAAGTGTTAAAGTGGAGCATCTGCATTTAGGCAAAAAAGGACATACTCTGTGTATATGGTTTATTTCTCTTTAGCAAGATCTTTTCTACAGAAAACTAAAGAAACAGAGGAGGCTTCCTTAAATGAGCACATATTGTGTCCTTCACTAACTTTACTTCATGTAATGGAAAAAGACACAAAAGTGAATGTTACCTAATTTGGCTAGTTTAATCTTTTGACTACATGCAAATAGCTCAGCAAATCTATGGTATAAGAAAGACTATACATCTGGTTTATATGGAAGCAAGTTTGCCTAGAAGTTCATGGAAATTTTATTAGTATGGTCTTTCCTAGCCTCAAAAGAAAAACAGGATCTTTAATAAAAGTCAACTTTCTCCTATTAAATTGGATTTAAAAGAAAATATAATTTGTAGAAATAAACCTTCTTTATTAATGATGACAAATCTCTGTATGTATAAGAAGAATTTAGGTCATTCTTTTATGTCCTGTTATTAATATAACTTTTAAAAATATATGAGAGCTATTTTTTACTATATTACCACTGAAAACAGTTGAAACCTTTTAGAGCAGGATAATACAAGTCACCATGTAAGGAAAAGTGTGATGAAGGAAGAAAAGGTTATCTATAATAAAAAAATATATCAACCCTTTAAAGAAGTCTATCCATCTAAGAATGGCATATGTACAACTTACTGATTCTCAGGTATGACTTATAGCCTGTTAGAAATTGAAGTTGGTCTTGCTCTCAGTAGGACTGATACAAATTGAGATGAAGGGACTAGAAATTCCTCTGCTACTTCCATGGACAAAATATCCTCAGTAAGGAACAAAGAGAAGCAAACAGAAAAATCTTGTGGTGTAAAACATTTTCTCTTGCAAAAGCACCTTGTAGTTGATCCAACTTAGTGCTGACTATTGAATGGCTTTTCTGTTCAGTAAGGGTGCAAGCCATAAAAAAAGATGATAGAATAAGAACATAAAATATATATACCAAAAAAATTAGAAATTTAAGTCTGAATAAATTTATGTAGGTTCCCTCAAATAGGCAACTTTAAAAGGCAGTTCAGCTTATACTAAAATAGAGACTTAGAGATATAAGAACAACTCCTGCATATTTCTATCCACTCACTACACAGGGAACCTAGGGAGATGAGCTTGGAGTTCAACACTCGGATATCTAAATTTGGAAGATAGAAGTCGCTCTCTAAATTACAACCTACTATGGCCACATATGGACTTTCATATGTGGGCTAATACAAGAATGAATATTTAATTCTTGGTGCAAGCATATGCAAGATTTCTCTAATAGAGTTCTATACACACACTTCCATTATTTCCTTAAATCACAAAATGTGAGAGGCAAAGGCCTAGAAGGCACAGATCAAACTCATAGTTACATGACAGCTGCTGCTTATAATTCTATCAATGCAAAGCAGTCATAAACTTGGCTTTATGGGTTAGTTCCACTACTGCCAAAGTGGAACAAAGCATCTAGAAGGTACCACTGTGTCTGGTCATCAGATGGTAGATGTATAAACTGCAGCAGTAATAGTGGTAATTTGGCCAGTCCATTGTCCAGTTTCCCTCTCTAGTGTTGGCATGTGACTAAAAAGTTATTGCAGTTCTTAATTCTAATTAATTTCATCTGTTTCTCTGACATAATTCAAGTATTTTTTAGCTAAGTTGCACTTCATTGGATAGCTGGAAATATGATCTTTCTGAGCAAGAAAGGTGCCAAGCCTCTTCTAGTACTGTAAAGTGTATTGCTGTTACCTACATCGTGCCAAATCAATTATATCTGAAAGTCAATTTCTTCGTTTCCAATACTGTAATAAAACCTACTTACAAAGAACCACATAACCATGCAGACTACATTTAGTATCAAGGCTCAAATCTTTACAGAACTACTGTGTCTAGATTGATAGCGCATGGACAAGTAAATACCAAGAATGAGTTAGAATGCTTTGAATAATGACTTTGTGAAACTTTTCGCAGCCTTTTACTTGTCAAAGTTAATAACTTGCTCTAGTGATGAAGAGACATGTCTAAGACAATGCTACAGACTGATAGAGTATGTGTATGTGTTTTCCCCTTCTCAAAGCAATATAAGAAAACATGTATTAGCTTTCAGCCCAAGAAAACCAAGCAGTCCAATAAGGAAAAGTGGCCTACTGACAAATCTGTTTTATAAAAGAAAGTCTTTGAATTAGCAGCCTTCTGGGAAATATCACTACGAATTATTCAACCATCTAACTGAACTTGTCTTGAACCATTTTCCTTTTCCTTCCCTTTGAAGGGTTTTGCAGAAGCTCAAGAAAAAGTCAAAACTTCCTTGCTCCTGAATAATGAATGCAGACTGTTCCTCACTCCAGTAAACACTGCATTTTTTGTAAAGAAAGAGAACAGCTGGTGCATGAAATCAAGCTTACTCGCACTTTTCAAGAAAAATGCTCTCAAGATACATCTTTAGATAAACATCAGTCTACAATCCTTTTCTGCATTGATATGAAACCTATTAAATGGTAAAGGCAAGAATATTTGTTTTGTGTGTGTGAGGTGGTGTGTTCGACCTAGCAGAAAGGCTTCTTATCCCTCTAGGCTCCCACAGGCCTGTGGAATAAAAGTGGGTTGTGCATCAGTGGTTTTCTGTGGACTCCCACACCATGTCAAACAGCCTATGACATGGTCTTCATTGAATATATGGGAAATATTGCTTTGCAACCCGGTGCCAGGAAGGGAGCGTAGCTGGGAGAGGAGAATATGAGGGCTTAAAGATGCCGACAGTAAATGTACATTCCAGAGAGTGGTTAATGGTCAAGAAAATCAGGGGTTCACTGAGGCAAGACAGAGAGGAATGTCCAACTTGTTCTTTTGATTGATGGTCAGCAGAATGCCAAGGATCAAGAGAAAATAAGCACAAAAAGATATTTCAGTAAGGAAAACAAGGCATTAATAGTGAAAATCATGCCTAACACTGATGGTGATTTATAGTCTGGCTTGCAGACAAAACCACCAATCTGGTATTGCTAATAACATGAGAGGCATGGAAAACTCCAAGGCCTTTTTCAAAAATGATAGAGTACACAACAGCCTTAAAGTTTCTTTTGGAGGTTTGTTTCTCCTTCAGAATCTCCCGTAATCATTCAATTTGCAAGGCCATCAATCCAGAAAAAGTTCTAAGGTGCCAATTTAAGACTGAAACTGAAAATATTTCTGGTCAAGAAATACAGTTCTAGCTTCTTGCATGAGGCAGAGTAAATCTAACTTCATGATGTGAAGTAATTGGGTATGAGGCGCTTACACCTATAGAAAAACATTTATATGACAGGTTTATGTTCTGACAGTAAATATATGACAAAACCTGTTTTTTTCAGGGAGCACATGGTTTGTATATGATAAGTTATTTTTTCTAAGAAGGAATTGATTTCAAACAAACATTAATATCGCTATTTTTTTCTTAACTTTGATAAAATGTGCTCTGTAAAATGTGCTGCTCAGCTGCTCAGTTTGTCCTTTGCCCAAGGAGATTTGAATAGCAGTCTCTCAGCTTACAAAATATTCCACTGTCAGGTAACTAAGTCCTTCTATTATATGTTATCTCAACTTGTACTTAAGTAATTTATAAAAAGTTACTCCAGGCAGAAAGATTGAGAGAGACATTTGAAAATACTCCTGATGATTAGGCAATTTACCTGATAGGTTATTTATGCTGTTTCAATCCCCATTCTGAACTGGACAAAGATGTGAACAGTTAGGCTACAAGATACTCTTAGGAAGCTTATTTCAACCTTTCTTGTTGACACTGTTCCACTTCAGATAAAATGCTCAAAATGTCATTGAGATGGAGAACAAGGATAGCTCTCCAGCCTTCTAGCTAGGACACTCTCCCAGGAGATGGGAACGCATTGACTGCCTCTCTCCAGTAAATATTTAATTGAGTATATGCAGTGGAACAGTGTCAACATGAGATGTTGAGAGAGACCTTTTATGTTAGTTTAAAGTTAAGGGCAAGCATTTAAAAGTGAGAAATGTGGGTTCAAAATCATTCATGCAGAGGGGAGAACTGAATCTAGGTTTTTCATATCCTGCATGCTGCTGCTTGAGTCCCTTGAGGATATGAGAACTTCCTCTTCTTCTAGCTCCTTGAGGATTGGATTGGATTGGATTTTTTTTAATAGCACAAATAGCCACAATTTCTTCATGGATTTATTTATCAGTAACACTATTGCTTCTTACACTGTTGCCACTAACAGATGTCCACGACTGAAAAGTGATGCCGAGTTCCTAGTTGCAACCCCTAAATATCTAGGACAGAGCAGCAATGTGTGTTCATTAAAAAGAAAGCGCATTGGTTAGTCTTGTTAAACAAAACAAAACAAATTTCACTCATTTTTTTTAAGACAGTATTCACAGATTATATCAAATTGCAGGGGAAGCACCTGATACACTGGAGTGCAGGGCTTCTATTCAGAGAGTACTCAACAAGTTGCAGAAATAGGCTAGCAGGAACCTCATAAAGTTTAATAACAGCAAATGCAGGAACCTGAATCTGGGAAGGCAGAACTGTGCACATCTGTACAGCTAGAAAGCAGCTTTAAATAAAACCGCTTGGTGGACAACCAATCGAACATGAGGTATCAGAGTGCCCTGCTGCAGGGAGAGTTCATACAGGGCTGTACTAGCGAGAGTGCAGCCAACAGGTTGAAGGAAGTGATTGCTTCTCTGTGTTCACCATATGTGAGTCTGCATCTTCAGTACTGTGTCCTGTTTTGGGGTCCCCAGTACAGGAAAGACATGGACATACTGGAGCAGGGGGACCACCAAGCTAATCAGGCTAGAGTTCAGGTCATAGAAGGACAGAAAGGGCTGGGCTAGTTCAGCCAAGGTCAAGGAAGACTTTATGGTTCTCTGCAACTACATTACAAGGGTGTGGAGAGAAGATGGAGCCAGACTTTGAAGAGGTGCAGAGCAACAGAAGAGGAAATGGACAGAAGCTGGGGAAAGAGAAATTCTGATTATATGCAAGGAATTTTTAATACACAGAGAGGATTTTTAAACAGGTTATCCAAAGAAATTGTAGAATATCTGTCACTGGAGATATTTAGAACTTGACTGTACAAGGTCCAGAGCCACCTGCTCTAAGTAGGTCCTGCTTTGAGCAGGAGTTGGACCCAATGACTTCCAGAGGTCTCTTCTGATCTCAGTCAGTTTATGCCTCTGCTGTATTATTTTCCAATACAAAGAATTGTAGACAGTGATTTAGTAAGGGCACTATTTACATTTCCTTGCTATTCTTTGAGAATATAATTGCTATATAGCTTTAAAATTATTGGTCAATGTAAACCATTCTTTTTCTACTTTATGATACATGTCTTTGTTCTTCTCCCTATTCACCTTCTTCATTCTCCAGTCAATACACTAAAAGTATTCTGTATTTTCTAGTATCCTTTTTTCTAGTATTTTCTAGTATCTTCACATTATTTAGGGTAATAACCAATATGGCCTATTCCTTGCTTCCTTCTTCTGTCCTTCTTCCAGTAAACTGCTGCAAAATTCCTAGTGTTCCTAAAAATCAGATATATTCTTACTCTGTTTTAAATACAAAATCCTGGTCTTCCTTTTGCATATTTTTTTCCAAGATATTTAAGTAATTTTGAAATATATATATTTTTTTTTTTTTAGCTGAGAAATATGCATATGAGTAAGAGAAAGAAATAAATTTGTGATTTATCACAAGTTGACTGAAACACAATTCTCAAGTCATGGTGGGATAACTTTTGCTTCACTACCATTCAAACATTAATACAAAACTATATTATCCCTACTTTCAGATATGGACAAATACCTATTTATATGCATGTATGTTCAAGCACAGGAGTATAAGTACTCATAAACATTTCAGAAGAAAAAAAGAACCTCTCAAACTCAGTAGCAAATGTGAACACAGATGATTTATTCAGGGTTTGTGTGGATAATTTTCTTTTTGGCTTTTATATTGGAGAAAAAAATGTGTTTGCATTGGCAACACTTCTTTGCATGTACTGAGATACATACACTGCTTCTGAAACTGAGAGGCCCTTTTAAAGAAGACACACTGGAAAAGCTTTTTGCTCTTACTCGTTTAGTTTCAAAGGGGAAAAACATTGTATTCTGCCATAAACTTTCACACAGGTATTTTACGTTAGGATATATCACATGTTCTGTATTTGTAAAGTATCACAGAAATGTCATTCCACTAGTTTCCATTCCTTTTATAACTCTGTATCCAGGAGATGCAAAAGCCTTTAAAGTATGTGAGTGGTGTTGTCCCCTCGGATTTCTCTTCTTCAGCCTAGCATGAAACCTTCCATCTTGCATTATGGACCAATGGTCATTCTTGCTGCTTGAAGAATCACCTAGCATGTTAGTAAGGTATGTTAATTATATTCACTTCCAGACCTATTTCTAAATTTAAATTGCTCTGAATCTTGGTGTATTACAATTCATTATATTGTTTCAACTCACTAAGAGGTAGAATGAGCAACCAGAGAGAGAAATTTTGGAGCTGGAGCTAGATCTGAATCCAGAATTAAACTGAAAGAGTGTGGAAGGGTTAGGGTTTTCATTTGTAATATAACTTTTGAAAGCTACTTTTGGGTGAGGAGGGAAACAATCATCTAACAGATGATACTTGCTTTGCCTCAGCAAGTATGTATCTTTTAAGTCTTTCACACAAAGTTGTCTTAAAATTCTATTACATAGAATATTCAGTCTAATTTACCCTGCTGCAGCAGTTTCCACAAGTTATTAGTAGAACATAAAAATATCTGATAGGCTTAGATCCATGGCCCATCCAGGCCACTATTCTGCCTCCAGGACTGGCAGTAGGGGATGCTACTTGGGGAAAGCATGCAAACCTGGTCACAAAGCTGCTACTTCGGGAAAGCAAATCTGAAAGGGAGGAGAGATAGAGAGGCCAGGCCAAAACAAGAACAAGAACAGTTCCAAACTTCTGAGTTCAAATGGTCACTGTAACTGCATCCCATGCATCCCAACATTATACTGGAGAGGATTCAGGACGTATATCACACCTTCTCTTAACCGTGTCAATAAAAAGAAGACTCAAGGAAGCATGCTGAGAGGCAGATGTAGCATGTTCTGACCACATCTGCAGCATGAACAGTCAGGAGAACAGGGCTTTGTGGCAGGCAAAACCATGTAACTGCCAGTCCAGCTAGATGTATCATGTGACTGCGAAGAATTTCCAGCTTGTTAGGAGGTGTTATTCTGCTGTCAAATGTAAAGGTGGTTTTGCAGTTCACTTAGGCAGGAGGCTTCTTAGCTAAGCCAAGCAGAAGGGATGTAGGAGCAGCTCTCTGAGAGTAGGTCTGGTGTGCAGCCACTGCCTTCTGAGGGTCTGAATTTGGCCCTAATTTTCAATACTCAGAACATGAAGCCAGTGAAACATGTTTCTCAGGAGCAAAATGCTGCAGAAATGCAGTAAGTCATGTAAAGAAAGTTGCAAGACAGGTTGAGGTATCTTTCACTGGAGTCAGTTTAATTTGGCTGTGTCTCAAATGATACAACATGCTTACATTTAGGAAACTGAACCATGCCTCTATTCTGTACTGCTTACTTTTTTCTAGTGGTAATTCATTGAAACGAATCCTAATCATTAAGCCCCAATACAAACACCTCTATTGCAAAGCCTAACAAAGAAAAAAGAAATCTCATTCATTTTAAGTAAAACAAGAAGTTCTCTGAGCACCAGAACTCATGAAGCCTGATTTCCTATGGATTTACTTCCCATGGTTGACTGCAAGCCTTGATTGAAACTTTCCCCTAAAGTTGCTTTTCTATGTGGCTTCTTTGGTGTTTGGTAATGGGGAGGCTTAGCTGCAGTCAGCAACAGCCCACAGTCATCAACACTTCTAATATCTTTTTTCATCACTTCAGCTGCATATTTGTTAAAAAACCATCTTTATAAGAACTCTCCCTTATGCCCATTTTGACTGAAACCTGTTATAGTTTTTCAGTTTGTAAATTGTTGTTTGCTTGATTCATTTTAGGAGAGGAGGAAAGAACAGAATGAGACAGATAAAGAGAAAAAGATAAAAGAGAGACTATGAATGCGTAAGTCTTATTTCCTTAGGAAATAAGAACATCTTCAACAATAGAATGAAAGTCTTCCATAGCCATAATCAGATCTGGTCTCAAATCACACTTTTCCTGTACTAGCATATAATGCTGTCCACTGCTGATGCCATCCCATCACATTACTAACGAAATCTTCAGGAGCTAGAGAACAAAAGAAAAGCTTACTTTTAGGCTTGAGAAGCATTTTTAAAGTAAGGGCCAAGGTTTTAGAAGATGTAAACCAGCGTGGATTCTTGAAAAAGATAATTCCAGTAGCTTTTATGCACTATGAAGACAAAATCAGCAAGTAAAAACAAATAAATTCTACCCTGAGTAATTGCCAAAGGGTAGAAAGAAAGGACTGACATAGATACGCAAAATCTCAGAGTCATTGTAATAGCACCTATGGCATTATTTGAAGGAATAAGACAAACTCTTCAGGAATGATTCATTGCCACAGTACTGAAATACATAAGAATCAACACTTGTACAAACAGTTGTGTATACAGTTCATTAATTCTGAAGGGCATTTACAATACTGTCATGGGCTTACCAAGAACTTCATATTCTGCCATTACGTGAAAATATGTTCTTTCAAATAATCATAGCATTTCACTTTACCTGTCAAAAGTAGGACACTGGAAACAAGGCTGAATAAAATGTGGACCTAAAAAGAACTAACTTGAAAACTACCGCTATAGGTCTGTGGAGTATGACATATTGAAACTTCATGGGATTTCAGTCTCCTGTGTTTTCTTACCAATTGCCATTGCAATGCAAGGCAGAAATGGCACTAAATAGACTTTTACTCAATAATGATATCAAAGAACGAAATACATATACAGAAAATTATACAGTTATCACCTTCTTTGATAACAGTATCTAAATATCCTACCTGCCTACTCCTAATTCTTTTTCCCTTCACCAGGGTGTTATTTTACCATCAGAAACATATTTTAATATGTGTTTTCCAAAGTCCAGGATAATCCAAGAGTGAGTGTGTGTATTGAGAGCATACATGTGCTCTCATGCTAATTGACCCTGATCCCTCACAATAAGGACATTGAATGAAGTTTTATTTCTTATGAATACTCTTACTTGCATGGCTTATTTGCTAACCATGGGAGGTGGTCATTTAATCTGTCAAACATTTGTAAAACACCAAAAGCAATGCAACCTTTGACCTGGGTCACTGAAACTGCACCCACTTCTTGTGATTTTTCTGTTCGCCCAGCCTGTTTCATATATTTGTCCCATGCCTTATGAAGCATGCAGACAGAGTATGATCTTTGACATTCAGCCACCTGTGTCCCATACTTTTTGTGTGAAAGAAATAAATGACAGGCCTGGAGATTAAGACCAGGTCTCTCTCTCTCTCCCTCTCCCTCTCTCCCTCCCTCTCTCTCCCTCTCTCTCTCTCCTTCTTAATTCATGTGTTTTGCCAGATGAGCTGTAAGACCTATTTGTGCTTTTAAGTTATAAAAGTTTCTTTCTATTTCAACTGAACTTTTGCTAGGTATGTAGTACGTAGCTTTAAATGACCAACTATTTTTATATTTTGTGCAAAAATAATTGAGATTAGATCATTGTCCCAATACAATTGACAGTAAAGTCATCATTGGCTTCAACATGAATGATGAGAGATGCGACATTACTTTTTCACAGTACATTAAAGAAAAGAAAAAATATTTTTTTATGTGAACCGTATTTCTATTTCTCTCCTAGCCTTAATGCTGACTCCTTCCTACATTAATATAGGGATATTATTAATTTTAGTCATACTTTGGCTCAAAACATATTTCTAAGTGGGAAAAAAAGTGCAAAATGTATCAAAATATCTTTGCAGCATTTAATTATGCTTATTACCACGAAGTCATGTTAAGTCAATTAAAGTAAGGATGAACTTCAATTGTTTCAGAGGTGGACATCTTGGCCAAGGTACTCCTCCTGGTTCCCCCATAGTCAGTGCAGGGAGACAGGATCATTTTTATATCGATGAATCATTCAGTGAAGATGAGACTGCCTTCATAGTGAGAGGGAAGTTAATTTGGGCATTTTAAGGCACAGGTATCTAGTGTTTTTGTAGACACACTCGGGTATCCTGCTGGGCTATCATCTGCTCTTCTGGAAGGACAGAGATATCTCTCTCATAGGCCATATTTGTAGGCCAAATGCGGATGTCTAAAAAAGATCAGTGCTTTGTCTCAAATGATACAACATGCTTAGGAAACTGAGCATTTAGGAAACTGAGCCATGCTTCTTTTCTGGACAGCTTACTTTTTTCTAGTGGTAGTTCACTAAAATGAATTCTACTCATGCTGTTCAAATACCACAATTAATTTCAGTAGGAACACTTGTAGGTTAGGCAGAATGTTTCATTGGCTGACCCTCAGTGAACACAGTAGACTCCAGGAGCTGGTATTAGTTTAGACCAATAGTAGGTCAGTGGAACTCTGTTGACTCCAATATTTTACAGGTTTCATTAAAAGCAAAAGCTGAGCATTATTTCTTTAACACAGTAGCTGAATATCACACTACTTTTACCGTTTGTTGAAGTCATATTCAGTAGATGAACACAGTCAAGTTAATGCAGAAGTAAACTTTAGTAATGAAATTTATGTGTTTCTGGTACACAGAAGTAAGAAACATTTTAATTACTCATTTTAAAGATCATTCTCTTTAAATAATTAGTACCATGTTCAGCTTGTTCAGGTCTATTGTTTAAATTTTAATAAATGTCCAAAATTAAGATTAAACCATATCCAATAGTGTTACAGAAGCATATACAAGAAAATACTGCAATTCCCTGCATGCCATTCAAAGTAATTAGATAATAAGTAAGGTTATAAACATTAAAAAGTCAATAATAGCATGATTTCATAATTAATAATTTCATACTTCCTTTTCCATGGTGTAAGGAGATAAGGAGAAACCAAAGATCTAGCCACAGCTGCAAGAGTAACTTAAATGAAGGCAACAGCAGAATCAGTGGTTTGCAAGGCTGGGAGGAAGCCATTAAAAAATAAAACGGCAGTATCTCCTCACACTGTTGCTGCCAGATGGCTTCAATCCTTCCGTTCTTCAACTTCTGGTGAGATGGATGAGCCAAAATTAAAAAATATACCAGATGCGCTTTTTTGGACTATGTCCCATTTTATGTTCTCCTAATCAAGAATGGGGGAAGGGTGAGGGAGAATGAGCCAGATATACAGTGGCAAGTTTAAAGAGAAAAGAATAAAAAATATACAAAGACTATGAAGCATCCAAACAGGGTACAGGAAATAGAAAAGACTAGTCACAGGAAGCATACAGAAAAAACCTCATCTTTCAGCAGAAGACTAGCTAAGGAGGTAGGAAAGAAGTAATATCCAGCCATGAGCTGGCAGTAGAAAGAGAATTAGAGTAGCTATTTCCCTCCAGAGAAGCAGAAATTTATAGGCCACCATACCTATGCTGATATTAGTTTCTGTAGTGGAACCAAAAGACATGGACCTGTTAAGACTGGTCCAGATGAGGGCCATGAAAATGACCAGAGAGATGGAACACGTCTCCTATGAAAAAGGCTGAGATAGTTGGGATTTCTCAGCCTGGAGAAGAGAAGTCTCTGGGGAGACCTTGTTGTGACCTTTCAGTATGTAAAAGGGGCTTGACTTTACACGTAGTGACAGAATGAGGAGCAATGGTTTTAAACTGAAAGAGGGTAGGTTTAGACTGGGCACAAGGAAGAAATTTTTTACAATGAGGGTGGTGAGACACTGGCACAGGTTGCCCAGAGAAATTGTGGGTGCACCATCACTGGAAGTGTTCAAGGCCAGGTTGGATGGGGCTTTAAGCAGCCTCGTCTAGTGGAAGGTGTCCCCACCCACAACAGGGGGGGTGGTCTAGATGGTCTTTAAAGGCCCCTTCCAACCCAAACCATTCTATGATACTATGTTCCTATGAAGCAAGAGTGAGCCACACCTTCTAAAATATAAAGTATCTCAATGAACATAAAGTTAGCTTTCCATTATCCAAAATACTGATGGACTTGAATAATGTCAATTGCCAATAATGCAGGTGCTCAAAATTCTCTGGGCAATATGGATCAGAAACAACTCAGCTTGAATCCAGCCAAACTTACTGAACTCCAGTTCAATGCTTGCCTTGCCAAATCCAAGGAGTTTTCTGAAAAGTTAAGGAGGCATCTGTGGACTGTGAGGAACAGTACTCCAAAATATGACACAGACAAAAACCTGTGTGAATTCAGTGCTAATGCAGTGAAACCAGCCAGGAGCCAAAACTGTACTAAACCAATAATCATTCTAGCACTCTGGACAGTATAGTGCCCTCTGTCCACAGGCCAGTCCATACTATGTCTGTTAGTATCTAAGAGAGCTTGTTAATTTTGGCACAAAGTCAGATTGATCAGTTAAAATGTTGGCCAGTTGGAAATACAAGAAGTGCTAAATAGCTGCCTTAATGATAGCCAGGAATATCTAGGAACTTCTGCAGGAAGAGTGAAGAACACAGATGAGTCTAAGTTTTGAAAGAGAAAGTTCCCCAGAGAGGTCATGGTGTCCCCATCCTTGGAGATCCTTGACACCTGACTGAACATGGTACTGGACAACCTGGTCTAGCTGATTCTGTATGGGCAGGAAGGTTAAACTAGATGATCTCTATAGATCCCTTCTGACCTCAACTCTTCTGGGACTCTGGGAAGCAGAAGCAATGCTGCCCAGCTCTGCCTCCACAAAAGTACTCTTCTCAACTGTAAACCATCTCTTTCATAGCTGTCATGCACAGAGCCTAACTTTCTGTCATCATCTGCTCTTTGATCTGAAAAATTCCATCTTCCCTTTCTCCCTCACCAAATTTCCACATTCCACATATCCTTTCTGCTTCTATCCAATCACAACTGCTACACAAAGAAAATCCGACCATCTTCTCACAACAAATATTCTGCTGTCTGTACTCTCTGTACTCTGATTTCATACTGTTGTGATATAGTATGGTCAAAATAGAGATTTTTTTTCTTCAGTCTAAAAATATTGGAGTTCAACAGTTCTAGTTCAGAGAAAAAGGCCCCATTCCATGCACTGCTCGATCATATTATGCAACCTCTTAAAATTTATAGAGAATAAAAGATATTTAAAAATATTTTTTATTCTTTTTTGGTTCCCATGAAAAATGCTCAAGCCAAAATCAGACTCATTTTCTGGTGCAAGACCTCATAGATATGTCAGTTTACTTATGGTTTGGTGCTAGAGCTTCTATGAGAATTTTTCAAATCTGAGGGCATTCAGTAATTTCAAAATTTGGTATAAATCATCATCCAACTTTTAAGTAACTATTAGTTTCTTTATATCTAGTACAGTATTTGACTCTCCAGCATGAAATGGAAACTGGCAGTTTCACTTTCTGTCTGAGATCATAGGCTGTTTGATTCTTTACAGTAATGAAATACATGTCAAAAAAATTCAATGACCTCTTATATTTATTTTTTTTTAAAGTGGAATTTTGCTGGGTTTCAGGTGTGATTGTTTTATACCACTTTGAGGAGACTGAAAGTTTGATAACAGAAAAAAAAGTCAGTGGCATAATCTTTGCATGACTCACTATACTTTCATGAAGGTCATAGTATATACTTTCAGGGTAACGGAAATATTTAAAGGTATATTTGCAATTGCTTTCTTCACCTATCTAACTAATTTTAAAAAAATAGTAATATGAACACTGAGTGCTAAATTCCCTTTAAAATGTGCTTTAAAGAATACAGTAGAAATGACAATGTTGTAAAGATTCTTAATTTTTGCTATATATTTCCTTAGTGATTTCAGATTTCTGAAAGACCATGTCTGATTTTGACTTATTTTACTGGTAGTCTGGTTCAGAATGTTCTGCAAATTTGACCACACTGCCTTATTCCATTTATTTAATTCCAATCAACTTGCAGCTTGAGACATCTAATCATTGTCTTTTCTAAAAAAAAAAATAATAAAAAAAATTTTTAAAAGTATCATACCAAAGTATACAGAATGTTGAGAATACCAAACTGTTTTGTTTTTTTTTTTTTTCAAAACTGCTAAAAACTACAAAACTGGAGACGTATTTTTTGAAATACAAGTGTTAAGCTGCAAAGTCAACGAAAAACAAGTGAAATGTTTGATTTATTATGCTGAACAAACAAGAAGTAATTGCTGACCTCTGTTGAAAATACTATAGTTGATGTCAGTGAAGTTACAAACTAAGAGGGCATTCAATCAACTTCCATGGCTGTGGAGTTAGGCCATTCTTAAACAATTTGGAAATCTCAAGACAATCTTTCCCAGATAAGACTGATTTTCTTATTCTCCTCTGATTCTATACGTGGTCTAAAAGTTACTCATCTTTGCAGGAGTCATTAAAGTATTTTATATGGGTTCTTGTACTTCCTGCATTACCAAAAAATCTTTTGAAGAGAAAATAGAACTTGTATTCAACTCACCATGCTGAAGAACATTGAGCCATACCACAGAAGGCAGATTTGATGTGGTCATGAGAACCTAACACGGCAACGCAATGTCCAATTACAATCTGGAGATGTAGCAAATGTTCCAGTATGCCCATCAGTTTTACAATAACATAATGCATTTCTGGTTTGTTGGATAAAATAGACATTTATTTTAATGACAAATACTTCAGAAATAAGTCACTAGGACTTCAAGTTGAATTAGTGTAGTTATGAAAGATGTGATTTGCAACTGGTTGGCAGCTGCTTTTGGTTAGAATGTTTTTAATCTCTGCAGCATAGAAATGTGCTTCCCATAGTTAACGGATGTATTATTGGCAAAGGACAATGAAATAAATTCCAGATTCTATTCATCCTCCACAGTGATGTTCTTTATCATAAAAAACAATTACTTCACTTGTTTCATTGCTGTCTTGATAAAAATCAAGGCCTCATTTAACCTCATGCTAGAGGCAAGTAGAGTGTTCTCTAATGGAACTGATTTCTTATTTCCTACCTTTGATCCTTGTGAGTCAACCAACCATATGAGGCCACAAATTCAGAGGTTACTTTAAAGCATGTCTTGTGATTTTTGCTTCATAATAATTTCCACAGGACAGTAAAGCTTTTGTTTTTCTATGCAATTTTCTTTATTACCAGCTTTTATGAGTCTGGGTGAAAGTTGTATGGCAGTTTTATGATACAGCCCTGCTAAAGAGAGCCAGATCCTTATCATGGAAATCCTTGGCATGCTTCATCAAGGCTAACTGAGCTGTGCTGATTAACATGGGCAAAAAACAGGGATAATCCCTGGTTTAGGAAATAATTGTAAATTTAGCAATATTTATAAACTTCTTAGTATCAGCAGGCCAGACACACCCTTTAAATAAGATAAATCAGAAACTTTTGTAAGTGACCAAATGAGAATTAAGACAGTGTTCCTGATCCGCCAAGTGGAGACATAATTATGCTTTACAGTAGACTTTTAAGTACTTATACTGGACCAATATCAAATATTTTGTGCTGCTAATCTGAGCACTTCTCCTGACTGTACTAATCTGAAATTATTGTAAGCACCATGATTGCTTTAAGTCTGAAAAAAGATTTAAATTATAAAAGCAAGCTTTTACAATGCAGAAATGCACCTTAGCCAGTTATCAATTTAATATCACAGCTTTGATTCTGATATTTAAAAACCTCTCAGATAAAATCTCACTACTAGGCTTGAGAAGAGAAAATTTTAGAGATGTCTGTGAACAATTGTGTATTGACTTTGGTGCTTATAAACTTTTTATTGTTTGTTATTTGTTATTTGCTTTCTTTTTCTATTTCTTATCACAAAGACTTCTACAAATTCTAATTTTGTCTTTCAGTGTGAGTACTGACGGGGTGCCTCTTATTTCTTCTTATTTCTGTAGTAAAAGAAATAAAAGTAATTTCCTTGTCTCTTTGTCGTGTATTTTCTTATTCAAGTCTCTAGTTTACAGAAGATGGGATTTTAAACAAAGAAACTAAGATTGTGGAGAAAAATTAAGTTTTGCATAGTAAGAAAGGAACAAAAATTTGATATAAACACTCCAATTATTTTCTTTCTGAATGTCAGAAATTTCTGAACTTAATTGTCGAAGTATGTGAAAGATTTGCTTCCCCGTAAGGACAAAAAAATCAATTTTAACTGTCTTCCATTACATTAATACCTAACATTCCTCTCTGAATACCCATTACAATAATTGTAATAACCAACCATAGTGTTTAACTCTTGCACATGCATCACAAACAAGCAGAAGACTTAGGCTATGAATCCTCGTTTCTGCAGTGTGGAAATAAGCATCTGAGTCTAGGTGAAAATCAGGTTCAAACACACTTTTCTTTAGTGCTTCCTGCCATTTAGCTTAGACCTCATCACTCAACAGGCTGGCTGTCCCGAATGCTGCTCTGATGTGCCTGATTCTTCCTTTTATAGGTCATTTAGGTCAGTACCCCAGCACTGTAAATTCGTAGAATTAACAGGCCAACTTTTAAATGTTGTAGATTCCTCTATATGTAAATTTCCATTTGAGGTCCTTGCTGGAACTAAGCAAGGGAAAACTGTATGAAAACTAAGAAGTCATGTAGGCCACACCTTTGCTTGGGTCAATTCTAACCCACAGCATGGTTCAGATATAATATCTAGACAAGGTGATTCATTATGAGCTGGAAGCACATCCATCTGCATCAGCCTCTTTCTGCTCTGGTTTACTTCATATGAACATTGTTCATTGATCACTGAAGATTGCAAAAGTTCTTTGTTCTTTTTTGGGGTTCTGCTGAAAGTATTCAAAATGGCATTTAGTAAATTATAGGAGGAAATTTAAAAGTCTGCTGCAAACCAATTACCATTTTGCTTTCAGAGCCCAGTACTCTACCTATCAAAGGCAGTATGAATCTGGGGCAACAAGATAATTTTCCTAGTAGGTACAATGTTTTTTTTCCCTTGCTGTAAATAAAAGCTAGCTCATTTTACCCTCATTCTATGAGTTGAAGCACTTTTCTTTGCATTATTCATGTTTTATTCTTTGTATTTCCTTTTTTGATGCTGTCATGACCTTTTAAGTTACAGTGCTTAAAAAAACTCACAGTTCCTGTACTATAGTCATTACTATCACAGAGTCACATAAATGCAGTTTCATGCAGCTGGAACCAGTTTCACACAGTCAAATTGATATTACAAAAAAAAGGAAAGTTTTCTCCTGTTTTTTTCTCTATTCGTTGTATTTTAGGTAATTCAGCATTTCTCAGCATGACTAGGCAGTAGATATGCTACGACTTCAACCAACTTGTCATTCTTGCAGTGCTGCCCAGTATGGAAGGATTCCAAAGAATCAAGTATGGAAAATACATTTTTAACGCAGGAGAGATATCAAACCTTAACCAAAAAACTTTGTAATATGTGTTATTTTCCCTTTTTACATAAATACTGAAGAAAGGGTAATACAATATCCCACAATTACATGTATTTGCTTAGGTTCCATGTGGTTTTCATGTGAACATCAAAATAATCTAAAATATAATGTAACAAGTAAGCATGGGAGATGGGAGATTTTTAAAATTTTCAGTCAGTCAATTTTCTACATGTTTCTTTTAAAATTAAGAAGTAAAAAGCAGATGGCAGCATAATTCCACCACAAAAATATTGTAATCATATATTTACTGGATACGAGGACATCCCCTTAAATACAATACATCTTAGCTAGTACATCAATTTGGTGCCACCTGCCAAAGTATCTTTTACAACATTACTGAAGGTAGTATGATATTTACAGGAGCATCATCTCAGTGCCAACCAACATTTCACTTAGCTTGGGGTCAAATGTGGCAATGGTTTCACTCAACAGGTTTACACCAGAAAAATGCTTTTGCATGCAGTGTTTTTCCTGAAAGTCCAGCCCCTAGGGGTACTCTGAAAAATAGCAGCTAAGATGATATTCATATGTTAAAAGGGGGTTTGGGTTGTGCACGAGTTAATATGATCATTGTTCCACAAAAAAAAATGCTCATTATTAAAGAACCTGATGGACGGAGTCCAGATTATTTTGAGGCATTCAGAGGGTAAATGACTTACTATAAAAATGGAGTTATTTTTATTTTATTTTGAATACAAAGTGATTATTCAATGGATTTTTTTAAGAATTCGTTGTCCCATACAAACATGCTGTTATTTTTTTCAAACTACAGCCTCCCCTAGCTAGGTCTAGCCTAGACACTGGCAAGAACTGCAGACCAAATCTCCAGTCCAACACAATCCCCAACACACTCACAATCATTTATTCAAATTTTTACAGTTAGTTATGTTTTTATTCTTCTTTCCCTTCTCTTTCTTTTCTTTTTTTTTTCCCCTGGCAAAATCTTGGTCCTTTAAGCCATGTGCTTCACATCTGTTCTTACACTGAGTGGAAATGATTAGAGAAAATTATAGTTTACCTTCCAAATGTTTTTTCTTTTTCCTTCCACCTGCCATGCTCCCAGGAATATTTGACTTTCTCTTATCATTATTCCTCAGGTCTACAATCATATTCTGTCAGCCATACAAAGCACTCTGGGACCCCCCCATGCAGGAATTGCATGGAGGTCTAGATTCATGCACTGCATGGTAAGCAAAACCTTGTACTGTACCAAACTGAATTTGAAAAAAAAGGCTCTAATTTTAATACATCAGGACTTCCTCCTGTTTTGCAGAGCTATTTGAATTTGCATTACTATATGTTTAATAAAGTTGTAGTCAAACAGTACCCAACTAACAGGAAGGCAGACAGGTTGAGCAAATAAAAATTCTCTACTGAAATCCCAAATTTGGAAACACAGTCTGCACATGCAGTTAACTGCATCAACTTCAGTATTTTTCAAAGTCAGGTTTCACAAAAAGTGAAAAGTGGCTAGTATCTTAACAAGTTTTTAGTTTTTCACCTGGTTAAATGAAACCCTATTCCCCATGTTTATGCATACTTATTCTTTTCTTTTTTTTTTCTCAGATCTGTGGGGGGACAAAAAAGGCTCACATTAATTGAAATTCCTCAACTGACATAAAACTGAGAAACAAAACAGTGTGTTTTCACTTCATGGAGAAAGGTAGGTAGAGGTAAGACACAGCAAAATTCCACTTTCTGCAGTTTGCAAATAGACTTACAGATATCCCTGCTGGCCACTAGATTTCATAGAGTCCAGAATCATTGAATAACTGAGGTTGGAAATCACCTCACCAGTGTGCTCAGCACACTTTGGTTAAGACTGAACTCACTTAACTGCAGCAGCTTTATTCATTTGCCCCCATATCAGCATTCAGTGCCAGTGGAGACGCCTTAGGTATCTAGGAAATCTAAATGGGGCTACAAAATTGGACACAGTACTGATGGGAAACTGCCAGTTCCTGGAGTGGCAGCTGGGGGCCAGGCAGGATACCTAGGCACAAGGGGCATTGGGCAGCAATGAATCATCAAATGAACCATCACCTTCCTGCCTAAAAGTTAAACACCTGATACTTGATAGGGTTTTCTAAAGATCAGAATAGATCCTACGTAAGTTTAGCTCCCTAGCTGAAATGTAAACACACTGTGTATGCCTAAATTTAGACATCTCAATGTGCTGAAATGGAAACTGAATCCCACCCTTAACTTTGAGATGGCTAAAATAAACACTATTGTATAGACATTCATTTTCTCATGCCAAATTACATAAAATGGTTACGCACTGAGAAACAGAGCTACGCATTTATTGCATTTGTGAAACAGAAATAGGCCAAGAGCAAAAGGTTGAATATGAAAACATCTCAGTTTTGGTATGAATCTAAACTTGGGATTCTACCCCCTCACTAATGTCTAACTGTGTTCTGAGTGCCTGCCTGCTTCCACTTTTCACTGCCTCTTCAGCCTACAGGGAAACCACAGAAAGCAAGCTGTACATATGATTAATACAAAAATTACCAGACCAGTTTTTCTCATCTTGTGATGCCACTGCAGTGTGGTATCATTAATACTTTAAGATCCTGATTTTAAGCCAGACTGTTACCACTCTTTTAGTACTGAGGACACAACTTCTACTCACAAATGTTTCTTTTTTTTTCTTTTGGTGCTTTAAAGACGTAAGATTTGAGAGATCCTAGACTAACAATATACCATAAACCACAAGCGCAAGTCTTTGCATATATTTTTTTAATGTCGTATTTTTATATTCTCTTATTATTCATAAAGTTCCCGACTGTTCTTAGAAGCACAATCTACCTTTACAATGAGCACCTCTTTTATCAGGTCACAGCTGGAGGTTAACACATTAGGCTTTCACCTCCAGATTCTGTACAAATACTGGTTTGGGGGGGCCCATGTCAACAATTTTAGGCTAGTTTTAGTTTTGTTTCTGTTACTGTCAGCACAGAAAAAGCAACACAGGACTTGGCACTATTCAGGAAGACTGTCAGTCTTTCATTGTCAGTAGGAAAGAAGACTGGCTCAGCATAACAAAGACATTTAAGTTAAAGAAATGGGTGGCACTGTCAGATTTAAACAAGAAAGCTTTACCAAAATCCTTTAATATTTTTTTAGCTCCTGAGTCAGACACTTGGGAAAATCTCTCTTCCTGCACTCAGATAAAATTGAAATCTTTGTTAACTCAATTTATTCAGTCTTCACAAAGTATGAAGCTGCTTTCCCATTTTCCTATTTGCATGCAACAGGGTATGAAAATCCAGGCTTGTTCCTCATCCCTGACCATCCTGAATGTCAGGATTGACATTCAGCTTTAACACTTGGTTGCTGGCCATCTGGGGAAATTGCCTAAGAGAAGGTTGCTTTATAGTGGTGTGCTGACATACATTTAAATTAAGTAATTTCAAGCATGATCTTGAATGGGTATCAATGAGAAAGACTTTCAGACTGCACATATGAAAAGAATCCAAATTATCTACAGAATACATAGTCATTTACCGCTCCTAACTCCTGTAAGTGATGAAATTGTCAGTGCAAACTCTTTTGAATGACCTCAAAATGGACCTTTAAACCTTTAAACCTTTAAAATGGATCATACTTTAGGAAAGAAACACTTAGAGACTAGGAAAGAACTGAAGCTGGGTGATCTGATCCTTTAAGAGGACATTTCATGACAGGATTATATTTCCTCTGGCTACAGGAAGTTTTGTATATGAAGAAGTGGAAAGCATTAAGTCAGCCTTGAGGAGAATAAACTGTTGCAGGAATATAATAAACTCTACATACCCAGCTGGTTTCAGAGAGCCTGCTAGCACCTTTCCCTTCCTGTTGGAGCAAGTAACATCTGTTTCTTAAGTGAAAGAGTATGAAGAGAATGAACACACTAGCTATGCACAGAGACATGCAGGTGAAGGAAGTGATTTATTATATTTCAAACAGATTGTTTCTGCTGCAAAAACAAAAGCACAGCCTAAATGTGCTTCTGTAAAATGATTTGTCTGACACTTTTTTCTTTTTTTCTTTTACTTTTTTTTTTTTTTAGAGTGAGGTGGAGGAAAACCTGTAGTAATTTTATTAAAGTATAATACAAAAATACAGAACAGAGAAAGTCTAATCAGCACAGTGAAGGAAAACACACCTCATAAAAAAATCATTAAGGATCTCCTGTTCTTAATAGAAGACCTTCTTGACTTCAAGGACTATTTTTGCCAAAATCATTTCTACCTGTTATGAAGAACTTGCTGTTGGGTTATCTAGGTATATAGAGATTGAGGCACTGGGGTGTGTTCAATGGGAAATCTAGCAGAAACAAAACAGTTGAAATGAAATATTCTATGAACTCCTACGTCCAAGACACTACTTCTCACATTCTGTATTCACATGCCTATCTCATCTTGTGAAAACTAATTGCTGATCAACAGCACTAACAAAAGTTTAGAAATTATCATTAATAAAATGAATTTAAGTCAGCAAGGCTGCACCATGGTAAAGATACAACTTACTATGCATAAAACCAGCTAAATCCAGCTCTCTCATTTTCTCTGAGCCAAAAGAAGTGATTAGTTAACTAAACACAGTATCAATCTCTATAAATCTCAAGACAAAGGGTAACAAAGTAAAACATTAAAATTCTTCTGTGAAAATTGTTTGAAATTCAATGATCAAGTAAAAGAATTAAGCAGAAGAATGAAGTTAAGTACAAGAATCAGGCAGAATGGAATTTGAAAAACTAAAGATAGGTAATAGCATAGATTTTAAAGAAGTCATACTTAAAAAATCTGATTAACTTTTTTTTAGGAAGTAAAAATAAAAACTGCTTAAGATAAGGTAGCAGGTGTAGTCAGCATTTGAACTTGAAGATGGGTTTTGATACAGTACTGACTGCTGTAAGTGGTTTAGATAATGTGATATTGATGAACAAATCCTCAGCTGGTTGAAAAAATTGCTTAGAAACTGAAGCCATATGATAAATAGTCCTAGATTAAGTATCAACAAGCTGACAGATGAAGTGTTAAAAGACTGCTAGCATTAAATCTACCCTTGCTTATAAAATAAATCACTGACCTGATGGAGAATGTGTAACAGTGTTCAAATGTGCATATGACATGCCAATCAAAAATGTATGAACAGCTAAAGCAAGTTGTAAGCTTGTATTAATTCTTCAATGGGACTGTCTCCAAGCCAATTTATTTATTTCACTAAGAAAAGTATAGACACCCAACCAGGGGTAGTTGGTGCTCTAGTTCTGGGGTATCTCTTTCAACCTGCAAAAGACTCAGATTTAATGTCTCTAATCTAAACCAGCCATTGGAGGGACCAGCTGAGGAGCATTTGTGTGCTCCAGGGCCTGGTCTAGGATGCCAATCTGGCATGACAGTGGATGTCTCAGGTCCCACCTTCAGTCTGGAGCACTGAACACACCCCAGAGGAAAATTTCCTGGAAATATTACCACAATAAAGTTTTGATGAATTAGCATTTTCTGAGGACAAATGTTTTGCTAAAAAATTCAAAGCTGTTGTAATTACTAGTTCCTACTAGTCTACCCAATGAGGACAGCAGTACTATATACATGCTTAAAACTGAACAACTATCTAATTATCAATTGAATCTTTAATATCGAATGAATATCATTTGGTTCACACATTTCAAGCACATTTTGTAGGAGTGTCATTTCCACCAAATCCAGCAGTAGAAACTCAAGAAAAAAAATCAAAAAGCCCCATATCACTCACTTCAGTTCTTGTTTTCAGATTCAGTAGCTTCTCCAAAACAACTTTCTGTCACTTGCACCCAGTTAAATTTCTCATCAGAAATTTCTCATTATCTTATTTAGCCAAAGACCAAAATCAGTACTTCATAGTCATCTCTTTGATCTATTAACTTTAAAAGTCAGCTATATTTTTTCTTGATATTTTGTTCATTCTTTAATTCATGAGTGAATTCTTCACTCTTATTTTACTATTCTAGTTATTTCTTCAGCATGTCCTTTCAATTTTTTTCACACCTGTTTCAAAGAATTAGTCACTATCTTTGGGTAAACTCACCCACAGACACAAATTAAACAGTTGACTTTACCAGAACAACTTATTAATCTACCTCTTTTCTCCAGTTTTGTTTGGACTGAAATGGTGATACCATTTTCTCATGCAATTTTATTTACCAGTTGAAAAAGAACTCTTAATTTACCAAGCCTTCTCTATTACCTTCTTCCTCAATAACAACAGGCAGCATCATTATGTCTGCTGTTCAAGCCCATAATCATCTCATCAGCATATTCATCATGGCTGGTTTATAAACACCAGTGTCTGTCAGAATATTATGTCCTGTTCCTCAAGCGGTATCAACACATTAACTTATATCTGTATTGTAAATTGCCTTAATGAGGACCATGTATTGCTGTGTTTGTTCAAGACCTCCAGAGTCCTGGTCAGTACTTTATTTCCATCCACTACACCTATGTCTCTCCCACTAAGTAAAAGAGGGAACAGGAGCTGACTCCTGGTCCTCAGGCCAAATGATGCCAACTAGGTTTCATACACACAGCTTAAAGCTACTCTCTGCTAGATCAGAGCAGGGAGAGAGTTTTATTAGCTCGAAATAGAGCAGGGAGCGAATACTTTAAGTAAGGTCAGGAACCAGATGGGTGCTTAACATTATTTCCTGGCTCTCTTTTTTCTTAAAAATACAGATGCACCCTTCTAATATGCTAGAATTAATAATTATAGTAACATGAAAGGTGGATTTTGGGAACCGTTCACTTTCCTTTTCAAGAAATGCTGTACTGTTTCTGCTTTGACCTTTGCAGAATGGAATTTTGGAAATAGCCACTGAAATAGCTCTTACTACCTCCTACATTCACCTCAACATTTTCCATACTTTTTCCTTCCCATGATCATTTGGTTTCTAAGTTCAAAATATAGGTAAGAAATCTAGTGATATTTCAGCTTGTTTGCTGCAGTTTTACATCTATTAACATATAAGTATGTATATTATCAATTTTTAAAATAGTGTTCAGCAGAATGGTCTCTTCATATGGAAATAAATAATTTTTACACAGTTTCAGTGAAGATGAACATAATTCAAAATATTCTGGTGAAACACACAGATGAACAGAAGTTAACCACATGGTTAAAGGCTTAAACAGTTAAGCGTTCATTCGGAGAAACCCATCTTTGCATTTAGAAGATTTTGGCTTTGAGTGTCATTTACCCTTCTAGAGGCCATTATGGGTTTAGTTTGTTTTTAAATGTCTTCCCAGAAAGCAGTTAAGAATGAGCAAGAAGTAAGACTGGAGCACTGAACAAAGAAATTTTTCAGGTATTACTCTGTCAATTACAATTTAAGAAGTATAGCAATTTAATGGATATAAAGAAAATAACCACAGAACCCAGCAGTTATACCTTCCTGCAAACATTCCAGTAAAGCCTCTGAACCATTAACATAAAAAGGCCATTCAAGTGAAACATGTTAAATACGTATTATGCAAAAAATGGATCAAGGTAAAAATGCTGTTCTGAGTCCATCCTTAATCCCACTTCTTTTGCAAAATACAGTGCAATAAAGCAAGAAGGGCATGTTCTGAATTATTTCGTCAGCAGGCTACAGACCTCTATAAAACAATACTTTTTCTGGAAAACTCCACTCTTCCAAGGTATTTTAATCTTATTGGAACTGTTTGTTTCATTTGAATTTGAAAATAACTTCTGAAAAACTCTACATGTGGTATTGCATAGCATTCCTGAACTCCTTCAAGGGGGTAATGGAAACTTTTCAAAAAGAGGAATTAGACAGGAGTCATACAGAGCCACATAGGGTCTTCTCACTATCAGGCTGACCTGCAATACAGATGATTGCAAATAATCAGCAGGCTGGGAATCAAGTCCAAAATAACAACTGGAAGAAATTAACCCAAATGCAGGATACCTACCTCCTCTGAAAGCAATAATCACCTCAATATTTTGATATCTTACATTTCCTCTTGGAAAGTTCCATGTAAGTGCAAATTTGGGGGAAAAAGTGTATTTGGTTTATGTTTACCTGTGTACCTAGTGTTGTTAATGGATAGGGCAGGAGTGAGGATGAAATCTGAACTTCTTCTGACACCTCTTAGGTTGTGTGATGACCTTATATATAAGTTAGGAGCAAATTTTACCCTCAAAAAAGTATGCAGGTTTATTCAAAATTATCACATACCTGATGTAAGCATGCCTAGCTGGAATATTCTTGTATCAAAACTGACCTTGACTCACTGACATCATCTGGACAACTGTGTGATTATCCAAGCACAGATTTTTGATATAATAGAGTACATAAAGATTTACGACCACAAAAAACTGCACTGCTGTTTCAAAACTAGCTGAATGAAGATTTAAGGAATAAAGATTTATTTTGACATAGCTAGGCTGACTTGAGCAAAGCAAAAGTAGGAACTTAGAGGTGCAGATCAGTTCCCCAGTCAGCACACTCTGACAGCAAGATCTTCACTTCAATAGTCAGCACAGGTCTCTTCACCACTAGCAACTCCCTCCACTGCACAGAGGCCAGAAGTGAGCCAAAGCTCTGGCTTTGCCTTAGTTGAAGCATCACCTTGCCATCAGATATTTAAAGTGAGGAACACTGCAAACAAATGGGAAAGTGTGCGTGAGACAGCTCATGCAGCTAAAGTGATGCTTAATTCCTTGCTGCAGGAGAACATTAGCTCTCCCTTGGTTTTATATTCAGGGAGTCCAAGAGCAGTAACTGAGGGCATTGAGTGATATGCAAGGAAGATTTATCTCCTTTCTCCCACTTTACATGCTAGCCCCCAGGCCAACTATGAGCAAACATGAGCTCTGCAGCTTTGCAAATTATTCTGGCTATTGCTCTATAATTATGCATGTGTCCTATGCACCATAAAAGGTCAGAAAAAGACTTAAAGTTCTGAATGTGCAACGGTGCACTCTTCCACTCAAATGCACTAAAAGCAGCTCTCAATATTGTGTTTTCTTTGACCATCACAGGTTCAGAATGTTTTCTTCCTACAGCAATCAGGAATAAGCTCCAGTCCCTCTCTGGTAATATGCACTCTAGATCCTAATCATCTATTTATACAGACATTTCCTCTTTACAAATAAATGTAGAGTGAAACAGAATAAATATTAATTTAAAACCCAAATGTTTATGTTTTGGAAAATGCCTGTTTACCAGAAATTCTTCAAACAGAATGATGTTCTCCAGCTGCAGGGAAGGTTTCCATTAAAATGCTTTTATATTCACTGCATTCACTGTTATAGCAGAGTGACCCTCTGTTGGGTAATGAGTGAGTTACGGTTTCAGGTTACATCAAATCCTTCCTTCTATCTGTAACAGGAAGGCTGTGGTGGTGTAAATTAGCTGGTTAGCTGATGAAAGGGCACGATAACACCACAAGGAATGCAAAACCTGTTGATCTCTATATACAAAGTAATGACGGATGTTTCCTTTAGAAAAAGCTTTCTTTTAAAAAAAACTTTCATGTGATGCATAAGAATACAGCAGCATGCAAGATAAGAAGTGCACTTCCTAACTCCTTTGCACTGATTTCCCTGACAGCAGCTTAGAAAGATGTCCAGAGCACAGCCTGTCTGACAGCAATACCCTAGGCTGATCATTCGTACTATATGATTTTCACGTTGTTGCTTTATAAAGAGGCTGCCTTGCCAGATAGTTGAATCACTTCCTACTACCATCACCCTGAAGGAGGCTTATATAGCCTGTCACTTCACTGTTGCTCAAGCAAACTTGGAGACGGAGTCTGACAGAGCCACAGGTCCTCTGGAATACACTTGCTGTGTCTCCTGCATGGGCCCACCTGGGGCTCCAACTCTACCTTCTCCAGTTCCTTGACCTTTCTCTTAAACCTGCCTCAGAGAGGTAATGTCTCCCTTTGCCACCCACCATCTAATGCTCTAATCTCTTCTCAGCACCCCAGACGTGCATAGTTTCTTCCTGGGTAAGTGGTCTCCAATGGCCCTCTCATACCTCACCTTCTTATCTGAGGACCAGCACTGGTCTGTTGTGAAGTACGCGGGACTCACACATGTGACCCACCATGACACCAAAAGCTGGAATTCATTTTATAGTTTAAATTATTTCTTGCTGATAAAATATTTAACAGGAGTTTACTCAGATATTTTTTGGCGTATTTCCTGGAAACACTAAGGGTCCGTTCTTAAAGCATGTAAATTATTAATGATATTTTATAAAGCACTGATTAGTGAGCCCTTCATACCACTCAGTACATTCACAGGAAGTCAGCTTTTCCAATTCAAACCAAGATTAGTAACATGCAGAAAATGATAAATAATAAATATAGGTCTTCTTCCTCTGGCACAGCAGAAGTAGCAAAGTGAAGAAAAGCACTTTTTCAAGCCAAAGGATGAGGAATTTAGCCATTTTGCTTCTTAGTAGAGCCAAACTGAGGTACCTTTTGAGTAGTGATAAACTGATTTTTTTGAGCTACAGTATAAGTGGAGGGGAAAATCACACAATAGTCAAAGAAGTAGTAATGAAAATAACTTTGTGAAGTGCTGCTAATTACTTGTTTGCTATGAAGAAGTAAAACATCAAACTACAAAACATATGAGCTATGTGTGACTGTATCAGAAAATCACTTTTGTTACCATTGGTCAAGCAGTACCTTAATCCTACTGAAATCAGTAAGGACACTATTCAGGGAAACAATTCATAATGGGTACTTCTGCCTGTAAAATGTTATGATTTTTCATTTAACAGAAAGTTTATAAGGTAAATTCCTCAAGCAATAAACTAAGGTGTGATTTTTTCTATTTACTCTTAAGCTATTTTATCTCAAGGTCATTTAGATTCTTCCATCTGCTTCACAGTACAAGAAGTAATTCATTGCCTAAAGCCCAGCATTCTTCAGACTAACCTTGGGCCCATTCTAATCCAAACTGTGAACTGTTCCTTTTTATATAACCTTCTACTCTTTTATCCATGATGTAATTTTAGAAGCCTGTCTTGTGAGTCAAGGCAGAACAATGCACTTACTATTGTTTTTATCAGAATTTCTCACCCTCCTTTTACAAGATTTCCAATTAAATACATTTTGATTAAAATAATTATGTCAAGGATTATAATTTTATCTAAAATGTTTGAGTTGCCCTAGAAAACATGCAGGTGGTCATGTATTCAGTTCATCACAAAACTGACAATCTAGCCTAGTTCAGATGTCAGAATTTGAGCTGAAAGTGAATGCTCTTTTCTTTCCCCAACCCCCAGGAAAAAGCAATCAGGGCTCCTGAAAGATGTGGGCAGTTATGGTGAAAGGTGATGACTCACCAAATGTTATTCTTACATGGACATGGGACAGGGGAGGAATCAGAAATGTCCATTGCCTGAGCATGGCTTTGGTCATTCCTTCCCCTCTCCTGCTTTTCCATGAACAGAAGTATCGTCTCCTTCACAAAGCCAGAGCTGTCAGAAAAGTTAGTCAGACACATCAAAAATCTAGCAATTGGGGTGAACTAACTAAAGGCACTGATTCTTTCTAGCCTTACTTCTCATAGGGAGCTCTCTCTACTACTGGCTGGGCTTTTCTTCTGTAGGTGGACTCTCTTCAGCCAAAAGAGAACTAGCTCCAAATTCTCCTAAACTAACAACTGTGAGTAAAGCCATAGCACAGGGTCAGGGTCAGGGTCAGGGCAAGGTGGGCACCACAGCAGGGGATATGCTTCAGGCTTCATCTTTTCTAGACAGTTTAGACAGGTCCTGAAGGGGGAAGAAACTGTCACATGGATTAGTACTGGGTAGTTGTTGCTTAGGGTGCAGCAGAGGTGGTAAGGTGTAAGCAGCTATAGCACAAGTGGGTTTGTTTTCTTTGCTCAATTTGTTTATTTTTCCACAGTCCCCTCTGTCTTGACCCCCTCCCTACATAGCTACGTGGTCTGTCTTTATGGCAGTTGTGGTCATATGCAGAGGCCTCTTTTAAGTGACCACCCAAGAGACCAGCAAATCTAATTCGCCTTTAAGAGCTGTCCTTTACATAAAGAAAAAAATAAAATGACCTTGGAAACCATGACATGCCACTTAAAAATAATTGCCTAATAACAAGCAAATTCAAGATTTCAGTTAACATTTAATTGAACAGTGCGACTGTATAACAAAAAGCTGGAAAAGATTTTTGAAAAGGGGCTATGAGAACAATTTTTCCAGAAAATGTTTTTTCCTAATAACTAAGCTTTCCCCTATGGTGTAGCAAGACTGATACCCTCAAAAGAGAGACACTCGGAAGTTATGGGTTATTTTAGAAGATTTCAATTAACACAACTGATGACTATACTTGATAGTAAATCTTTTCAGCCAAGCATGTCAACTGCTTGGCAC
This sequence comes from Elanus axillaris, assembly GCA_026212715.1. Classification (NCBI taxonomy): domain Eukaryota; kingdom Metazoa; phylum Chordata; class Aves; order Accipitriformes; family Accipitridae; genus Elanus; species Elanus axillaris. Next base: position 13,809,774 of record JANZLQ010000008.1, read on the forward strand.
TGAAGTCTAACAAAGGTAAGAATTCTTCTGAGGTTTCTATTCTATATTTAATGTATTCTATCTTAGATCCATGCTATGAGTTCACCAGTGATGGTAGTGCAGGCATGGTTCCTCTTAAGTAAACGTGGCTATATTGCATGTCCTGTCTGAAAGAATATAAAATGTCCCTATGTTTAATCCTTGGATCTGAAAGGTGACTAACTGAATACAAAATATAAAGAATATGCAGAATATTGCGTTGCTGTTTTATATTAAGGGATAAGTACCAAGCATAAATGCTACATACTGGAACTTAATACTAACCAGTTTATTATTTCCTTTTCAGGAAATATTCTTTCAAAAAACATTTATGGTGTAGAAAAAACTTATCACATTCCTAAAACATAAATACTTCTAGTAACTTACTCAAAGAAAAGAAAACATTCTCTGAATAGTCACTGTTCATTAAGTCTAAACTTTTACTACTCATCAGAGTGCTTCCTGCATGAATTGCCAGTTTTTACTGTGCACCTGAAGATCTGCATTTTTGCAGGCCTTCTTGCAGGCAATCTATAGTGTTTTTTCTTTTCTAATTCATAGAGCCAGTACTTGCTGGAGAATGTCCCTCAACTCCCCTTTACTATGTCCCTTTCATTCTCCTTTTACATATTACAAACTGACATTCCAAGTGGGCTCCTTTCTGATCTCTGTTTCATGGGAGAAACAGAGATTGCAATCAAAGAAGTGCAAATCACTTCAGCTGCCTGGCTAGACTATGAGGCTATCAGCTCTAAAGTATCACTTGTGTGTGGCTTGTGCTCCCAGCAATGGGTAAAATGTATCTTTAAGGTCTTGTACTAACAATTCTTGTAATGAGCAAGATAGTGATTGGAGCTGTGCCTAACAACATCAAGCAAATTCTTTGTGATTACATCTCCAACCTTAAATGTAAGGACCCAGAGCAATCAGTAAATCTCTGGTGCCCCCTGTTCCTGGATAATCTGTGTTTAAAAAAAAAAAAAAAAGGAGAAAAAAAATATCAAATGCCTCTTTTTCATTGCTGATTTTTAATGTACTGTCTTCTGGAGTTCTTTGCTCTTATATTCATCTTCTTGCTGTTAGACTAAAGCATGAATTAGGAGGTCTAGTTGCTTTTAGACAGGTTTTCCAAGACTGAGATCAATTACTCCTTTTGCATACTACACTTTTACTGTAAATGCTTCACAGCCTAGACCCCAGAGAAGGCAGCTCAGTTACTGTGGAGACCTAAATGCATGCAGGAAAGGGATTAGGTGCTGATTGGTACAGACAGTCAATTAGTACTTAAAAGGGAAGCTGACTCCTTGTTTTATACACACAGAACATGGGATAAAAGATTGTAGTTTGATGTCTTGTAATCTCTGTTGCTTCAGTGTTGACCAGGACAGCATGATATTGGAAGGTTTCTCGGAAGTTAAAAGAGTCCCGCATTGGTTCCTAATGGAATGGAAGCACTAAAGGAAACAATGACATTGTGTGATCTGTACACACTAGCTTTCCTAAAGTATTTCAGGCTGCAGTGACTCTCTGGGACTCTGTCTGTTCAAGTGAAAAGTATTCTTAATCTCTGTGATGTGCTGATCAAACCTTGAACTGTCAGGTCAAATTATTTCCGCAAAACCAGTTCCATTTATGATTAATTAAAATTTCTTCTTGATTGCATACAGTCCTTTTTAATGTATAATCCCTTCATTGTGTAGTGATTGGGAGTATGGGCCCAATCCCTAAAATAAAAAACAAATTATTTCAGTGCATGTTATGCCTATGCTGAGATGTATTAAGTTCACCCATTTGATAAAGGAAACAAAAAGCAGAAATCTAAGCTGATAACAAGTAAACCAATATACTGTAACAGAAGGGGTTTATTCATGGTGACTATATAATTACAATTCCATTATGTACATTGGACTAAAACTTTTGCCCTTGAAAGAACTGACTGTATGTCAGCTTTGCAATACACTGATGTTTGTGGTTACATTTTCAAGATCTGGTCTCCATTCCTCTCCAAGTAGCAAAACATCAGATTAGTATGTAACTACAAACAACATTCAAGAAAATATTGTGTCTTTTATATACAGTACATTTGGGTTTGTTCGAATAAGGAATATATACAATGAATGGAATTATTTAAGGATATGACAGTTAAAATGTGAGCAATTATTCATTATAGATTTTTATTATTCCTAAATTATTCCAAATTTTCCTTTGTTTCTCTATTTCTTCTTCTTTTTCTTCTCCCACTTCTCCTTTTGATAAAAATCTTGAAGTCCTCTTTTTACCTACATAAATTATGTTAGACCTATTTGTTCTGTATCTCCTCTGAGATAAATATAAGAGAATTCCTGTCCAAAGGAGGCTAAAAATGAAAAAGACAACACAATCTAGCATGGATGTTTAGAGTCATCCAAATTTAAAAGTTCAATTGAAGCATGTAAGTAAGGAGGGGAGGAGTGCTAGGTTCATCTCACCTAACTTTAGACAATTAAAATTTAGATGTTTGCATGTGAGCCAGTCATCCTGTATGAAAAACTTTACAGGCAGTGGATGAAATAGCACTTTTAAAAGGATTATTATGTTGATCTATTTTAGACATCTGCATTAGAATAAAAGGAATTGTTCTCCGAAGTGCTAAGGTATCTCCATTTTATCAGATACATTCTATCAGGCTCTGATAATCATTAAGTTCATACACAGTAAATGAAGTTCATAAGTAAATTAAGTAAATTAAGTAAATTAACCTATCTAATTTTTGAACTGCCTTCAGCACAGAGTAGTGTGTCTATAAGCAGCTTGTCAGAGAAACCTACAATGGTAAGCTTTTTCATTTGCATTTGTTTCCCATTTTGTGTACTGAACACAAGAGATTATTTAGTAACTGCAGATATAGCAGTAATTATATATAAGAACTGACTGCAGGTTGCTCACAGGATGTTTTAAAAATGTGATTAAAAAATAATAATATGAAAAGAATGCATTCAGATTATTTATTCGTTGGGTACCCATTAGTCTAGAACAATGAAAGAAAATTATATTTCTTATCAAATCTAAATCTTAAATTTTCATAGTCTTGACATTGTTTCACTCTGAGCATACTGATCTGCTGTGATGTGTGTTCCTATCAGCTCTTCCAGCTCACTTACAGAGGTTTTCTTCCTTTGAAACGATGTGAAAAGTTTCTTCCTTCTTAGTCCATAGTTCACTGACATGACATGTTAGCAGTTTCCCTGTCTTCATATGCATATTTTCCAGCCTAGCCCAGGGGAAACTATTCCTCAGTGTAACAGCCAGAGTGATACTACAGTGCAGATAATGTTGTAAGAACTATACCCTAGAACGCCAAGAAGTGGAATAGAGTTTTTGATGCCTTCTGGTTTTCAGTTGCAACAATACATTGTGGGTGCATTATGTTACTGGGTTTTGTTTCTGTCACTATGTAACAGTATAACTTGGAATTTTAATTGCTCCCAAATCCTACCGTTACCTATACCCAATGCCAGTGCTGTGATATCATTGTGATAACATGTTCTAAAGGGCAGAAACAAATAAGCACCTTTTCACTGATGAAAAGCTAAAATGTACATCAACACTGCTCTTGTGAGGCTGAGATCAACTGACAGAATTTTACCTAGAAGATAGGACTCACTATACAACATAGAAACAATTCTTGAGGTACATAGTGCAGCCAGCTCTTAGAATGGCTATGGAAGCTAAAGACCTATCTAACTTTCAATATATTCATATCCATCTATGACAAATGTGATTTTATTTCCCTTTCATCCTCATTTAATTAGTACAGATTCAGGTCTGCTGAAGGAAAAGAACAATAAGGTGTGCCCAAATGGTTTAAACTAGCAATTTTGTCTGTGTCTTTAAAAGGGAAGAACATCTTGAAATCATTCAAAAAGCAATTCCTGAGATATTAACCCCAAAAATTCTCTTGGGGGGGGGGGAATGTTAGAAAGCCATACTTCAGTTAAACTGAGTCCTGGTTCAAGGACATAGTATGAAAATAAAGTGAGGCAAGAGTATCTGACACATGAACAAGAATGAACAAGTTTTGTGGCAACCCTTAGATTAAGAAATAGTCCTATAAAGCTCAAAAAAGCAAAATACTAAAGAACTACATAGAACTGTGAGACTACTGACACTTTCTCACTTAATCCAACAGCAATATTTTTGGTTACACACTGTCTGCCAAGATTTGTGCCTGCATTTCCCATGTTGCTTTGGTAAACCTATATGTTTCCCACAGCTCTTATAGTAGCTGCACCACAGATAAGCAATATACCAGTATGACAGCACTACCACTAGGCCTACACTATAGTGCAGAATACTACACAAACACTCATGCTATAGTGCCACTGCAGTACCAGTCTCATCTTTCACCCTGCTTTTATGTACAGAGGCCAAACAGTCCCCTTTCTCTGCTTCCAGTCCCTGCAAACAATGTCTACACTGCTAAAATACCACAGGCCAGGGAAGAAAATGCCAAACTCTTCACACTGCCACACCATCAGCGCTCTCTCCCATCCCTGCCTTGGGCTGTTCACTTCCAAAAGGCAATATGGACAAGACTACTTGCAAATGATTAGCCCCACTTAGAAAGCTGGTCTCCTTAAATGTGTCTACACTTACTCACTTTTATCTATTTGGTTTAATTTCTGGTTCTGGTCCTCTTTTCAGGGCACACTAAAACACACCTTCCATCAAATCCTCTTACACTTCTTTTCCATGACACAGAGAGAAAAAAGTGCCCAAATCTCACCTCAAAATGGAACTGGGGCCTGGATAGTGTGCGTAACCAGTCCTGCTAAGCAGAAAATCCTACCTACCTGAGCTAAAAATTAAACTCACTTAAGAGGACTGTAGTGCTAGTGATTTTTTTCCTGAATCTGAAGCAGTTATAAGCAGGAGTTTTCAGCTGAGAAATAAATAATGCTGAGATGTTCAGCAGTATGATTTTAGTACAACGCCTAAGTTGACTACTTCTACCTATAGGCTTTGTTGAATGCTGCTGTCCTGACAGGATGTCACTCTTGTGCAGTATTTTGAGAGAGGATTCACTATAAAGTCCATTCTGCCTGTATAATACACTTCTCAGTTCAGTCAGTTGTCCCAAACTGACTGTCTCCTCTGAAGCTTGATGTGTTTTCTGAACAGGATCAAAGGTTCAGTTTCATACTGTTGCTAATTCATAAAACACAAGTGTTGAAGGACCATTGGCCCTTTTGCTACAGACCTCTTCAAGGCGCTCCAAGACATGGTCTAATGCCGTGGACGATGGTTGGACCCAATGATCTTGAAGGTCTTTTCCAACCTAAATGATTCTGTGATTCTATGATTCTCTATGCCCAGCAACATTTACCTCATCCATCAATCTCATGGCAGCTTAACTAAGAATCCAGTTGGATAGTTTAAGAATTGTTTTACTCTTCTTATACAAAGGAGACCCTACACTAAAAGGCAGCTGCTTCAGAGTCAGAGAAGCATTTATCTTCTCATAGTTTCATTCTTCCCTTTTTCAAAGCTCTATAAAAATCCACACAGCATCCTGGGCTTGTAGCATCACTGAGGATCCCACTGTCTTATAAATTATGCTCTCACATTAGTCCTCAGGAGTTCTTCGCTGTCCTGCAACTTTTACCTACACACCTCACCAACTGATGTTTCTGGGGAGACTAAAAGTAGTAAATTAATTAGATATATGATTACATAAAATTATGTTTCTCTCTTCTGTTCCCCAACCCCCAAAAAGGAGCGATGCAAGCAAATTTCCACAAAACCAATTTCTACCTATTAGAAAAATTATTAGAAAAATTACTCGTATTCATTGGTACTATCTGTTGTTTATTACTTTGAAGTAGTTAACTTTAGTCAACAGTGTTCTCACTTTAAGCCAGCACCATTTTATAGAAAAGATGCTAAGGCAGTTTTATGGAAAAGATACAAAGGTCATTATGCAAAACATGTTTAATGTTTTAATCTAGTTAGCTTGAAAAATGGGTTTGTGTTGAAAGCACAAGCAGGCAAACTGGGAGTTCTGGTTTACTTCCTAAATTATTCACAGTATGTCTTTGTGTCCCATGGGTTTTGTTGCAGAGACACCAGCCCTGGCTCCACATAGGCTAACAGTGGAAATTAGGGAAAGGCACACTGCAGTGACAACTCTTCTGGCTCTGCATGAGACAATTTAGGCTTGAAAGCACCGTGACTGCATTTATGCACTGTTAACTGCCTGAGTCTGCATTAATTTGGGAGTCTCAACACCATGCTACATTCTGTGGTGGATATGACCTTAGACAAGTAAATACCTTTCTATTTTTTTAAGTCTAACATTCAGTTGTCCTTTTATTCATGATATCCCTCGTTAGACCACTGAGCACTGGGATTTCAACTTTTTTCCTGATTGCCAGATCTGTACCAGTCTGAACTGCTGAGCTGCTCAGAATCAAGTCCCAGCAGGATTAACAAAACAGACATTTCTGTGAATTGCTCAATTTTAGAAATGAATCAGTGAGCACTTTCATGTCCAATACAGGAAAACCACTGGAGCAGACTGCTCAAGAAACAGGCTATCGAATTTAAGTCCTTAGGCCGCATGAAGAATGAGTTTCTTCCCCTTGGAGCTGGGACTAGAAAAGTTAACATCTATATGGAGTACTTGATTGTTAAAATTTGCTGACCTGTTGTAAGCAAAGATCTTTTCCATAAGATGGTTTGCTGTGGATGGGACCCCATACCACACAGGCAAGGGTCCAACATGCACTGCAGCTGAATTCCTTTGTTTACATGTCCAGTTGTTCCCACTTCCTTGGCATCTACCTTTGCAGTCTTAAACCCTTGCACACGTTGCATCAGTTAGGGATCCCAGTATGCTGACATTTTGGGGCAGCTGGCATATTTCCTTGGTCTATTCCCAGGGCATCAGGGAGCCATACTGCATAGCACTAAGGAAGCTGGAACCTGTGATGCAACAGAATCATGTAACCTGATAGAATCTCACAATAAACAGACTCCAGTTTATTATACAAACGAACATCTCTCCTCAGCCTAGCCTAGGCTGTTCCTCTTTACGGATATGGCAGGGCTTTCTCTCCATGTAGATTAGATAATCCCGTGCTCCAAAAGGGAAGAAGACTGAGTTTGTACCAGAGTAATTTGTTCTCTTCTCTGGTTGTTCTTGGCTACTCTGTTGATTGGGGTGTGTAGGTGACCACAGTGAGGATTCCTGCCTCACCTGACACTGAGTTTAATTCCTTTCAACCTAAACACAGACCAGGCTCCATTTCTTCTGGCTAATGCTCTAACCCCGGCATCATGTGCAAAAGGGTAGGCAGCAAGTGTCCTTTTCCACATAGCACAAGGCCCTTGGTGAAGTTCACTCAGCAAACTGCCCCTAAGAGAACACCTAGTCCTGACACTTCCAGTTGTTTTCTAGCACTGAACAAAGAGATAGGCATCTAAATTAGATAGCATGCATCCTGCAATACAGCCTTTGGATCATTTTCAGACCCAGAAAAGTCACTTACCTTGTGTTGTGTTATAATTCAAGAAAGATCTCCCTCTCTAACAGATTCACAGTGTCTCTTGTAGATTAATTTTAGTATGAAGAACTGAAAGCTATTCAACACCTCAGCACAGTTGGCTTTTGACTTTCTACAAGTAACTTTTACCATAGCACCATTACTGTTAATGGAATTTGTTGTTATTATGCAAGAAGATGGTAACACATTTTGAGATGTTACGGGGGGGGGGGGGGGGGC
>JANZLQ010000008.1:13820285-13843170 GCA_026212715.1 Elanus axillaris
CTTTTCTTTTCTTTTCTTTCCTTTCCTTCTCTTTTCTTTCCTTCTCTTTTCTTTCCTTCTCTTTTCTTTCCTTCTCTTTTCTTTCCTTCTCTTTTCTTTCCTTTTCTCTTCAGCATTCAAACAGTATGTACATATTAGAAGACGGAGTCACAACTGGTCTAAGGTCTGATATGGTCTATGAAACTTCCTTGGATAGTTTTGTTCAACCACTCCATATTCTTTGACCTCTAATTCTTTTCAGAATCCCATATATTTAAGAAATGTTTCTAAAGAAATCTATTAAATTCTTTCTGATTGTGCAATTTGCTGATTCCAGCAAAAGACTGAAATCTCATAATTTTTAAAATAAATAAAATACAACCAAAGAAAACTAAACAGGCTACAAATACAGTAGGGGATAAGTTTCAAAACTGATGGATGGTTTTCATCCTTTCCATTTTTGACAGCCCCACTATGCTACTGGATGGTTTGACAAGTAAGGAAACAACAATGAAAACACAAGAATAAAAATGGAATAGAAAGGTGAACAAATTATATCTCATATCACCATTATAATTTTCTCCTCTGTGTGCTTCTGGTTTTCAACTGTTTTTATATTCTAGAGAGCACTTGAGAACCTTTAGAAATATACTTTATGAACTGCAGAATTTCTCTGTTTTCCACCTGCTACTGCAGTTCACTACAAAATCTAAATCCTTTCAAACTTGAGCTATCTTTGGTTTCAGTCTGTCTCAAATTTTAGTGTCCTGGTTTCAGCTGGGATAGAGTTAATTGTCTTCCTAGTAGCTGGTACAGTGCTGTGTTTTGAGTTCAGTAAGAGAAGAATGTTGGTAACACTCTGATGTTTTCAGTCACTGCTAAGTCATGTTTAGACTAAGTCAAGGATTTTTCAGCTTCTCATGCCCAGCCAGCGAGAAGGCTGGAGGGGCACAACAAGTTGGGAGGCAACACAGCCAGGGCAGCTGACCCAAATTGGCCAACGAGGTATTGCATACCATGGGACGTCACACCTAGGAAATGAACTGGGGGGGAGTGGGGGCGGGGGATCGCCGCTCAGGGAATAACTGGGTGTCGATCGGTGGGGTGGTGAGCAATTGCACTGTGCACCATTTGTACATTCCAATCCCTTTCTTATTACTGTTGTCATTTTATTAGTGTTATCATTATTACTAGTTTCTTCTTTTCTGTTCTATTAAACCATTCTTATCTCAACCCACAAATTTTACTTTTTTTCCCCAATTCCCTCTCCCATCCCACTGGGACGGGGGGAAGTGAGTGAGTGGCTGTGTGATGCTTAGCTGCTGGCTGGGGTTAAACCACGACATTTAGTTATATATACAAACAGAGATAGTACTGCACTATTCTCCTCCAATTCATTTTTACATTATGAGGAAGAGATCTTAAATTCTGAAGCAAACTAGTTGTTGTGCCACATTACCATTAGTAACTGTTTTCTGCCTCCTCCATTTCTATATGTCCTGTCATCTGTTAGTTACTAATCCTTTTATGAAGCCTTTTAAGCCAAGGCCTTCATCTTCTTTCTGGTATTGAAATATCTTCAAAATACCTGATTTGGCCACTGTGGAATGTGTGATAAATGACTAAATAAACCCAGTGTCTGATATCCCATCATCTTACAGTAGTCTTTCATTTGCATGGTGGCAGAGTTAGAATGCCTCCAAACCAAGTGCTCCCAAAGGTAAAGGAAACTTCAAGGCTCTTGGGGAAAAAAGTGGGTGTGCCTATGTACTCAGCTCATTTTAACCTATTATATACTGGTTTGTTATTAATAGATCATGTGTGTATATGTATATAAATTAAGATACATATTTACACATATATAAATAAAATATATATGTTTATATATAAATGAAAACACACTTTTATCAACAATTGTAGCTGAGAGAGATTTAGATACTTAGCCAGAGGCATCTAGAGACCTATCTAAAGCTCTTTTTTGCTATTCAAATCAATTAGATGTTAGAACTTTCCAACCTTAACTTAGTAAGACTTTAAAGCATGGGGTTTGGAATTTAATTTTAAATTCAGTGGAAATAAACTGAAAGTATAGAGCTCAGGTAGCATTAAGGGGGTTTTCATTTTAGGAGATACTTTAGGAAATTTGTTCCTGTGCTACACATCTAGTATTTTGTCAGGTTTTTAAATCTTGCTTAGGTTTTAACCTTTCCTCAGTAACTTTTGTGAAATCTGTAGTTTACATTTATACTTTAAATTCATCTATAAATACTAAATACATAGTTCAGGTAGGTCTGTCAATTTGCCTCATAGAACTGAAAGAGACTATGTCAAAACCCATAACTTCTCCACTTAGGTATCTGTCTTGCCTCAAAGGTGCTTTAGTACAGCTAATGTGCTTGAATGTTCAAAAAGCTTCTCCCAGAGTTCCTTTCTTAGTTGAAGTTCTCAAAGAAACAATCTCTTATAAACAGTTTTATGTTATTCTCAAGCAAATTGTTAAAAAATAAGAAAGGATAGGTAGAAATTCTCAGTTTTCTCAAAGGAAACAGATTACCAATATATCCTCCAAGTATTTTTACTGGATATTTACATTTCAGCATATTCATATATGTTCTAGTAGAGACCATGAAGAGGCAACAAGTTTTGCAGGTAATTACTTCAGATAGCTAGAACAATTAAGTGCAGAGCTGTCCGAAGGAGCTACAAATGATCTCAGAGAGCAGTAGAATGGCAGATTAAATTCAGCACTGAATTCACCTAGAGAAAGTGACTATAAAGAGAGATTACTTTGCTCTAAACTAGCCATTACTCCTGAGAAAATGTTAGAGCCATTGCAGACAGATTTCCACATATATCAGCTCATCACCCAATAAGAGAGAGGTGCCAGGACAGAAACTCAGACCAAGCAGAAGTCATCACTATTCCCTCACATGGTGCCTTCTGATCCCACATACCACCGGAGGTTCTGGTTGCTTCACCTTGGAACAGATGCTCAGAAAGGCAAGAGGATGATCAGAGGCACTGAAGAGCACACAGTTTAGATGCTTAGTAGAATATGACTCCTCAGGATGAAGAAGAGGTGACTGGAAAAGAAATTATTAGTCTATGTAGTGATTTACATCATTAGCAAATTAGAGGAGAAAAAGAGAGAACAGCTATTCACTGCTTCTCACAGTTAAAAAAAAATGAGGGAACAGTGGTTGAGTTATCTGGCAGCATTGAACAAAATATGGAGAAATATTGATGAATGATGAACAGTTAGTCTGTGGGACTCTATCACAAGTTATTGTGGAGTCTAAAAGTGGGAGTTTTTTTAAAAGAGTTTAATAATTCATGGAGGATAGATCCATCAAAGGCTAATACACAGTAGACTGGATGTAACTCAGAATCAGAAAGTTCCTAAAAAAAAATTATTTCCAGAAGCCAAGATGAAATTGACTTTATAGATATGTTGTTTCTTATATTCTTTCCCTTTCCCCCCAAGAAATGACAGCAAAAACAATCTGGGACAAAACAAAGGTGAGTCTTCAGTCCTATCCAGTACATCCCTCTTGTTTCAGCTTGTGATTTAGGTCTCCTCTTCTTGTCTTGTCTTGTCTTGTCTCATCTCTTGAGATTACATTTTAAAATGCAGGTGATATGGTTAAAATAAGACAATGACAATTTTCAGTTGTAACAGTCCTTAAATTCTGCTAGTTCCTCTTTAAATTCTCTAACTTCAGCTGAGGTATAAGCATGTCATTACTATTCAGATCCCTCACATAAGTTTATATCCAGCTGTATTCCCCAAAGAATCTTACTCTCCATCTTCAATTATTTTTTATTATTTTTATTTTATTTTATTTTTATTTATCTGCCTTACATCTTTAATTGGTTGGTTGGGTTTTTTTAGGCAATGCATTATAGAATTTCAGTTTTGTGGCTAAGTTTTGATTTAAGTTATTACAATGATACTACCAAAACCTTGTTCACAACTATTGTTCTGTGCTTCCTGCTGAACACACAAAGTTTCACTGGATAATGTTATTTCTTATTCAAAAGACGTGTATAGAGCTATTGTTCTCTTTAAAACAGTCTTCCTCCCAGGGACAGATGCATTTCAAAAATGAGTAGAGTGATCCATTGAGACAATTATTGCTGATATGCAAACTCAGCAGAAATCAGAGATCTCTGACCAGCATGTAACTGAAGCTTGTGTATGTGTTTTACTGTTGTGCATTTGCTGTGGAAGAAGTGATTGTGGACTGCATTAATAAAGGATTTCCTGTGAAGAGAGAAAAGTATTAATGCCAAGGACTTGGGAGGACATTGCTATGTAAAGTTTCATTCATCCATCTAAAGGAAGATGACTTCAAACCAGAACAGGTTCAAAGAAGGCTAGATGGCATGATTAGAGAAGCCTATTGTCCAAGAAGAGATAACAATAATATAATACAGCTTGTTTGGTCTAGCAGAACAAAAGTTGGGAGGAGATATGATTACTATGTATAAATGCATTGGTGAATAAAAATCTGTGAGAGAGAAAGGTTATTTAAATTTAAGGGTAATAGTGGCAGTAGAAAAAAATGGGTCTGAATCATACAGGATTAAATACATTCTCAGAACCAAAAGAAGGTTTCCATCGGAACAATAGTGTTCTGGAAGAGTCATCTAACTGCAGTGATACGGAAAAGGGAAACAATTAGTTTTATTTTCAGGCTTAATCAGTTTATAATATACATTACTTAATTCTGTAGCATGCAATAACAGTTAGGTCCCCTGAGGCATGTGGTCCTTTTCTGTCCTACAATACTCAAATTATATACTCTCAGTGAAACTGATGTGATAAATCTCTCTTTCCTAGTGGTCTTCATGCATCAAATAGGGAAAACATAAATTTGCACAGTACTATAATAAAAATGGCATCAAAACATAAATTTAAAACACTGCAAGAATGAAAAATAATTGAATGCATAAAAAAGTTTTTTTTTAAATGGAACTGAAAATACAGGACAATATACAAGCAAAATTTGGTTGTATGAAATAGTATCCAGGACAAGTTCTGGAAAACTGGAATCAATGACCAAGATCCAGCTTACCTCAAGCTGAGGTTAATAAATATTCCACAAAATTAGATATATTTTTTACATGGCTAAAGTAAAGGATAGTACATGAAGAAGCCTACTTTCAAATGAGTTTTAAAGAGAGAGAGTGATCTCTTAATTTCTACTTCGCCAACCTGGCTTTTTTTTCTGCAAACATCCATCAGGCAACACCAACTGAGAATAACTGAGTTGACTATGTTTGCTATCCTTTTCCTAATAAATAAATCATGTTTCCATTCAATTAGGTAGGATTTTCACAGAAATCTTTCATGTGCAAATGTCCGCTATGTTTATTCTCTGGCCGCAGTCTTCCATCGGGAAGCTTGCAGGTGTGGCCCTCAATTTACAGACAACTAGATCATTCCTGTTTTTATGATGAATTGAAGCAATCAGAATGTTTTCTGCAGCAGCTTGATATGAAGAGTTAGAGAGTCTACAAAAGTTTGAAATGAACCTTTATTCAGTGAGTCAAATACGAAAGTGAACACTCCACTTAGTACAGTATATCTATGTTTGATATTTCTATACTGAATTAAACTTATTTTATTCCACCCTATGCAAAGGAGGATAATTCCAAGGAATTTGCTGCAAGTCTGTCACACTAGATTTTTTGAATAGTTCTTTTAGAACTACTGCCATCTTCCATGAAGTTTTTTGTTTTCAACATACTCTGCACTTCCTCTTACTTTCAATATAACTTACCATGCAATCTAATATCAAGCAAAAACTCTACCACTTCCACGAAGCAGCATCAGAGAAATTGGATGTAATTTACAATTATAAAATTAGAAAGAGAAGGTGGAGGAAATGATGGAGCAGTGAGAACAAATAAGTGCATAGGGAGATGTGGAAATTCCTAAGATCATCTCTGCCAAAGATGGGGAGGAGAGCAGGAGCACAGGAAAGAAGGCATGTGAGAAGATATGGATTTTGACCCTGCTGTAATGGAGACAACTGAGGCTTTCTGATGCCAAGGTTCAATATTCTTCCCTTTGCCTTTTTCTGACAAGGGCTATCTCATGCTTCTCCCTAAACACATGCCTCATGTCTTACACAGTACTGATAAAGTATTTTGCAATTACAACCTAAAATAAAGGCTAAGTATGCTAAATTTATGCTCTGCTACACAAATTAGTATTGAAAAAATTGAAAATAACTATATTACAATTCTCAACAATCAGATAACACAAAGAATGAAGAAGGGGAGATTTTATACCTCTCTAGTACCTGGATCCCATCCCCTTAACTCAGATACTTAAAAAAGGTGTTTCTTCACCCTGAGTTTCCTTTATAACTCAGGAAAAGAGAGAGACACTTTGTGATTGAGCCAACCTAAAATGAAAGCAGGTCACTGTGTGCCCTGTATTCAGCTCATCTGAAAGCTTAAGAAACCAGTGTGAACTGATCAGCCTACAAAATGTTAATAAAATATAGTCTCCCTAAAATACAAAATGAGAAATATAAGGATTTATAAGCATGGGTTACAAATTAATCTTCATATACAGATATAAATACGCATAAATTGACTTATTTCCATTAGTAAAAGTTGTTGATCAAATAAAATCTGTATGGGCCAGTTTAAGCCCTCATGGTTAAGAATGCTGTTGTTTTATGAGAAAAAGGTTGGACTGGAAGCATATTCAGGTACAGCCTTTACTTTAAAAGGCCAGTTACGCAGCCACATGTTATAGAGCTGATCATCACCATTGATGTACTTTGCTCTTGAGCTGCAGGTCTGTAGGCCACAAAAATCCCAGGAGTGTGATTAGAAAGACTGTATGAAAGATCTTAGCATTTTGAGATTTTGTGACTTCATAAATGTTCTTTACAATGCAAGCAAGGCAAAAAGCATGGCAAAATATTTCTACATAGAAAGCAGTGAGAAATTACATAAATCTTTCTGTCCCTTAAGAGTACTTTGTTTAAATTTTAAAAATCACTTAGGCCTTCTGGCCTATGAAAAGCCAGTATTTGTAGAGGCTGATGGATTTTCTATTTCTTGACACTTCAACAAAAAAAATATGTAGTATAAATGCCTTATTATGTATATTATTTATTGATTTAGGTACATTTTCTTCCTTTGAATCCTTACTAAACAGAGCTGTTGTTTTCTGAATTGATTTTGCTGTCTCAGCCACATTGAGGCATAGACGCTTTTTTGGCTTCCATCTGAATGAACAATTTCCTAGTTAGACACACTGGATTTGGAGTTGGGTCAATAAAAGCTTTACTGTGTCCTTTCTCTTTCCTCACACAGCTCACAAAAGAGAACCAAATTCCATTCATCCTTTCACTGGCCACTGTGGAATCTTTAGCAATGCAATTCTGGCTGGGATGAGGAAACATGGCAAGAAATTGGAAGAAACACAAATAAGAATTCTTTATTTCCCATGCTCACTGCCCTGAAGATCTGTTGCCACTGGGGACGCATGTGAATTTCCTGCACTTTAACTATTTGTCTCTGCCATTGAATTGCTTTGGAAGTATAACACATTAGATATCAAAAGACGATTTAGCTTAATCCTGCTGAATCTGATGTGGTTAACTGTTAAGTTATTTGCCAAAAGACCATTTTGAGTGGCTCTTGGCAATATGAGCATAAAGGATCATTGAACAGTTTTCATGTGAAGAGTACTTTTTAACTTCTGAGTAACATAAACTTAACCGTGATGTAATAAAGTATTTTCACTCTAATCTTTGTGGACAGATGGAAATTTCAAAGATTCTAGAGTACTATATAGTTGTTTGCAAGGATGTGGTCAATGCATCAAAATTTATTTTGTTGTTGCTTTTTGCTTGCTTTTTAATGTTACATACTACTCCTATAGACAGACCATTCACAGTAAACACTGCTAAGAAGATACCAATTTAAATTTTAGGCATTTCTGAAATAATTTCTGATGTCTTCGATTTCAAGCTTCTCCATCAGCTTGTGTATATGTGTGTACATATATATATATATATATCAGCTGTGTCCTCCCAGTCTTTAAGACTTTTTCCTTCCTTCATTTCTATGTTGATGCTCTATGCACATAAACAGTAGGCATTAAAAAAAGCAGCTCCTAGCATAGAAGTATTTTTTCTGTAAGCTTAAGCATACCAATAATTTCACCTTAAAGCTTCACACGTGCATGTGTGAGACATGAAGATACATAAGAGCATGCATGTAATACCCTTTTAGGCGTAATTCCAGGACTCATCTAAGGCCATATATTTTGTTCGTATGTGACAGTAAAGTAGTCCAGTGATACTACTAGTAGGAAAAAGCATGACCAAAACCCAGAAACCTTTCCTGAGCACTGACAGTAAATCAAGAAAGCAAGGTTTTCTGTACAGAGTTTCTATATGCAGTTATACTAGAGAACAGTGTGACTCATAGTGCACTTGATCTCTTCTGACCTATCTGTCCTTAACGACCAACTACTTACAGCAGGGTTGAGTAGAGACAGTCTTCTCATGCTCTGTGTCCACAAGAAGACCTGGAACTTACTTAATTCCACAGAGAGAAGTAGTGCAAATATGAAATGCTGCAAAACAGTCAAAGAATTTCAGCTTTAAAATGAACATATATAAAACCATTTCAGCTGTCATTTGTAGAGCTAAAAAGTAACACCAAAAAAAAAGAATTAAAGAATGAATTTGAAACCATGTCCCTTTAAATATAAATCACGTGCTTTGAAGTTTGCTAAAGGATTCCATAAGTGAATTTGCAGACAGTTCATTCACTAAAAAAATCTATCCATTTGCAACATCCTAACTTACATCTCTAATTCCCTGATTAGAAAAGACACAAACAACAGGGGTCACTTTAAAGCTGACATTTTGAACATTTTCTTTCATCACCTTTGATATGAACTCTCTTTCAGTGGCATTTTCAACCTATTAGATAGATCACTAAGTGATGTCTGCCACACAGCAGTTCTGATGAGTGAAGACTATTTAATATGTAACTTGTTAAACAGGGTATAGAGTCTCAGTTTTTATTTCCTCTTCTTTTCCAACTTTTTATGATGAAATAAATACTTCGGATAAGAATAGGAGTTTGAGATGCTACTGCAAGTTTGTGTTCTGCTCCAGGGTTTAAATTCTTAGTTTACTAAGAATTTTTGCAGCACCATCACTTGATTGTAATTAGGAGAGAGAGGATAATTCTGAATTTGAAAGAAGGCAGAAGGAGGGAGGCACAGAAAATACTGTTGTATTGGGGTTTACAGTAAATTTTTTATTTTGCTTTCATGCCATCCTGCTCAGTAACTTTGCCTTCCATTCACACAGTGTTAATTTTCTGTCTACAACTAACAAAAATATTCACTTACTTTTTCTTGGGGGGGGGTGGGGAGGAAGGAAAATAAATATTTAAATTCTGACATAATCAAATTGCTGGAAAGCAGAGGTTTAAGAACCCTTAGAATGTGAGAATACATATTGGATATGATCTGGATTCTAGTTCAATTGGTTTTAAATTTTATACCTATCACAGAAGAAACTAGTACATGTAGGTTACTGGAAGAACAAGGGTTTCCTAATCATAAGAAAAGGGTGAGTCGGAAGGGCAGCAGGACTTGCAGGACCAGTGATTTTTGTGTACATATTATTGGTTTTCTATGGCTTGGGAGGTAGCTTTTTCAAAGGTAGGGAGGACAAAAAATCGTGCTGATGGGACAAGGCAAAGGAACATGTACAAAGAAGTTCTCTGAGAGGTTCTCCAGCCAAACATCTTATTAAGGATTTGTTAGAGATGTGAATGACCTGGAAGTTTTTATTTTTCTATTAATAATTCAAAGGCGGGGGGGGGAGAAGAAAGTCTTGACAAAATGGAGTAGAAACACTTTAGAAAAGTACTAAGCAGTTCTAGATATGTTTGTTAAATATTTGTTCCAAACAGTTAGGATCAGATTTGAATATAAATTTCTTACTAACACTATCAGAGCTACATATAGTATCAAGATTAATATATTGTTGCTATCCCTTATATGGACTAAAGACCATAGTCCAACACAAATGGTGTGATGCAAATATTTTTTACACAACAGAACCATGAAAAACAATGATATATTAGAATGGATGACCAGGATCTATTGAAAACCTAATACAATTGGAAAAAGAATAATTAGCCTGAATTAAGTGATTATGAGCAGATTATGTTAAAATTATGGTACACGGAAAAATGAAAACAAATCTATTATTAAGATTTTTTATTTAATAACAAAATTATTGAAAAATTAAGAGAATGAGTGAAAGTTCGGTGGACCTGTAAAGCTTCAAAGCCTGTCGAAAAAGAAGCTTGGAACTACTTTAAATCATAGATGCAAAGCCAATACATGTACTACCAGTAAAAGAAAAACGATTGAAATGAAAAGACCCAAGACCTAATTAAATAAGTAATCGCTTCATGTTGAGATCATATAGTACACAATCAAGGAGTGAATAAACTCTTCTGTGTGATATTTCACTGCAGCTGTTGAGATGTGGGTAATTGCTACATTGCCCAGATTAGAAATCCATTTACCCATTTCTGACCTTGATACATCAGTGCAAAAAAGGTTTTTAGTGGTCAGCTGGGTGTCTGCCAGGAGCAGCATCCTGGTTTCAGCTAGGATAAAGTTAATTTTCTTTCTAGTAGCTAATATAGTTTTATGTTTTGGATTTAATATGAGAATAATGTTCATAACACACTGATGTTTTTAGTTGTTGCTCAGTAGTGTTTATACTAAGTCAAAGATTTTTCAGCTTCTCATGCCCAGCCAGCAAGAAGGCTGCAGGGGCATAGGGAGTTGGGAGGGGACACAGCCAGGGCAGCTGACCCAAAGTGGCCAGAGGATATTCCATACCATGCGATGTCATGCCTAGTATATAAACTGGGGGGACTTGGCCAGGGAAGGGGGGATTGTTACTCGGGAACTAACTGGGCATCTTTTGGCAAGTGGTGAACAATTGCATTATGCATCACTTGTTTTCTATATTCAATTCAATAATTTTTATTATTATTGTCATATTATTATTATCATTAATATTTTCTTCCTGTCTGTCCTGTCAAACTGTCTTTATCTCAACCCATGAGTTTTACTTTTTTTTTTCTTCTCTCCCCCATCCCACTGGGCAGTGGGGAAGTGAGCGAGTGGCTGCGTGGTGCTTAGTCGCTGGCTGAGGTTAAACCATGACAAGCAGCAAGAACAGGCTGACTGAATAGAAAGCTATGTCCTGAAGGTCAGTATATGCAAGAGAAAAGCGAGACTTGCCAACTCTCAAGCTGAGCTGGACCTCGCAAAGGAAATTAAAACAAACAGTAAAAAGATTTTTAGCCACAAAAATAAAAAGAGAACAAAGAAAGAGGAAGTGGTGTGGTAATTCAGCAAGTTTAGGGGCAAAAATTAAAGTTAATTTGGATATCGCCAAAAAACCTCTTTGGCACAGATTTCAGTAACTACAATGATGTAATACATGGAGGAGAAGTCCATGGCCTAATGGGAATAAGAATATGAAAATGGAAATTGCCATAACTGAGGAGGAAACAACACTGAAAGAGTTTAATGCACTGAGGTCAGTGAGAAAATAATCTCCAGCACCAAATTCTGGCTCATGTAATTACAGATCCAGAAGCAAGGCTCTTTTATGCGTTTAATAAATCAGACCTATATGCTAAAGAACAGTACATGTAGCAGATTTTCAAGACAGACATTTCAGTGCCTGAAGTGTAATGATATGAGCTCAAGAACTTCAGGAACTGAAAAATATTCAGCACAAGATACTGAAAAATTGAAGCCAGTGGAAATCAGAGAAAGTACATGACATGACATCTTACTGAAGGACTGAAAAAAAGGCAGACCATAAATACTGTCAGAAACTGTCAAAACCCAAGCAAGCTCTACTCATGCAAGAACCTTCAGTCAGAAGGTTCTAGTTCAGTTAGATATGGTTTGGTAGGATACGGAATACTCAGAAATCAAAATAGTCTAGAGGACCTACAGTTGTCCAGTCAGCACAAGTCTGAAGCTCTTAAGCAAAGGCTATTACTCCTGTGAATGTCTAATCATGCTTGAAACAATCACTGGATCACATGTGGTGAGAAGACACATATTTTTCATGAAGTGCAAAGTGATGAACCAGCTGCATATTGATGGTTCAGCAGAGATCAGGTGGATTAATAGTGATTTTCTGATGCTAATATCGCTCTTTATTGGCAGTGAAAGACAGATGATGATACTAAAACTCAGTCTTGAACTACACTAATTATAGAACATCTGTAGAGATGCAACTTTAGATCAGTACACATGCATATTCCTGCATGCCTATCTCGAATGCAAAATAATGCAATTTTGCATAAGCAGCAAATATTTAACTTTAGGAATCAATCAAGTTGCACTGCAACTGAAGTAGGACAACTGTGCACATATATATTTCTATGCACAGCTATAAACTGTTAGACTATTGTTATTGGCTCATACAACTAAAATTTCAGTGAAATTTGGGGAAAGTCATTTAATCTACCTTGTGCTTTCTTTCCTGAACTGCAAGATGAGGTTTAATCTTAATCAGCCCAAAATCCACTCTTTTCTTTCAAAGCTGTCCAAGAAGTTTTACATGCAAGTTCAGAGGACAATCTCATTAGTGGCTTGAAGAATTTCAGGTATTATAGTGACAAGGGCCAAAGTCATCCATGTGTAGTTACACATCAGAAGAAAAAGAAACAACTGAAATAAAATTTAGGACTTTCCATTTAAAAATTGTATGCTTTCATTTTAAGGTGATGGGTGCAGAACTTCACTTTTCCAAAGATGATCTTGACCTTTTTAGTGGAAACTTTGAAAAAATAAAAAATGAAAAATAAAAAACATCTGTTTGGCTGAGAGGAAGAAAAAGTTTTCCCCAGTGACAAATCTAAAATGAAGAGGAAATTGCCTCCAAAGCATTAAGATGGAGAAAGCCAACTTGATTGTATCTGAACCTATATAAAATAGTTTAAGCATCAAAGGAGAGGAAAAAGGAATGCCTCTAAGGACCAGGAGGCCACAGAAATAATCCAAAAGGAGCAAGAGCAAAAAATCCTTATGTAATCCTTACATAAACAACAAGTTTCTATGTTTTCTTTCAAAATGCTCTATTATTCATATATCTCTTCTGCAGAATATATGCAACTTGTTTTTAAGATATAAAACAGCAAATAAATAAATAGATAGATAAGGGTCACATGTCTTGCAGTGCCATCTTTACAGAACTAGAATGTCTGATCCCAAGCAAGACAATTTTTATAATCAAAGTAAAAATATACCTCTAGACAAAATTCTTCATGTGAGTGTCTAACTAGGTCAGAGGATCTGCCCTTTGAACACATTTGTTTCTGTCAACAATATGAGCCTAGTCTAACTTGCTTAAATGTATGCATCAAACTCTTTGTGGCCTAAAATTGGAACAGATGAAAATCATCTGAACAAAATAAACCACTGAAATAAAGGAAGAAATTTCTTATCAAAACCTAAATGTACTGTCAAAATAAATGGAAGAAACAACTAAAGACCAGTTTACTAACCTGGAACAAATGGAAGTCAGAAACTTTCAGAAAACAGTAATGGAAATAAAATAAAGCAATCATCTAGCACCCTCCTCCCTGTCCCAACACAGGGTCTGAGCCACCTAAAATAATAAAGGATAATAAATTAATTGATTGATTTTTATGTCTATTAAATTCCATGTGTGTGACTGCAAAAGTGAAGTTCTCTTCATATGCTGTTATAACAGCTCACTTCATGAGTTTATACATACAAGGCAATATAAAAAAGATTAAACAATGTTCATCTACTCCCATTGCTCTATCCTGAAAGGCTGTCCTGCAAGTGTTTCACTTTCAGACTCCTCCTGACATTCAAATGAAATATCCCACAGCACACAACATCTACTCCTATTTTCATCCTATAATATACTTCTCTCGAGTTCCAGCAAAACCCTCACATTGTATCAGTTTCAACTAAAATCAACTCCCTCTCCTCTCTTCCCACTCTCCCCACCAAAAGATCATGTTATAGTGCCCTGGGGCTGCCCAATGGGGCTGCTGCACTGAGTGCTATGTGGTGTGGCCATGGCGTATCTGCTCTGTAGAGGTCTAGCCTTACACAGGGTAGATACATGCAGTCTGCACCACTTTGGCGCCAGGGATCATTCCCTATAGTGCATACATTTAGCAGTGTAGAAATAGCTTATGTCTTTCTTATGGAGCTGTAAAGGGAGATAATTGGAACATTAAACAAAAAGATCTAAGCAGAATCAATAAGAGTGTCCATTTGGACAGAAGGCAAGGGCAAAGATCTTTATAATTCTTGACTTTGCTGCACATTTATTACTTTCACAGATCATTAGAGAACAAGGAGGCTGGCCCATTTAATCTGCATTTCATATTCTGCTTGTCGGCAACTTTATGGTCTTTTTGGAAATGTTTCCACTTCTTATGTTTCACATTTTTTCATGCTGTGCCCTCCCCACCCCATGTCATTGTTTATTCACTTTTTCTAATTTAAGCTGAATGAAAAGCAGGACTCAGAGAAGATCTGATGCAGTCTGT
Organism: Elanus axillaris; assembly: GCA_026212715.1. NCBI lineage: Eukaryota > Metazoa > Chordata > Aves > Accipitriformes > Accipitridae > Elanus > Elanus axillaris. Next base: position 13,834,902 of record JANZLQ010000008.1, read on the forward strand.
TACATTTGGGAAGTGAAGTAGCAAATGCTAAGAAATAAATATAGCTTTGGTAGTGCTTCCATCTTTATAAATGGTCACCAATGATTAAACCAGTCATTAAGCATCTCTTAGTAAAGAAAATTCTTTCTATATTTATATATTTAATGAATATTTAGATTATAGAGATCTGATTATATGCTTTAAAACCTTGATGTAGTATTAGCTGATGAACAAACATACTGAAAAATATAAACCAAAAAGCTACAATCGGAGTATCAGTATGTGTTCAGGACCAACTGCATGGAGGCAGCACAATTAGTGATCCAAAACCAGCAAGGAACAACCTTCAGATTCAAGTCCCTTAAGATTTAAAGAGTATAACTGTCTGTGTTACAAGAAGTTTGTAAGTAACTGTGCAAAGACTAAGCATTGTGCCTTACTAAACTAGCCACATATTAAATTACTACAGACCTCTGTTTACTTTTCAGTCAGTGCAGGAACCCTGTTCTTTCAAAGCCATTTGAAAGTCTCTATCAAAAAAGGCTGCATATTCTACATTTCCATTTTGAGCTTTTACTTTCTACAAACGTGGAGTCTCATGCCAATACTGTACACTTTTTCCATGCCTTATATTGAAATGGAGATATTCAGGATGAATGGTAATGCAGTCAAGCCTAAGAAAATAAAAGGATTGGCTTCATTATGCAGCATGCAGAATCTTGTTTTTCTTCAGCAATTCAAAAATGGAATCTAAATGAAGTCTCAACACTTGTGGAGCTAGCCTTTGTCATTAAGCCAATTTCTGTGCATCTTGAGAGGAAGACAAACATTTTAGAAAAAAAAAAAGTAGCAACATCATGAATAAAAGACTTGGCCATCTTTAATGGCCATTACCTTAAAGGGACATGACTATTTCCTCAAGACCAAATAATACCCAGACACAGTCATTTTCCTCCAAACATAACAGCTTTGTTACTTCTGTGCTGCATCTTTCTCTTTCAAACATGCAATACATGTACAGTAGAAAATGCTTAACATTTAAAGAGAAAATAAGTTATATGAGCATTGGCATTAGATTAATTTTGTGTGAACAGTGACAGCTTTACTGTAGCTGTCAAAGCACGTGAACACATATATGGTTTACACCTTCATTGCAATCCACATACAAAATCATAAAAGAATATATAAAGTATATAACAAAAAAAGGTCTCTTTTTGCTAAACTCAGTAATTACTCATATGCCACAAATTACTTGCCACTTAGGTTACTGTCTGCATATCCACATACTATTGCACTGCAAAAATCAAATTTTACTTAATTTGTATATGTATGTGCTTAATATCTTCCTTTATAATCCAATATATCATTTTAGATACCTATACTGTAGCCTGCCAATCCCTATTCTTTTTTTTGGCCATCATTAATGTTCTTGCGTAAACATATATAACCTTCAGTTAATATTCAGGTACAAAGTCAAACTGTCACTGATATCAGTAATGGGGGATTTAAAGAGGAGAAAGAAAAAAACCAAAAACCTAGAGCTACTGAGGATTTCTTTCTAACATTAGCCATGTTAAAAAACATAAAAGATTTTTTCTTTTTAGTATATATTTTGAATTGCATTCATTAAGAATATGTCTACTGATTACCAAAATACACTCAGGATGAGATCTCAATGGCATTGAAGAAGAATTTCCCACCCAGGTCCTTAACAAAGAATTTTTTAAAAATCTCTAGATTCATGGGTCAGTCCTTCATGGACAAGATAAAAATAGCATGTTGATTCAGTAATTTCAGATACTTTTTTTTTTTTCAGGTGGAATTAAAAATTGCATATCTTTGACCTTTGGGGTATCAATAACACCTTAGGATTGGATTCAGCTCACAGGCTAAGTAATCTAAATTTAGAAGCTTGATTCAGATATTGTGATAGAGGTGTTTAAGGACAGTTGAGACAATCCACGTTATCCATGGTATTCAAATGAGGCAGACTGATATGACACAAGAAACATCAAACTTCTCAGTCAGGATAATCATATCCAGTAGACCTAGTGAGTAAATTCAATGATGTCTAGAGAGCTATTTAGCTTACTGAATTTAAGTTTCCTTTTTATGAAGATGTACTGTTTTCTAGACTCCATTGGCTATTTTATTTAATGCTCTGTTGACTAGAGCTCTATTGACTATAATGAGAGCTTAGACATAATGAAATATAGATGTCTCAAATTGCAAGCTGAATCCCATCTGTACAGCAGGATCCAGTTGTCTGAACAAAAGCATCCAGAGTGAAAGTCATTTGCCTGAATTCAGTTGTTAGGAAACATAAAAGTCTATTGCTAATTTTTATCCTGAGATATCTTAAATGGCACTGGAAATTTACGTTTAGGCAATTGGATCCTCTCCTTATTAATTTTGTCTTCATTCTTTGTTATTTGATTTTTATGTGTTAAATAATTATAGTATAGTTTATATGAAAACATCAATACCAGAACAATGTACTTGAACTGTGTTATAATATATCCTACAGCTTTTATTTACCTATAACATACTTGTAATTTAAGTTTATAAACTAAGATATGAGATAGGAAAGCTGGGATTCTTACCTAGCTTAGATCTCTTCACTCTAAAACATATATCTGAGCTCTTCATTCTATGTTCTTTTTACAAACAGTGCCAAAAAATACACATTTTACTGCATTATTCATCTGACCAATAGCTGTGTATTTCAAGATCAGATCAATCACTTCCTAAAATATTTTTTGCCATCGACTAAAAACTCCTTCACCTTTCCACAGATCAGCTGTAGATGTTTACATTTGGCTTTATCAATCCATTCTGGGCTTGCTAGTCATTAAAACCTACTACTGACTTCTGCAGTTATCCAGCCTCAAGGAAGGGGAAAAGGATATTTAAGATGTGGTCCAAAAAAAAGCAGAAGGAAATGTTGATTTGACGCATTGAAAATCAGAAAGAATATAAATAAAGTTTTTTAAAGCAACCACACTAAAAAAAAAAATAAAAAGAAAAAACCCATCAAACAACCCCCCCCAAAAAACAAACCCTCTGGTAAGTCTTTCTTGATGTCCTAGAGCAATGGCTGACAAAATCTTACGCCTTGTAACTTCTCATATAAATTCAGTACTTGTCCAGTATCCAACAAAGAAAGAATGCAGACTTCATTCTCTAAAAACCTTTCCTGCCCCTGGGAAAATGAGTTTGTTAAAAATATCAGGCCTTTTTTTTTATTAGCATGCTTGTAACAAGACAGCCATGTTTGAGTCATATTGTCTGACTAAATGGCATCTTGGTTTAAACTGTTACAGAAAACATTTAAGTTTGCTAGTAAATAGCCTCTTTTAGATATAAGGATGAAGCAAGAATGTTCTTGTTCAACTCTAAATATCATCTCTGACAATTTCAAAAAGTACCACATTCACATACACAATCAGAAGAAATTTTGGAGGCCTTCTTTGCAAACTACAAGAACATTGCTTGCAATGTCCTTAGACCTCACACCAGTGTCTTTCCAGTTCCCTGAGTAAAATATATGTTTACTTACACATTTCTCCTCCAGTGTCTACAATTAATTTCAAGACAAGGTCAATGCTCCTTTGCTATACCTTGAAACCTTATAGGAGGGAACCCCTGCTCAGTAACTCCAACACTGAACCCATTAGTTCCAGTCATCTGTCAAAGGATCTGTCAAACGAGTTATTGCAGCCTCATTTCTTATTTTCCAGTCCATGCACTTTTGTGTACAGTCCATGCCTGCTACTACTGTTAAACAGGCTGATGGCTTATTTTAGTAGGGTTGGTTGGTTTGTTTGTTTTGTTCCTGAAAGCAACATTAGAGGTAATTAAAAATGCATAGTATAAATAGATTCAGGTTTTAAATGTCTTAACCAACAGTTTTTAATGTGCTTATAAGAAATACTCTGATTTATCTCATTACAGAGACTTCAGGATGAAAATTATGATACATATCTGAATACATAGAGGAATGTGGAAGACTACATCACTGAATTCCTGGGCCAGTGTTCTACAGGAAGAATATAAAAAGGACTGGTTTTTAGTTAAAGAAATAGGATGGATATGAACAGGATGAAGAAAAATTTCGGCAAACTGAGAATAATGAAGGCTTTTAAATGAAACTTGTTTCCAGCAACGTCCTTTTTCAATCTTTGATTGGCAGAGTAAATCTTTGCCTGTGGCAGATGGAACTTTACTCCTTGCTGATTGCCTCTGGTCTGCCTTCAAGAAAACTATCTACAGTAACACCTGTTAATGTCATCAGGGAAGCTTTTTCTATCATAATTGTATCAAGGTAGGATGCAAGTATGTTAAATCATTATATAAATTACAGGTGTCTTGCTGAATGCACTAAGAGTTTCAGCCTTCACTTAGAGATAATTTGTGGGACAGATGCCTCACCTTTTCTAAAGCATTAATGCATCAAATATCCTCAAGAGCAAATATTTTTGAAAGCCTCAGAAGGGTAGAATAGTTTTCAATAAACTAATAAGCATTGTAAGAGATTGATGTGTTACGTTTGATTCCAATGAACTGAGTTTAAAAACATTGCTTTGCATTACTTAAATCATTAAAGAAATTGTAAACCTGTCTTTTGTGTTTCATTCAGGTATCTCTAGAAAACACAATTTCAGCAAACCAGTCATAGGTGATAACTTTATTAAAAATATTACCATTTTTATTCTTCTTGGACTTCTCACAACTATCTTATAACTTTCTTCAGTGGCTTTGTTGCTTGAAATAATTCAGCAAAAGCTTTCTAAAAGAAATATTGGGCCCATAAATTATGAAAGCAGTTTCAGGCTTTGAACTGACTTGGATTACACATTCATGCTTCATTACTTGATTCTGTTATGTGTCTGCATAAAGCTAACTCTTGCAGTAAGGTTTCTAATATGGTCTATTTGCCCACCTATAAATAAGTCAGTAAATAAATATTCTTCCACATACCACACTTTACAGCATATATGAATTCTCATGTCTGTATGGAAAATTTCTCTCCTACTAATTTTCAGCATCAAATTTCTAATGGCACCCACAGTGCAATGATATGATATGAGGCACAGTTCCATAGGCCAGAACAAACAAAGAAGTTGGTTGGAAACCAGTTTTGTAGGAAATAATTATGGTACTTGTATATCTCTAGTGGGCTAAACCAAAGCTTTGGATTTGATCACTCCTGAAATAAGCAGGCTGAATTAAAAAACTACTTTCTAAAACTGTTGCAGCTCAGACCCATTTTCAGTCACCACGTTAGTTAAATCAGACTCCAGGGAGAAATCTAGCTACAGTTACAAAAGGAAACAGTCATTAATATTTCCCCTTATAATCTGTTTTTATTCCTTTATTAATGTTAGTTAATTTAGAATGAGACTCCAAGGATGCTAAATGTCCCTGTGTGAGCCAAAAGTGGCAACCTGGATTGTAGGTTCACCCACAGGCACAGCTTTTTTGCTTTTGAAGTCACAGCAGGGACAAGCTGAGCTTGCAGCCAAAGGAAACTGTGTATCTGAAGAATAATAAGCCTTAAGTATACTTGCTGTTTGACTCTAAGTCCATTAACATCAGTTTTTGCACTGCAACATGTTCTTTGGCTAAAATCATCTTAGTCCCCAAATGTCAGAGCTTGGAAACCAGGCATCAGTGGGCCAGGACTGACTAAAAATAAAAATGTGGGGTTTGTTGCCTTTGGGGATTTTATGCTCTAAAGAGTGATTTAAATTTACTTTAATCAAATGAAGAAAAGATCTTGTATGAAGTTGTACTGTGTTGTCCTCAAACAGAAAATATTTGTCTTAAAAAGAATGAAGTGTCTTTCCTATATCAAAAATGTCTGTTACTGTCTTCTCATGAGTGTGGGTATGTGTTCTGCTAAGGCTGTGTTAACAAGCAGCTTCTTCCCTGTTCAGATGCTTCTCTGACTTGTACAGAGGGGTACAAGCAGAAGCTATTGACATGGATTTTATCGGGGCAACCAGATGGAAGTACCTGTACAAACAGGCGCGCTCTGCCCCTTGACCTTGTAGTCATGCCCCATTATGCTCCTGTGTGTCTTCTGTCATGGAGACCCTGTAGAGAAGATTTTTTTTTGTCTCCTGCTGTGTGCTTTTGCAAATCATGTTGGTTTTTCTACCTGATATTCATATACATACAAAGGAAATCAGGTCTTGGTCTTCTGCATATGAAAGCCACCCTGATGTAGTATATACTAGGAGATACTGGGATACTGGCACAGCTTGAGTGTCAGAGCCAGCATTCTGTCTATATGCTGCATTGCTTTGATAAATACCTATAAAACTGATGTTAAAATGGAGAATTATAAACACTGCTGACACATTGAGAAACTGGCATGTAAAAAGACCTGTATTTTTTGCTTTAATGTTAACTATTTATCTGCTGTTTAACCGCCTGCAATTAAAGATCTCTTCTAAATGGTTATAAAAAACATGGTACATTGTAATCTTTCAGTAAAAGGGATTTAGAATCTCTTTGTGATGTAGACAACCCCCAGATTTCTGCATAGACTGGAATAGAAATATCCCAATAAAACATTTCTTGCAGGAAACTGATGTTTTTTTCAAAGCCATAGCATTCTGCAGGAAATCATAAGCTTTGCTCAAACTCTCAATCCAAGTCTGAGTGATAATGAATTTGGCTTCCTGTGCACAAAGTTTTCCCAAGCACTTTGGCTACCTCAGTCCATTGGCATCCAACATAAATAAATTCAATTTCTGTTTTCCAGACTAAATTTTCCCTTTTCTTCTCAGTAATAGTAATATTTTTTAATCTTAATATAGGATTATTTCATTTTCCAAATATTAAACAAATTTCACAGGGCAAAATATTTGTTTTTCTGCTTTCTAGTGTAATGATATTCTATAGGCATGGTGGGGACTTCTTTTGAGGAAGATTTTGAGGAAATCTTAATAAATGTTCGTTGTAACTTCCAAAAATTAACTTCTCTGTAAAATATCTTAACAAACTGTAAGTTTCTTAAGTAAAGCATACCCATGTTTTAATGGCTGTGTTCTTTCCCCACACACTTACTTTAAAAGTACATTTGGAAGTGGGGAATTCACATCTCCTCTCTGTTCCTTTCCTATCCCCAGTTCCACTACTGCCCTTCTTTCACAGGGGCACTCAAGATCTAAAGGCTGTATATTCAGAAAGGAATTGTCTTGATTTAGGAAGCATGGAAGCAATGCTGTGAAGTGGGAGCTTGAGTTAGAAACACTGTAGATGAACAATCAGGATGAGCAGAAAGGTCTGACTAAAGTAAGTTTTAAGAGTTTTAGGCTTCCTCCAACACCTATGTTTCTATAGCTGTGTAGTAGGAAGTGTAATGTACCTTGCAAAATTCCCAGGCATTAGATTACCATGACATGCAGGAAAGAGGTACAGAGGCAGTGCAGGAACAGTGGCAGAAGTTACACCCATTTAGTATAAGTTGAGATAATGGCTACAGAGTAAGGGGCAGAACAGATACCTGGGCTGTGAACACTGCAGCCAGCATACAAACTTGAGAAATTCAAAAGCCAAGAATCTCGTTTACACAGTGATACAGTAACACAGACTTCTTTCTCTGTAAACTAGAATACACAAAGTTAAGGTACTTTTCACCCAATATGGGCTAGCATTCACACTTATGGGAACAGAGTGCAGGAGTGGATGAATCAAGTTTAGCATCTTTGCTAAAAGAAAACTTCAGTATATGCCAGATGCCAGAGAAGTTAAACAGATGTAACCTCCTCTCGAACACTAGCTTGCTGCCTGCAAACTACTCCACACGGAGTAGTATAAGGGTTTTAGTCATGGCACTTCATTAATATCAGCAGATAACCAGTCGCAAGGGGATGGAATGAGACGACCAGTAGGTATCACCTTTGATACAGCTCAATGGCTTCAGAGCTAAGCAAGGCATGCTTGACCTTTTGAAGGATATACAGAACTCTAATATTATGGTGACTGTAATGGTATGTGGAAGGTGAAAGCATCTGACTCATTAAGGTTATCCAGTCAATGATCTTTTCAGTGCAAGCAGGTTAGTAAGTAAAGGGGTACGTGTTAAACAAGAGACACAAAACCTGGTAAACAAGGGATAAGGGTAACAATGGCAAAGACCAAAAGTCTCCAGATAGAAACCCATGAACCCTTACAAAACTGCAAGCACAGCATTGGAGAGGGCCACCTGGACTTTGTGATTGGTAAGAAGGGGAAACAAGGGAACATAAGTGTTTAGGATGGGGGGTGAGGGGGGGGG
>JANZLQ010000008.1:13843176-13853443 GCA_026212715.1 Elanus axillaris
GGGGGGTGTCTGTGAAACAGTGCAAATTTTATGAAGGGATGTTTAGGGGAGGGGAGAGCAGAGAGGAGCAAAGAGGAAAATACAGAAAAGGGGCCAGTCATGTAAAAAAGGCTGGTCAGTACACTTGTCTGACTGAGTGCTGCAACTGATCACTGCAGTTTGTCCTGTCTTCTTATTAAAACTTAACTATCTTTCCGTAATTTCACTCTCTATCATGTACATGTGCGCGCTACAGGGCCTCAGTGCCACCTACTCAATATCTCAATGATATCCAGTGAGCTGATAAGGTAGTGGGCACAAAGTGAAATACAGGAGAGTCCACGTAAATTTAAGATAAAATTTTTTACTTTGATAGGGTTGAACACTGGCACAGGTTGCCCAGTGAGGTGGTGGAGTCACCATCCTTGGAGATATTTCAAACCCAACTAGACACAGCCCTGAGCAACTTGTTCTAGCTAACCCTGCTATAAGCAGGCACACTGAGCTAGACGTTCTCCAGAGGTGCCTTCCAACCTCAACAATTCCATAACTTTGTGATTTTGTGATTTCCTGTACCATGTGCAGTGGCCATTAGTAACTCCCCAAAACAGGGCAAATCTTGAATTGCAATGGTAGCCAGTAGGTTAATTTCTTCATTTCCAGAAGGTTAAGTTGAACTTTTCATTTCCTCGTCTCCTCAAGATTGAATGCAGTTGGACTCAACAGTCATGCAGGGCCTGAGACACCACCCAGCAACCTTCATTTCCTTCCATTTTGGTCATACCCTTTTTGGGGGGATCATTATATGTATTATATCGTAAGTATTACTGAAAACGTATCATGCCATTTTTCTTCCAAATAGAATTCTTTAAATTCTTTAATGTTAGAGGTGTGGAGGAAAGGGCAATTCTTGTTTACAATGTCCTTTAAAACATACAGAAAAGTAAACTGGACTCTTAAGGGTTTAGTGGTTTTTTGGATGACTCATTAGCTTCATGTAATGTGCAATAGACATTTTGCCAAAAACATTTTATGGATTTTACAGTTTCTTCCTTCCAAATGCAGAATTTAGCAGTGCTACAATGTTTTATAACTTCCACTCTATTCATATAGCTTGTCTTTAGCCTAGAAACAGAAGTCTTAATGATTTTGATTGATTCTAGCACCTTCTATGAATTCAGAAGTGATGTTTCAGTGGTTTTGAACTAAAAGCCAGCATTTACTGATGAACAACAGGTCCATATAGTTTGAAATAATGGTGAGTGAATTCTATGCACACCCTTACTATCAACAGATCATTAAGAAAGCAGTTAATTTTGCATGAAAACAGTCTTGTTCCAGCTATGTCCAAATGGTTGGCAAATCAAGAGGATTAAACAACCAGGATAATCCTCTCATTTTAACTTTAAAAACATATTTATATTTACTTCAGATCATTTTTATGATTCACAGAATAAGTTACGTACTCTCTTTCAATAGTATTTGAGACTTAATTATAACTACTACCAGAAATGAAATGAAATTATGCAATAAACATTGCACAGAGAAAAACTGTGCCAAATCCATTTTAACAGATTATGAAAGGAAGTGATTTAAATGTGTAGTTGATTTAGAGGCAGAAAGATGCCTTCACATTGACAGAATTTCTGGCAATTCAACTTCTTCTGGCAGACCTTCAACTTTTCATTATACAGAGGAAGGAAGAGCTATCTTTTTCAGTTATGTGTGGTTACTACATGTATATATCCTAGGCTAAGGCCCTGTTTGCACTACTCCAGCAACACAATATTCATCAAAATTGCCTTAAATAGGCAGCTAAGTGCTCTTTCTCAAAGGGAAGATCTTTGTAGGCCAGCTTAACTTTAAATGTTTTGGCCAAAAGCTATGTTTTGCAAACAGCTCCTTCTTCCCATGTAAAGAACTGAACAGATATTTCATAGTAACACACTGCATTGCTATGCACTTCCCTGGTCACAGGAGGCATCAGAGAGGCAACACTCTGCTCGGGAAGTTATTAACAGGCAAAATAGCCTCTGAGGAGCCCTAACGAGCCAGTTTAAGTTTGAACAGCCTTCTATCTATTCTGAATTATAGAGGAATCCTTAATTACCACTATAAATGAAGCAGCAGAAAGCAGCTTGCAATTAATTTGGTTGTTTCTTTTCCTCAGTTATACTTTGCAATTGTTGTCAGATCTTTTTAAAAAAGATTCATTGGCTGCAGCTCTCTGCAGCAACTCCCTACACTTGCTCTTCAGATCAGTCTGGAAAAAAAAACCCACACCATATATTCAGTTTTTATTCCAATTTTTTTTTTAGCTTTATTTTCAACTGTTTTTTGGAGATAAAATAAAATGTAGCTTAAGAAAACAGTAAATTATAAAAGTATCCACCTTTATTTACCTACTTCTTCAGTGGCCCATGACTAATTCAGGGTTTTATGACAGGGTTGCAGGTTATCTGAATCTTAGAGCTAGTCAACTCTAGAAATGTGAAGTGATTTGTTTATTAGCAGCTCTGCCTTTCTGTTGTAAGATAATCATATATTGCAATTTAGTAGAATTTGACTAAAAGCAATGAAATGCAGTTTGAAAATGTACAAATTAGTACTCATTCATCTAGTTTGGGTACCAGAAGATAATATAGCTGCATCAGCATGATATTCAGCCTACGTTAATTAGTGCTGTTGAGAGATGTGATTATTAGTTCAACTGCAAAACTGCATTAACACTAATATATGCATTTCAGGATCTGAGCTTACATCTCTACATGACATTGTGTAAAACTGAGGATGTATGCCAGTTCATCATCAATTGCTTAGAAATTCCACTGTGTCCTGCAGACATGGCCAGAGTAAATGTCAGGGGCAACCTGTGAAATACATCTGAAAATCTATTCAAAGATTTTAAGGTAAAGCATAAAAGCAACTAAAATTGAGGACAGAATAAATTCAAACATAAAAAGACCTATGCATATCTATAGATGGATTACACAGACAGAATTTATACAGCAGTTATACTAAAGAATTGAAAGGAATTAAATGAACAATACAGAATTATCAAACAATGTATATATTTCTAAAATGCTTTCATTAAGAAAAAAATCCTGTCTGTACAAAACCATTCTTGCCTCAGGGAAAAAGAATGATGTATTTCCAGTTGAAATGAGAAATTATCTCTTTTTCTATTTTACAGCAAATGATTGATTTAGAAAAATTAGTTACTCTTCTTAAACTTACCTTAAGCACTGAATCTACCCAGAAAAATTAAACTTTTTGTCCAATAAACTAAAAGCTCTCAAATTTTTGGTATATACACTTCTCACACACATTCTTGAAAGCAGAAAATGGGCATGGTTGGTGTGCAGTTTTATGATCGAGTCTACTATTTGCAATATACTAGGACAGGCTAGACTTTGGAAAATAATTTCTGTGTTATAAGAAGGAAAAAGGAAATAGAATGTGATTTTTTCTTCCTAAAACTTCACATCCCTGGTGTGGCTCTTGTGCCTCAAAGGACAAGCATGTGATGCAACTACCATTTTGGACATGCATTCATGAACAAAAGCGGCATTTAGAGCCCTTTTGAAGTGGAACATGGACAAATCCTGAGAAGGGACCACATGTTCATATGCATGTTCGTACACTACCACAAACACAAGTTTGTCTTGGTAAAGTATTAAACTTTTTTTGTCTGCATAAAAATTTTACCTTAGCACAAAATGTAATACTTTCTTCACAAACCAGGAAAATGTTTTGTTTTGCTTTGTTTCCAACAAGATTTATAAAGAACAAAAACATTCAACTTTGGGGCAATGTGAAGAATTTTTGTTTTATTAAATTAGAGAAAGACTGAATACCATGTGTGTGATTCTGTAGTTATACCTGAAACAGCAGGAAAATCTGCTAGTACTCATTGAACCTTGCTACTGAGGGAAGTTGAATAGATCATTCATTCCATGGTTCAGGAGAGTCATTTCAAATCTGTGTACCACATGTAAAATTAGTTTTGACCTTGTCAGCCTCAAGCATGTCCCTCAGATATGGATCATTAAATTCAATCCTTAACGCTCCAGGGAAAAGAGCTAAAAAATTGGGGTTTCCTTGTATTGCATTCTATGATCTCTAACTAAAACTATATATATGGCTTTGATTTTCAAAATGGAACCATTATTTATATCCTTGATGCATGAAAGCTGTGACTAGTGTCTTTCTGAAGAAGATAACTTTCTCAAAACAAATTCTAACCAGTTTGACTAGTCCATGCTTAATCTTTATCTTCATGGAAGCTCATGCAACAAGACAAGCTTAAAAGAGACTGTAATAGTGATAGTCAGTCGCTGTTGCATTCCTGCTTGTGCACCTAGACTTATTTCATCTCATGCACCTGATGTGTTAAGATGTTGAAGTGAGTGCTGTCCCAACCCTACGGTCTTCCTCTTCTTTAACATATTAGTACCACTTATTCACACAGAGACGAGTGGACCTCTCCAGGCTGCTGAATAAAAACAACCAAGAATCTGAGCACTAGATACCTAATTGCTCACAGTGCTTTTTGTTAGCTCACTACCTTTCTTTGGGATCATTCCAAATAGCAGTCTCCAAGACTGTAAAAGAGCTTTCCAACCCTCAGCAGTATGGATACAGATCAATGTATGATGTTTGGGCTTTAGCAAAAGGACTAGTCTCTGTTTACATCTAGGGGAATGTAAGGAAAGTATCCCTCTCCCCAGCTTTGGTGATGAGAAGTTAGCTTCTGGTTTAAGGTAGTTGTCTGGGCTTTGATCACTGCTGAGAAACAGGTACTGTCAAGAGAGGAGTCTCCCAAGAAAGAGGCTCTTACCACCCTGAGATAGGCACCTATAATGCTCAGGATAAACAACTGTCTGAAGGGGCCAGTATCCCCTTATTAACTGTAAAGAGAAGTTAGATTTGAGCAAAATATCCAATTTTCAGACAGCTAAATTTATGTGTATCTTACCAAAGAGGCTTTAAGGAGATACACTGACCCAAGGAGATGTAAACATCAAATACTTTAGCCTTACTTAAAAAATATTGTCCAAACAACTGGTGAAAAGCTGCTCTTATGGCCTGAGTGACTAATGAGAGGAAAAAAGTCCAGAAGAAAACAGAATAAAACCTGTGTAGAAAAGGACCAAATTTGTCTGCTTCTAGCTTGCTTTCTGCTGTACAGTCCTGGTAGAGTTTCTCCTGCTGGATATTCACCAGGCCAATGTGTTTGGGTTCCACCATGCTAAGCCAAGACATTTTTACATTTTTTCTCAGAACATACTGCAACACTAGCAGTTGACCTCTTTGGCATATCTTCCTGTACAAACTCACTTCACAGTCTGGTATAGGCACCTAAATCCAGTTGCTCCAATAGTTCATGCTCATGTGTTCCAGAGCTCTAGTAATAATATTTCTCATCCTCCCTCATTCACACATATACACATAAACAAGATGGGAAAAGAATTTAAAATTCCAACCCCAAAATATGGCATGTTCAGCAATAACTAGATAACTCTTATACGGTATTGCACTCTCGCCACACACAAGTTCAGTGGAGCAACTGTAATATATTTGGGGATTCATTATGGGCAGCCCCTAATGACAGAGAACCATGACATTACAATGGCACAGCTCCTCCTGCTGGAGACTGTGACATTGGTAATATTTTGTGATAGTCTAAGATAAAAATCTCAGTAGTAAATTGCACATTCATTTGGCTCACCTAGCCTCCAATCTTTGCAAGAGCACAGACTCTGACCTTCAGTAGACTTAGAACAAAGGGCGAATGTAATTGGTCTCTTTTCTGGAGGAGGGAGATTCATGTTGGCTTCTGTCACAACCCAAGCTGGACAGACCAGGGAGGGGTCATGGTGAGTTCGGAATTCCCTCAGGCTGAATAGAGTGAAACCACGACAGGTTGAACGTTTCATTTATGGCAGAAGCAGCGTGAACATGGGAGGCATTGACAGCAGATGCCGGGGTTTCTCACAGGGGGAACTGGCGCGAAACCACCTCAGTAACCCGTGTGACCCGCGGTAACCATCCCTCCACAAACATAGACTACAGGCCTTGCTTCTCTGGGGCCCAGCTGAGGGAAGGGAATGCGGCGAGCCCTCCCGTCGGGTCAGGAGGTTCAGAGAGGACCCCCTTGCTTTCCAGGCTCCCTCTCAGGGAGGAGCCCGGGAGCGGCTGGATCCGCCCCATGTCCCAGACTTGGTCAGTGGCTTCATCTCTAAAGGGATGAGGTGTGGGGATTATGGGGAATCAAAAAGAAAGAGAAAGGAGAAAGCTCTCACCTGCCCTGGCTCCAGCGTTGGTCCCCCCAGCCGAGGGGTCACGCTCCGGAGGGCACACCCACATGGGGCTTCAGTTCACACCATTTTATCATCTTCTGGCCCCTCCTTCAGGTGGGCGCTCAAACTCATTAGACTACTTAGGTGTCACAGGCGGTTTGTGCTTGCAGAACCTTCGGGAAATGGGTCAGTGGTCTTGGGGGCTGTCTGGGGAGTGACTTCTCCTTCCCTGCAGGCCTGACCGTTGTTTGATCTTTGCCCACACAGGGTGAGCTGCCCCACTCAGTGCCTCAGGACAGGGAACTGCGCACCCTCGGCACAGCAGGCTTTCCGCGCCCTCTTGCTTGTGTCCGGTGCTGATGGGAGCTGACCGGCTTCTTTTCACCTGCCCTTCACCCTTTTTGTGCAGGTTCATTGTTATGCCCACCACAGTGTTTGTGACATTAAACTCTTTCAGTCTCTTACAGCTTCTTCATGTTGATGTCTTTGTGTTAATCTAACTGGATGCTAATCTACAATGTTGAACCTTTTCCTTCTTTTGCAAAGTATATCTGGGGTTTTTCTTTTTTTCACTAGTAAGGAAACCGAATTTCTATGTGTTTTATGTAAAAAGCAGATTCTACAGCATTAAATCTAACAACACTGGTGAAGAAATTCTTCTAAAGCTAAATAGTTTTGATGCATCATTATTACTACAGACAACTGAAAAAACAGTTAGGTAATATCTGAAAAATGAGAGGGTCAATTTTAACAAGTACTACACACAATTTAAAATTTGAAAAATACAGTATTTGGCTCTGTGTCAGTGGGGCTGGAAGAATCATTTTATCATAGGTTTCTACCCTCCTGATGAGAACACATTGATTTATTCTATCATAAATCAAAACTCCTGCTGAGCTATGAATGAAGGATTTGTAAGGTTTTGGCCTTTAAAAGTGGTTGAGAGTGTAAAGGAGAGAACATGAGCATTTGCAGTAAGGGAGGTAGAGTATTATACTGGCCAATAAACACATAGAGCAAAACTAACAACTAACGTAAGAGGGCACAACCAAGTAAAATCGCATGCATTTATTCCAGCATTTCATCTTACCCTTCAACATGGTACTGAAGGGAAAAGCCTGGCTCATCTACCTCAGTCACATAATATTACAGCCAATACTATCATATAGTCTCCGATATGTATTTATCAAGACCTCTCCAACACATGGATATGCAGAAGTGTTGACCTTCAAATTGTAAAACCTTCAATCTATAAACTGCTGTTCATGGGAATGTGGTAAACTTGAGAGGGAACCCAACAACATTTAAACCTGAGAGAATATTCTATTGCAAGGTATGAGTAAGATAATATGACAAAGATATGAACATTGCCTCTAAATTCAATACTTCATTTCCCATATTTTAAAAAGGAAGTATCAACCTTTTCAAAAGCATATTTATTAACCTTTACTCTCATCTGTGACTCCATAGCCCTTAATTATTATCATCCATTTCATAATTATATCTTGTTGCTTCATCCTTTGATCCTAGATAGGCCCTAATACAGAACATAAGATTGAAATCCTCTATTACACAAAGAGATTATCAGACAGATTGGGTAATTTTCATCACAGAGAATTTGTAATTTAACCAAGAGTGATTAAGTCTGATTTTCCCCTTGTGTCTTCCAGGTCTGCCATTGCTTCAGTGGGGGCATAACACTCTTATTCCCCCTATCCACTTTGATTTTCAAAACATTTTCAGGAAAACACATTTTTTTCCATGTTATAAGTACGAGATGTTTATTTTTCCTCTCAACACTAAAACTTACAGTCCTTAACAAATTATAACAGAAAGTATGTGGGATTTTTTTGCTTGGTCGGTTGGTTTTTTTCCAGCAAAGTCTTGTTCAATTAATACAGAAAGGCCCAGAGTTTAGAGCTGGCTTGCAAATTTCAGATTAAAATGTTGACTTGCCCAAACAACAGCAAAAAACCTACATGTGTTCTTTGGATTTCATAATGCAATTTTCACTTTGTGTGATGAGATAGAGGTAACTGTTAGAGAACCCAGTTGAAACAATTATGAAAAACTGTGTACAATAAAGAGGAATTTAAACTAAAGAACAGATGCAGAGAAGGGTGGAGATCCAGGAAAGAAAGATCAGGGAAGGTAGAGTTTATCATATGAAAGGAGACTGAAATAAGAAAAGTTTGTTTAGTCTAGCAAAACAAAAACTGAGAGGGTGATATGATTGTTATCTATACCTAAGTAAAGGGTAAAACAGGTGGAGAAGAAACAAAAAAGAACTCTGGCACAGTGAGGAAGTAAATATGGTCACAGATAGAATTATTTTGGAATTAGAATTAGATCTCTAACCATCTCTAAGCAGAAGAGCCTCTGAACTTTAACCAGAAGACAGGTCCAGGATCAGCTTTGGCTCAGTTTGGTCCTGGAGCATTTCTGAGATTGCACTTGATTAAATGTAATCAAAATGAGTTATTAAATAGATCTAACTTTCAAGATGGCATTGGTGTTAGAGCTTGAAATTGATGATGTCCAGAGGTCCCTTCTAGCAAAAATTATTGTTGCTTTTTTTTTAGGATGAGTTACCTACTGAGATCAGCCTCTATGATCCAGAACATTCCTTCTTGACAATGGTCTTATGAAACCATATCAATTTCCACGTAGTTTTCATTGAGACAGACTTCCCAGCTCCAAGTGGAGCTGACAATAACCAGACAGAGAAGACCTTCAGAACATTCTCTTAAAATTTTTAAGAATGCTGATTCAAGCTGCTATTTTGTCATTCTCTTACATTTTAGATGAGTGCCTTAAGTACCCCACCATTTTCTCAGTGTTCACTTATCGCAAGTGATGTGGTCTACACCACAGTCCAAGCATGCACAAGCATGCTGTGTTGTGTCTATGAAGCTGATCTCCTAGTTATCCAGAGTGAAAGACCTAGTGGAACATCCCTTGACTCCCTCTCCACTGACAGTTTGGTAATGAACCAGGCTCTATTTCAAACTACTGTAGTTGTTCAGCATTAAATAAATGAAATGTTTCCCAGAACAGGAGCTGAAATCCCTTTTTAAAAACTAAGGTTTGCACAGGATTGAAACATGACACTGAGATCTTAATTTTGCAGACAGACCCTATTTCATGAGGTGCTATCATTCACTATCATGTTATTTTAACTATACTTTGACAAATTACAATTATCTTCATTCAGACAGTGATAAGGAGATATGGAAAAGTTAATTGAAGCACTTTCAGGCTCAGCTACCATCAATAAAATGTTTCAACTTGTAGAGTTTAATATTCTCATCTTCAATCACATTTTAATGAGCTTCCAAAGACAATTAATTTATAATTGTATCTTTAACATTCATTTTGTTACAGATATGTCCTTCCCCAAATGTCTAAAAACAATTATCTCAAATAGTAGGTTCCAGTAGAATTTTTTTCCTTCAGTATTTTTTCTCCCATTTTCACTCAGTCATTGGGATTCCTCCTTGCATGACAAGGACAATTATGACAGGTCCATAGACAAATACATCTTCTAAATGTACTTTTGAGGTTAATTTCTGTATTTGCCATTCCAGTGGGCAATTTCAGAATAGAATTCAGAACCAAAGTAAAATACTAAAGCCTGTTAAAGTTTACTCTGAGAGATTCAAGCACTATGGAAGGCAAAATGAAAAACTTTTGTGCTTTGATCAAGGAGCTGTATGAAATCAGCCAACATGGAATGAGAAACCCAGAAAGTTACTCTAAATCGTTCAGTCTCCAAAATCTAGACAAATCACAGTTGCAAGTTGTACTCTGGAGAGTACGATGCCCAAAATTCATTCCTGAATTAAATTGTCATGGTTTAACCCATCCAGCAACTAAGCACCACACAGCCACTCACTCACTCCCCCCGCACCCAGCGGGATGGGGGAGAAAATCAGGAAAAGAAGTAAAACTCGTGGGTTGAGATAAGAACAGTTTAACAGAACAGA
>JANZLQ010000008.1:13853543-13882253 GCA_026212715.1 Elanus axillaris
TCATACTGAACTCAAAACACAGCACTGTACCAGCTACTAGGAAGACACTTAACTCTATCCCAGCTGAAACCAGGATAGTAGTCATCTGAAAGCATTTCTTTAAAGAGCTACTAGGGCCTTATTCTTTTCATAAAAGATGCTAAAGGTCGTAATGATCATCATAAAACTGAAGTGATGAAGCCTATTGCTCAAAAGGGGAGATTTAGTTTCTTCCTTTGGTTGAAGAATGTCAGTTCATGATTTCTTCTTTCCAGGTGACTGCTCAAACCAGGAAAATTCAACAGAGATGTTTATTCAGCAGAAAAGAAAGGGGGAAAGAGTGAGATTCTGTGGAAGTGAGGAGCAGCACTCTTTACCCACCTTGCTGGTGCCAGCCAATGTACAGAAAAGACAGCAGAATTCACAAGGCC
Source organism: Elanus axillaris (assembly GCA_026212715.1). Lineage (NCBI taxonomy): Eukaryota > Metazoa > Chordata > Aves > Accipitriformes > Accipitridae > Elanus > Elanus axillaris. The sequence continues at coordinate 13,853,954 of JANZLQ010000008.1, forward strand.
AGAAAAGGATTAGACAAGAAGAAACATGACTGTGGCTCTGCAGTGCAGTACCTAGAGCTCTGAAACATGTCAGGAATCCTAGATTTCCAGTGCCTGCTCCTAAAAGTTATTTTTAATTAATAGAAAATTTATGAAAAAGGTTATGGAGGAGGCACTAGCCTATCCTTTACCAGATGAGTGAACTAACAAGTTTCTTCTACCCTACATTAGGCATTACATCAAAGAAAAAAATAAAAAAGCTAAAAAATGGAAACAGCCTGGCACAGGTATGCCTTAATCATACATCAGACATTATACCGAGGATGTGATTCAGTTAGGTACACTTTGGTTCTTAGTTCCTTTTGCATCATTCTTACATATCTTATACTTTGAAATGGAGCTGGTAGACTTGGTACAGGACAGATGGGAGACCCAGGCCTTCTGGAGAGTAACTGGAGGCCAGGCAGGATATCACAGAACTGTTCAAATGGCACTAAAAATGCATGTGAAGGCAACTGAATAAGCTCTGAGTCTCTAATTTAGGGAAATTTCTTTACCTTCAATATGCTGCAATCCAATCCAAGAAAATGACAGGCACCCTGTTAGCTGCTCTCAGCCTTGAGAGGGGAATCCTGAAACATGGACCATGTCTTCCTCTGAGACAGGTGATGAAGAGACTAGGGACAAAATTAGATGGAAGAAGCGGGAACTGAGACAATCTGGTGGGTTTGGAGAACTTACAGAGAGGGAGAGAAGATTTGGAGAATGGAAGCAAACTTCACTCTTGCTCAAAATAACAAAATACACGAAGGGGAATTTTTTCTTAAGGGAGGCCAAAATCACCACATAAATTCACAAGGACAGACAGCATCAGATCTGATGTTGATAGCAGCAGCACAGCTGCTCCTGCTCACATGCATCTGACAACACATAACTGGAAGGTACCAATGAAACAGCTGCCATCTGTTTAGTCATTTGTTCTTTTTTCTTGTCTTCTTACACTCATAATATTTGGGGTTATTCTCAGGTTGATTTTGTGTCCAACTTGTGATGTACAGCATTTATGTTCATGTCACTATAGACACTTCTGCCTTTTCTAGAGATGGGAGGAATGTTGCTTGAGGCTCTAGAAGCAGCTTTAGGAGGAATTTATTTAGAGTTTACCAGCAGAGGAAACACACAGAACATATACTACTCATGGGATAAGAGACAGAAAAACCCATGAAAAAGACCATCTGAGAAACAAACTGGTATCTGTCAGTACATGCAGTCTATTTCCCAAAGCACAGTTCTCTAGACACTCTGTTTTCCAAAAAAAGTTCTGGGCGTATTTCTTTTTTTTTTTTAAGTTACCTTACTTATTATTCAAGTATGATGATTTTTTTCTTCCTACTTCAGTAGGAATAAGTGGCAAACATTGCTAACCAATGAAGGATGGAAAAAAAATGTAAATCTCAGGGACACTTGGCAATTCATATCCCACTTTTTGGAGGATTGGTGCATTACAGACAGGAGCAGCCCTTAGAGAAGGTAGCCCTGTCACATTAGTGACATTCCATTTTTCACTGTCCTTAAAAGCAAAAATATCAACAGTACAAGCATTACCAACAAGTCAGTTTTACAGGACTTAGAACATAACATTCTGCTCTCTCTTATTAGGTACCACATTCAAATTCCTTGTCTTTTAAAGCTCTGAACAACTCTGTCTACATATTGTTTTCAATTCTCCTTTTTTACTTTTCCAGGCTGTAAAATTCCCTCCTCTCCTGAGTTGGAAGTAATCTTTAGTTGAGTGATTTTTTGTTTCCTTCTCCTCCTTTTATCTTTGCATAATCTTACTTTCAGTCTGCCTGCCCTACTTAGAAGTTTCTCTGTCTTTTAATACATCAAACAGCTTCCATTCCACACTCAGCTGCCCCCATTGTACACACATTCAGTGCATGAAATACTTTTGCAGCAATAGACCACCAGGTACAATTGACTGTCTATTACCTGTGGGCAACGCATCCATTTTGCAGCAAAAGCATGCTATGGCGGCAGAGTCTCCGAAGCTGGCTCCATGCAGAACAGTACATGAACAAGGATGCATTGCTTCCAAGGTTAGCTCAGTACATGTTTGCCTGGTTTTGGACACTGAGCTGAAAAGCCCTGCCAGACTTGAGCTGGCTCCCCACAGAGTCATTCTCGCTTGTCTGTAGCACACTCTCAAACACACACTGCACTACCCATGTCATCCAAGGTCTTTCATACCCCCACCCCAGTACTCTGGAGAATGAGTATGACAGCGTAGTGTTTTGATCTTCTACGCATATCTATCCATATCTTATCTATAAAGAAAGGCATGCATAATATATGTGGTGTATGTTTTCCTAAATTTGCATTGGGATGGAAACAGACCAAATAATCTTGTAGGTATTTTCCATTGCAACAGACTGAAGTCTATAACTGAAAAGGGGGAAAAGTGTTAGATACTTTGAGAGAATTTACATTTCTTCGTGCAAAATCAAAAAACACATTTAAAATCAAAATTTTCTGGCAATTTTCATATTTTCCTATCAAGACACAAAGTCAGTATTCTAATTGCAAGGAGTGAATCACTCCCAAAATATGTTGCTATGTGCGTATCTCGGGTATAGTTTAACTGGGGAGTTTTCTTATGGAAATATAATAGTCTTTGAAACAGGCTGGCATGAAATATAACTGAGTTTTAGTTTTGAGATTAGGATCTGTTAATTCCTGAAGATCCAGAAAATCATCATGACAGATTTATAACACAGAAACTCTGAAGTAAAATTTATCGAACATACTTAAACAGACTTTGAATTACCTGCTAGCTAATTAGAAATGGCTCCAAAGCTGGCCACTGTAAAAGACTTCTCAGTAAATTGTTTTCAAACCCTAGGGCACGTTGTAGTCATTATGTTTCCTTTACACTCTACACAAGATGGTCTTTGTTTAGTAGCCTGCATGTTACATGTATCCCTTCACGTTTTCCTAATGTTTCTATTTATTTATTTATTTATTTTCATTTTTAATGCGATGCTATACCATTATTGGGCCATGTGGACATTTTTAGAATGGCTACTAGCTTTCTCTGCCACTGGCCCCCATCTAAAATGTTGGTATTTCAGCTTCTTTGGACAAAAAAAGAAGAGAAAGAAATACAAGGAAAAAGAGAAAGAGACAAATAGGGAGAGAAAGAGGGGAAAGGGAGAGGGAGGGTAAGACTGGACACAAGAGAAAGAAAAACACATACCTACAAATCCATAGAACAGAAGACTGTATAAAAAGGAAATGAATATACAGAAGATTAAACATATCGCTCTATATATGACTGCTGACATTCCTGAAACTGTTTAGTAAGCTTGGGTCTATTTAAATTTTAGCAAGTGTTTAAGCTTTTGGAAGACTAATTTGTGTGCAAAAGGAGAGTGCAAAGCATGCAGCAAGTTCTTTTGCTAAATAACCGCTTTTTGGCATGCTAAAAAGGTCATCCACTGTGCCCTCTCATCTGTAGCTGTCTTTCAGTAAGCTCCAGACATGAATTAGATGAGAATCTGGCTGGATATGAACACAGAGACCCCCTTTTTTTCAGTTAGCACCATATATATACACCAAGTCAGAATAGTCTTTTGGTGAATTTCTTTATCTCATGACACTTTTTCCTAATCTTTCTCCCACTCTGCCCTAAGCTTTCTTAGTAAGTCTTCGCTTGCACTCACATGTACTCACACTGGAATCATTGCCAGAGAGAGGCTCAGTTGTCCATATTCAGCCCACACTTGAACCAAGGGCATCCAGAACTGCTTCAGAACTGCTTTGTTCCACTGAATTTCATTCAAAGTGAAGTTCAGAGTTGTTCAGTCTTAAATTCAGGTGCAAGCCTCACTCTAGAGAGAATTGCCACATTTTCATAACTGTTAGATATTTTTTAACTTGTTCCAATAATATGCAAAGCTGTTTAGGAATAAAAACATGTTTTCATTAAGTCTGTAAAACCATAATGTTCTGATCAGCAATTGGCACTACTAGTTCAAATCAAACATAAGCCTTGCCAGATAAATTAGAAAAGTCATCTATAGAATTATACCTTAAAATACAATATAACAGCCCTTAAAATCAAAGTATTTCTGCCTCTAATCTCATTGATACATTTTTTTTTCATACAAGTTTTCCAGCTAATTACAGGAACATTTGAAGCAAATGTTGCATCTCTTATAAAAAAGCCCTGATTATCACTGAAAGAAGTTTAAAGCACAGCTAAGCATCAGGGAACAGAGAGGAAATATGTGTGTCTTGCAACCACAACTATGAAAAAAGTTTGCAAATCTGTGACATCATAAACTACTAATTATTTCCACACTTAGGAAAATGCTAGAATTTATTAAGGTCTTTTCAAGATATGGAAAATATTCCACAAGTGAGGCAACTGTAATTCAGGAGAGGTGGAGTCCAAAATGAATTATTAAGGTCATTTCTTCAAGAATGAATATAAATATTTTCCACATTTCACTACACCAGCTACAGTATAAGCATGAATATATATCTTAAATGCTGGCATTCATGGGGTCTGTGCATACGTAATAGCTATCCTATCTATTTTAGGAATTTTGAAGGCACATGTTGCTTTGGCATCTAATTACCTTTCATATTTATGTAAGTTTAACGACTAAAAGAAACTTAGTATATGTCTTCCATATTTGCTAGCACAGTATTTAAACCGAAAACTGTATGCAGAAACATTGGTAACTGCCATGACAAATTGATGTTGGTATACTCTGAATGTTTACATTATTAAAGATAAATGCCGTAGAGAAACGGGTGGGCCTGAAGCATTCCACAGTGGTCTTATGCTTGCATTAAGAATCAAGCTAATTAATGTTTTACAAGGTTTGTTCTTGACCTCAGGGTTTTATAGGACTGGACAAAAGCACAATACCAGAGTATTTTTTTTAGGACTTGTTCCTCTAAATAGAAGAACTAGTGATAGTGCCAGAAATATATACAGCTGCAGTGTCTTTAGTGTGATTACTATTTCCTTTTTCATCTATAATTGTGTTGGTTGGCCTGGTAACAAGTCCCAGCCCATGCTGTTGCTTCTTACCATTTTTGCCCTGTCCTGCTCTTCCCTAATAGGCAGGCAAACTCAGTTTGACTGTTCGTGGTCAGACGAGATTACAAGTTCAGATGAAGTGGCTCATTGGAGAGAATGCAATAGCAGAAGCACAGGGGTGAGGACAATGATAGTATCTTTAGCCACACAGTTTGATCCAAAAGAAGACATATGAAGAGATCTTACTGTCTTCACTGCTCTATCTGCTTTCAGTGGATAAGATTGTTTCCATTTAGACTTCTACAGAACAAAGCACAGTGTTCATGCATAGCAGTTAGAACAAATAGGTTTTAGTAAGTAGCAAATATTGTTCAAATAGGACAGAACTTCCTATTTAAAAAATATTTCCTGGTTGAACTGTCATCCCAAAGACTTGATGAAAGCATATTTAAACAGAGATAGTCACCTGCTTGGCAAAACAGAAGTTGTTACTATTATTTGTGTCTGTGTCCACCATTCTGCAGAGCTCAAGTTAAATATCTGAACTCATTGATCATGTCTGTACAAATAAGTTAACTATGCCCTGGACCATCTGTCTGCACCCAGGTCAACTGGGAGAGAACACCCTGTCTCCATATAACTCAACTCTCACCCTCCCGCACAGGGAATCCGCATCAAAGTTTACCTGCAGGGAATGGCCTCTGTCTATGCTAACTCCTGAGCCACGATCAGGAACTTTCTTGGGACATCTTCATTCAGATCATGCCAAAATTTTGCCTGGTGACAGTACTAGCAGTTGAAAAGTACAGAAATTTTATTTCCTTCCCGCCACCTGCAGAGCATAGGCAGAATGGAGGTGTTTTCTTGAAAGGCACAAGAACCAGTCAAGAAGTCCATACTGTGCCTAAACTGGAAGGCAGGTGCATGCCCCAGGATGCTCCCCAGTCATAGCACCCCAGTGAGGACTCTGTCCCTGCTGGAGTGCCTGATGGCTCTTTCCTGTGCACACACAGGCATTTTCTTCCCCTAGCAAGAAAGATGCTGCTGAAGGAGCAGGGAAGATGCACAGCAAATAGAGGATTAGAACTAGGAAACTTGAAAACAAAGCAAAAAAGTAGGTCATTGAAGAAAGGAAGAAAGAGAGCAAAATTTGGCAAAGGGCAAAAACCCAGAATGGATTTTTACTTCTTTTCCTCCTTTGAAAATCTAAAACTGTCAGCCTTGTACAAACCATGAACCTGCAGTAATAGCAGCTTTGTGGATTTTCCAGACAATCGGGCAGCAGAAAGTCACCTGATCCATCTGTGAGACCTGGTGAGAACCGGCAAATATAATAGGCTGCAAAACACCTGAAACTGCTGGCATTGCAAACACTTCCTGCCTAATTCTGTTGGACAACAGACACAAAGCCGACCCTGTAATTACATCCCACCCCGATCTACATTTGCAGTCATGTAATTAATACTTCCTCTGTAAAGCAATGGAATAATTTAGAGAGCAGATTTTCAACCTTAGTCTGGGAAAACTGAGAGAGTGTGAGCTCTGCTTGGGCATTTTAGCTACAAGGAAATGCTTTTCTGGTTCCATTTGCTCACAGAAACTGTAATTAGATGCTCAGAGCTCTCTTTGTGCTAGGGGAGAAGAAAATGATACTTCCTTCCTGTTTAAAAGCCACAGGCGAGAGCGGGTGAGGGGAGCTTTTACTTATTCAGAGGACTTTATGAGAGTGATAAATGTAGATGGCCCTGCAGACTCAGCCAGCTGAGAAAGTGTTGTGTTGTCCCACACAGGGAAACATTTAGCTTGTTGTTGTGGAGTTAAAATGCTTCTTCTCATAAATCATTGTGGTTGTACAGTAGGCATAACAAAATCCCATATAGATCCTATACAGAAAACAATCACTTTTCTGTTTTTTATCATGGTGCCCCCTGATAAACTTTCACAGAATTGATTTTTTTATCTGCTCCAGATTTCCCTCTCTCAGTATACTGTATACAGAAGGGGGGAAAAATCATGACGGTGAGGCTTCTAGGATGCTTCAAAAATAAAAACTAAACAGAAAGAAGTCTGGAAGTCAGCAATACTGGAATTGAAGAGCAAGGTAAGGATCCTCAGGATCACAGTTTTGGGCTTAGGTATCAAAATTCCTCCTCACTCCCACTTTAGAGAGAGGGTATCAGACCCAAGAACATGTTCTGGCAAATAATGACTACAGATAGTCTCATTGCTGTGTTTACACTGTAGTGAAGTAATGGTCACTTTTGCACATGGATTACCTGCTCAAGCAATAAGCATGCAGTCGTGCTTTAACCCTACCAATACCTACAGAGAGTGAGACGTGGGGAAAAGTTGGAGTATAATTAGAACGTCACAGTTCATTCAAAAGAAACCCAAATCAAACTTAAAATATAGAGTGGTCCCTAGTACAATTCCCTCCATGAGTTTAATGTGCTTTGGTGACAATTTCACTCATGCAATATCAAGAAGGTATGACTGACAGCTGCCTTCTTCAAAGGGCCTCTGCTTTCCATAGGGGCACAGGGGATGCACAGCTGGCCTGAGTTCAGGCTTTTCATTGCAAGGGCAATGAAAATCCACTGAGAGGTTCTTGGAAGTTCTCTAGGCTTCAAGTTACTCCTGAAGTAAAGATACAATCCTTGTCTTTTCACACATATAAAGTTTTCCACATCATAAGTGGTTAAAGGTACAATCCAGCACTTCACCAGTAGCCCATACAATATAACTTCAATGGGATGCAGTCATTTAAGTCCCAGAGCACTCTCCAAAAATCCTTGGCCAAGTGCCCAAGAAGCACTTATTCCAAAAGCCTAAGTATCCTATTATTGCACATACATAAAGAGGATACGTTCTTTTCTGATCCAAACAGCTGAGTGCCTACTCAAGTCTTCAAATTTGCAAACTAGGCAGGACTTTACCTCTAAAAGGACACAGTTCTCTCCCTGTGCTAAGACCACAGCCAACACTCACCCAAAGAATTGTACTGATTTCAAAACATAACCAGGAAAGGATGTGGTTCCTACTGCTTTTATAATAACTTTATGATGAAAGCAGTTGCCCAGGAAGCAGAAGGTCTGGATTCAAATCTCTCCCCAGCACGCAGGGACTGAACCAGTAGGCACCCTACCCACAAAGCCATGCAGTGGTCAGGAGATGTGATCCACCTGTTCAACTGAAGCTGTGTATCTCTGCAGACAGCAATGAAAAAATCACTGAGTAAGAGGGGATTAGGCAAGAGCAGCCTGACTGTAGTCTGTTGATTAGATCACTTTCCTGCAGCTGATTCCTGAAAGCAAAGCAAACCACAGAAAACTCTGTTGAAATTTGCATGAGACACCTGTTGCCTCACTCAACAGTCTGTATTTTAGTAACTATAAGAGAAACAGGGAGACAAATGCATCCTATGTCTTTGGTTGCATTTGGCTAAAATTCTAAATGCTTTTAATGATATCAGTCATTCAAGAGAAATAATTCTACAGTTTTAAAATTACCTTCCTGGCCTAAATTAAGAGCCATGCCTTGTGGAAATTATTGTATCAGAAGAGACTGCCTACAGGGAATTGACATTACTTAACCGATACATCTGATATCAGTAACCTAGTACCTCTGTGTTCATAAGTCTGTTTTTCAAAAAGCACATACAAAAACCCACACATTTCTTCTGCTTGGTAAAGGGATATGTGTGAAGAATTATTCTTTATGTACTTCAACATAATTTTAAAATATGCAGTCAAGTAACTAAGTATTTGTAAAGTAATAACTAACACAAGCTTTCAGCATCAGTCCAGCACATTTGCATCTGAAGTCAACACATTGAAAGTCTACCCCAAATGAAGGGGATTCACCTTCAAACTTTTCAAATTTTGAATGGACTTTTCATGGCAGGCTCAGTAATATCACATTCACATCTCTCTTAGTGAGCTCTTTTTGATATCTGATTAAAAAAATAAACAATTTGAAACAACAAAGATTACTTGGTTTGGAGCTTTTGCTCAATAAGGTTTAAAAAATATATTAGCAAAAGTTTCAGTGGAGTTTGCCTGATAGCATATTTCAAGGCTGGCAAGAAAAACTTGGACTCTCAAGCCTCAGCAAGACAGGACAGATCCTTTGGCCACTATGTCCATGTTGATCTTTCTTTTCCTTTTTATTGGCCTTTCCCTCTCCCTCCCCTTGTCATATTCCACATTCAAGAGAAAACGATCATTTGCTTTTATTGGAAATGTTGTTTTCAACTGACCACAAAATGTCAACTAAGACAGACAACAAAAAAAGGAAGGCATGCAATTTTTATCATTAAGACCGAAATATATGTGATCCTCTTCTCAAAAACAGCTAAGGACATTTCCTTCTCAAAGAATAAATACTGTGAACGTAAAAGCAACTTAACTGTTACTCTCAGACTTTTTAAAGGACAGAATGTGAGGTAACAAAAAAAATAATTGTACTATCATTCAATAAGGTATGTGCAAATTTTACTTACTTTGTTAATTTAAGATTGTTGGCTTTCATCTTTATTTCCTAGTCGCATGTTGTATAAAGCAGCTGATTTTTTAAGAGGGATTTCAGCTAAACAAGGAAATGAGAATTCACAGAATGATATTCACACCATAGAACATTTCTAATCCTCTGCTGGGGAAAATACATAAATTATATGTGGTTGAAACATCTGATTGTGCATTCATAGAAGTTGTTTCCATTTTAATATTTTCAGGATGAAAATTAATGAGTGTGTTTGCTTCATTGGCAAAAATGAATATTTAGCAATTTCTTCCACAAAGTGTTTTTTGAGTTCCAGCATAGCACATGCAAAAAGGACTTCCTTTCTTCCTTTATTTTTTTCAATAGAGGTTTTGCATAATCAGAATAAAATTGATGAATATTGGGGAAAGAGTAGTTTTAGAGCATACGAAACACAAGTGATGTGTGGTTCAATACTATGTGCTGGAGCACTTGCTACAGAATTCATTTATGATACCTAAAAAGGGGGAGTGGACATTTGGTCTCTGTTCCAAATAATGATATGTTTCTCAAGGGTATAAATTCAGATTAGAATTCTCAAAAATACTGTCACTAATCTTGGTTTCCTTGTGTACTTATGACATTTGTAAGAGAAGGTCTCTGTTCCTACAATACTCCACTTTTACAAAATCTTAGTTTGCATGAAGAGCTCAGAGAAAGATGGAGGGAGTGCTATATGGTAGTGTCTTTAAAATTAACATGTTATTGAAAGGTAAAGGGGAATAATAATTTCATTTATTTGTGTTATGAAACATAAATTTTTGAAATCTCTAAGGTAAGGATAAACAACATAGTGAGGACCACAGACTCAGGTAGGCTTTTACCATCCTATGCATAATCTACAGAAGCCCTCTGTAGCCACTGGATTAATTGCTTATGTGGAAAATAAGTATTAGGAAAGTATCACTAATGCAACTTAGCAGCTGAAAGCAAGAAGGAGAGCTAGCACAGTGTAACCAGGCAGCTCTCCACATACTACAGTTGGAAAAGCACTAACTTGGAATAATATTTCACAGCAAGAGTTATATGTTTGCACTGGTTTTCTCTATGGGACATGGAGCATTGCATTTTGTGAGCAGTTTGATTAGCTCCTTCACTGCATTACTTCATTGCATAAATCTCACTGAAACAAGAGATTCTATAGTACCAATGAATTTGTTGGAACAGAAGAATACTGCACAGTAATGATGTATAAAAAAAAAAAAAATTCCTCCCAGGGCATTCTGTAAAAAGGTATCAGAGACTAGCAAAAGCAAGATAAAACAAAGGAAAGATTTTTCACAGTTCCCTTCCTTTGAAATAAATAAAAGATTTTGTCTGTGCATGTCATGGTCACCCTGAGTTCTGTGGAAATCTAATAAGAAATGTGGGCCGATGGTTGCGGAAGATCTCTGTACTTATAAAGGAAGCCCAGCGTCTCTCTGATCCATGACAAAAGTGTTTCAGATAGATCTGTGCTTCCAGGGCTTTGGCCAACCACCATATGGCCCTGGTGACTGACTTTCCCCATCTGTGGTATCCAAAATACATGGTTTCACCTTCAAAATATGTTTATTTTCAGTAGATTTATTAGAGCTCTATTTCCTCCAGATTTTAACCTTTCCATCCCCTAGTGTGTTCATTCCAATTACTGGACCCATAGCGTCTTCTAAAGGAGATGCCAGATCAACTGCTAAAATGGAACAAGTTTGGGTTTTAGTAAATAGTCCAGTAAAGTGGTTAAAGAATCTTGTATTATCAACCCTAAGTCAAAGCTTAACACCTGGTACCTCATGTAGTACATTCTTGACATGACTCCAGTCATTTGACAGATCTCATCTCACAAAAGTGTTGCTGAGGCTGTTAAATCCATCTAAATGTATTTAAAGCTCTGTATACTCAACAAAATCTGTACAGTTAGAGGTCATATGAGATGTCTGCAGGTTTTTTAGTCATCTTATCTTTGGCATTTCTTCCAAATGCCTAAACAAAAGGAGAGGACTTCCTGGGAAAGAGCTAACTCTATCCCATACAGGAGGTGGGAACTCATTGTGGAAAGGAATGCAGTTCCCAAAGAAAATTATTTTCCTATGCAGCCTCTGTCACCTCTCCCCCCTCACCCCTAACCCATAACTTAGGAGGCAGATTGCGCAGTACACTGTCTTGAAAGAAGCAAATGCTTTTTTCCAAGAACTGCTGCAAAAGAATCTGATTTGAATCAACAACCAAAAAGGATTTCTGGATTAAGCAGATGACATCAATTAAATTCTTGCCAGTTTATTTTTCATCTGACATTGTGCATATGATCCTCTTAATGCTTAGAGAAAACATTCCTCTCATCAACTAGTCTCATCCATCTGGCAACTCATCCCTATCATGTTATCAGTCCTGTTTAAATGAACATGTTCTGCTATTTATATTAGGGCCATTTCCTTGCATGGGCACCAACAGCTGTGGGCACCGAGAAAGCCAACTTGCAGTCCTTCTGCTGGCTATCTGATTGGCAGTGTGTCTGCAAGTCACAAAATAACTGGGGCCAAATATTTGACTATTACCTGCAAGCCAACCCACACCATGTTCACACGGAGGGAACCACCACAATGCTTGCAAAGCCAAAGACAGGACCAGAACTGCAAATACGTACAGCAAAATATCTATTTGCTTATTTTTGTGGAAAGATGTCCAGGAAACTATACAGAATTATAAGGCACTGAAATTACAGGAAAGGCAACTAGCTTGAGTCATGGGGTGGTGAGAAGCAAAGCCACCCTAGACTAGAAGAGAGAAAGACCCCTTAAGGGTCCTGGCAAGAGCAGAAGACAAGTTTGGTTGCTCTGAATGGTCTCCTCAAAATGTCTTCACTGATTCTAGAAGAATCATTGGGAAATTGCTAATTTAGGCTCATAAATGAGGCACCTACAATTTAGTGTATGGGTGCTCTGAAGTCCAGGACTACTGGATGGTGGGTCTAATGCTGGTTATTTTCTTTTTAATTTGTACAGTTTGATCTCTTCCCTTTCTGATTTTAAATCAGGATGTAAAGCATGACTGCAATATTTTTAATTTTCTGTGCTTGTATGTGATGACACTGGTGGAATCTGTCATTCCTAAGTCTGTTTCTCTTTCTAGCATATGCCAAGCTGCAATCTCTGTAACTCTACAAGACCCAGTCCTTTTAAGGGCAGGCATACCATCTGCAGTGAAATCTATTGTGTACTATGACTCCTATGGCTTGTGAAATTACCCATGTTTATGATACTTATAACAGCAGCAGATGAAGCCAAAGTCAGACATGGAATGTAAGGATGCCAGATGTCCCAATTTTCATGGGACATTCCCACATTTAAATAAAACTCCCACATCCTGTTGACAGGATCCATTGTCCCAAGACCTGCACATGCAGCACCCTCCTTCCCTTGCTTGCAGGGTGGGAGCGATACATGTGGTACTTCCACCCCCCACTCTGGGAGTGTCTCAGATTCCTGCAGCTGCAGCACCTGCAGCCAGAGATAGGGAATAATGGAGATGGGATTTGGGAGAGAGGGGGGAGGAGGCAGTACAGAAGAGGGCAGAGAAGAGAAAATCAGGCAGAGAAAGAAGGAAGAGAAGTAGTTTAGGAAGAAGTGCAGGAAAAAGAGAAAGGAAGGAAAGAGGTGAGGAAATTGAAAGAATCAGAAGAAATATTTCTAAAAGCAAGAGGAACTTAAATGATTTAACAAAGGTAAAAGGATAAGGGAAAAAGAGTGAGAAGGAGAAGATAAAAGCGGTGAAGGTACATACAAGTATAGTGGAAAAGAGAGGAAAGGAGATGGAAAGAGATAAGGGGAAAAAAAATCAAGCAACCACAAAATGTCAAACAAGAAGACAAAGAAGGAAAAACAAGGGAGAAACCCCATCACATCAAAAGCAGTAGCTGTCCTGCACACAAGTAATTCATACGAGCCACACTGTCCCCTTCTTTCCACTCTCACTTCTTTCCAGTTTTTTGCAGAGGCTGCACACAATTTTGTGCTGGAGCAGTCGGAATGGGGAGCTGCCAGGGACGCACACGAGAGTGCTGAGCAGCCCTGCACAGCACAGGAATTGCCACGAACTCCCAGGGCTGCCTTGCAAGCAGCTGCTATTGGAACAGCTATACAGTTTAACGATTTCTTTCCAGATTCTGCTGGATAACAGAAGAGTGAAAAGGGGATTGGACGGGAGGCTGAAGCTGAAGGTGCAAAGAAAGGCCAGCCAAATTTTGGAGTATATGTTGTGCGACCATCCAGCCCCTTGTGTTGACATGACTAAATGCAGCTCTTCCCCTGGGCTCCCATAGGCTTCTCTATTGTGTAATAATCATCATTTCTTGACATATTTGAAAAAGCATCTTTTGCTTTCTTATTGTCAGTTCAATTGTCTCTACCCATGAGAGTCCCAGGGAGGAGATACAGTTTGCTGGAGACCCACCTGCTTTACTTCATGGAGTTTCCTACACTTACTCCTGTCCAAAGCGAAGGATTTGCCCCTGAGAGAGAGAGATGTGGATTGAGAAAAGCCCTCAGCTCTGTATGGAAACTGGATTTTATCTTTGCAGATCCAGTACACATCAGTGCAAGGCTGTCAGCCCCACAGACTTACCAGTTTTCTCCAAACGTCCTTATTATAAGAGAACCAGCTGGGCTATAGAGAGCAGCTGTTACTTAGGAGGAATTTCAACTTCTCAGTTCAGTCAGGGAAAAGGAAGAAGAATATGGGATGTGCTACAGTTAAGAAGGAATATGAAATATTTAATATTTACCCACTTCTAATCAGGGCAAAGAAACGGTTTTGGTAGCTGTACTTGAGTTCAAGGTCAAGTTTGCACACCCATGTGGCCTGGGTCAGCTGCATCCATTCTGCCTGCTTGGTGCAAAGGCCAAGCATGAACCTGGCTCCCCATTTCCTGTCTCCCACCCCACAAAGCCTGAAATTCCCTGACCAGAGAGCCAGCTGACTTTCTGCAGGCTGGAGTTTAAGTGGGACTGGTGTATGGGCAGGGTGGATGACAGAGAAGCTTCAATCCAAAACCAGGCTTGGTCCCCACACCTCCAAGATGCTATAGGCATGCCCACTTCTTATTGTCCACCTTGGCCCATGAGAATGGATGAATGTATAAATTTTTATTTCTTTCAGTAGTCCTCTTCATGAACTAAGCTGAAGGCCATCCTCTTCATCTGTGAATTCTAGCACATGCCTGCCAAACAATTTTTAAAAATCACTTTCCCTCACAGGTTTGGCTAAGTCAGTTTGCATGAAAGAAAGGCAGCATTAGGAGCTTGCAGCCCCATGTAACTCAGCTACAATGAGGCTGCATGGTGCAGAGCATGTATAAGAAACGCCTCTTAATTTTTATAAAGAAAACAGTTGGATTTTGTGAAAGTAAACAACATACTTGCACAGCCTCTGTGAAAAGAGGTTTGTAGGTCCATTGCACAACCTCAGAACTGAGCTCTTCTCAAATTTCTTCCAAATTTTTCAACATCCTACTTGAAGTAAGGATACAAGAGAGACTGCGGTTTCTTCCAGTTGAATTACTGCACTACAGAGAAGAAATACCAAATGTTGTTGAGCAGAATATTTGAGAGTTTGCCTTGTTAGCTATAACACAACATGGAGAACCAATATTCAGCTGATACCTGTCATGAGACTGAAGCAGGGGCAGCTCTTACCCTGAGGACAGCGGGGTCCATCCCCTCCAGAATTACACAATCTCTGATACAATCTTTCTGGTATGTTGGTTTGGTTTGGTTTGGGTGGTGCATGGGTGGGGTTTTTTGTGCTTTTTTCTTTTCCCTCTTGGGCCAAGCTCATTTGGCACAAGTGCTAGCACCAAACCCAGTACCAGGACAAATGAGAATGGGAACATACAACAGAATAGCAAGTGCACTGCATGTCCATGGTAGCTCCCAGTGAGGATTTACCTGGCTGTTACCAGTCTTACAGACACTGATTTGTGGGAACGTGGGCTAAACATAGAACTGATGCATAGGAGAAACATAGAAGGTCTCAACACGCTACCTACCTTTTGATTTTATTTCTAGCAGAGTGGTTGCATTTGATTGACTGACTTTGCTTCATCTTTCCTTTTCTTAACAAAGCTGAATAAGGTAGATTTTATTGTTGAAAAACAAGTTTAATAAAAAAGTTACAGAGTTCACCTGCATTCATGCAATGGCTTTCAGAGGGCACCTTGCCAGCTCTCCTTGAGCTCACAGTGACAAGCATGTGGCAACTTGGGATGGATAGATACAAAAAGGGATGCAAAGGAAAATGTTACAAGGTTCTCGACAAGGCAATTAACATTTTTCTTTTTTCCAATAGATAACATTACATACTGTCATCATTACTAAGGATCAGTATCCTCTTAATACTGAACTTATATTGTTCCTGTTTTTTCTATTATTCTCTTAATACCACATACATGATTTTCTGCTGACATCCCTGCCAATTAAAAAGCTGCCACTGCACTGAAGTATTATTTTCCATGTGACTTTAACCACCTTTTCCACCCATGCATTCTTAGATCAAGAACATATGCTCTCTCAGTCAGCTTAAACTACGTTGTTTGAGACCCTTTTTCACCAAGCATCACAGGTTGCTCTTTATTAGTAATCTGTCACTAACATTATTTGCCTTTCCAGCAACTTTTTTTTCCATCTACAACATTTGCCAAAATGCATCTGTATTTTGTTTAAGATCACGTCTTGAATCTTAATTTGCCAGCATCAAGTGACAATGAACTCAGATCTCTGTTACACTGTTTTAGGAATATTTACATTCCCACTTACAGATACATGTAATCTGTTGACTAGATTTCTGTGTGCCTAATATTGTCTCTCCTAATTTTCCTATATTGCAATTTTTCATGTTGTAGGAAACAAAGTTAAATACAGTACAAACATTTCTGTCAGAATAGTCAGCCTGAAAAAGCAGGCCTACATGCTCATTGAAAAATTATCTGTGTTCCTCAGGTATGTTGGCTGGAATTAATTATGCAAATATCCTTTCATTCTTCAGTGGCTTCTTTACCCGTGAACCTCTTGCTCAGAATCAGTATCAAGATATACTTATGTGGGTCATAAACTTTCTCTTTTAAAATATTAGAACAACATTAGCTTTTTTCAGCATCCTGGAAAGGCCCCCAATTTGTAAGCCTTATTTAAAATAAACATGAATGTGTCAAAGAGCTCATCTGCCAACTCCTTTAATACTCTTGGCTACAGGTTATACAATCTACTGGATCTAAAATTGTTTCCCTCTTAATTTTGTCATTTAATGTCTGCTCCAGCTACTGATGAAATAGGATGCACTTCATTAGCATTGCAAGATATGAACAAATTCTCCTACTTCAAATACAGAATACAAATTTTTACTGAATACATCTGACTTTGTTATGTGACTAAGAACAGCTATTTATTAAATATCCATGCCTTTTCTGAATGGCTAAGATAATTTTTGCTTCATACAGGACCTTTATCACAGCTAGGGTTATTTCTAATAATTTAAATAATTCCTGTCATTTCCTTATACAAATGAAGTATGGGGGTTTTTATAATTTTATAGCTTTAGCTTCCCTTATCTAGTGGCTGTATTCTTAGTTGCAATCTGTCTTGCTTTGCTTTTATTTTGTCTGTTGGCCTCTCCCATTTTTTAACTTTTCACTGACCATTTTTAAGCTAGCTTTCATTAAAATAAATAATATTTTGTGATTATAAAATTGGGCTTTGAAGTCACAGGATCTAACAAACAGCCCATTAATGGCGGGGGGGGAGTGTCCTTCAATATTGTCAACAGTTGCTTTCAACTTTGGGAAATTAGCATTTGAAAGAACCAGGTATTTTCATCACTGGCCTATGTTATTCCTTGGCTACATATAAAATATGAACCAGATTCTTATTAACTGTGTTAAGAAAATCTTGGTTTCTAGTTCAGTGGTTAATTCACCCTTTTCCATCCTAATGAGATTTAACATGAAGTAGCTGCAGTCAGTTCTACTCTGCATACTCTTTTGTTTCTGTAACCTTCAGGTATTCCTGGAGGGATGCACTGGTGACTTCATGAGATCTCAAGGCTCCCTCCCCAGATAACTCAAATCCCACAAGGTAATGTAATTATTCTTTTGACATATTATTGGAAGCTGTTTGAGGAGCTGCTAATGTTGGTATCTAAGTTGATGACATAGATAAGTGTTCCAAATCAATACTTAATTTTATGAATTATCAGTGAATACTTTGACTCACAAGCACAGAACAAGTTTCGCTTGATATTGATTCACTTGTTTCAGATTTTGCCTAATCTGTTTTGAAAAATAGACTATTAGAACAAAATTATGTACTTTTAATTCTGACAGTGAGGATGTTACTTTAAAAGATTATTATAGGTGTCTGATGCAGAGCTTATTTTCATTTCAGAATGATCATTGTAATAAGCTAAGACCTGAACAGTATGTAAAGAAAATACACCACTTTCTTCAGGTATTTAAGGGTTTGCCATTTCAATTTATATTTTCTCAAAACCCCAGATCAAAAGCACTTATCCACCACACAAATGAAATGTTGATTTGGCCAAGAAAAAGCAATTGCCTATCCAACAATTCTAGATCAATTTGTAATGAGTAAGAAAATTGTGCTTTTTATCTCCTCTTCCTAATATCAAGGACAGCTTGGAATTGACAGTTCTTACTGGCAAGTGCTTAGATCTGTAAAAAATACCATTAAAGGCAATGGGATGGTGTGCAGTCACCAACATATGAGCAAGAACTCTACACATCAGGTTTTATACATAATTAATTTATAAATTTTAGATTATGCTTTCACAAAACATTTGCTTCATTCGTTTAAGCTGTCTACCTCATCTAATATGGTAACTGTTCCCTGAGAAGATCAACAAATAGTGAATTATTTTGTTTAAGTAAAACTATTTCCACTGCCTAGGTATACACATAAAAGAATAAACATTTTCCAGCTATTCTAACTTACACAATTTTTTCACATGACTATTCATAAATTACTAACAGAAGACCATGAAAGCGGCCAAATGAAAACAACTGTAAAATTTTCAAATGACCATAATTTAAGCCTTGTCTTTACAACAGTACAGTTTATATTTTCACAAAATATTGCTTAGAAAAGAATAAGTTTTTAAAAGCTTATATGTGCTATCTCTTCACAATTCAGTGGAATTCCAGAGCATTGTTTTTAGGAGGCCCCCAAATGTGCTTTTAGATATCTGCACCTTCATTAAAATACACAAAAATTCATTAGAATTATATAAAAACATGTACAACTAAACTAATAAATGGAGTGAGAGCTAAGAATATGCATGTGGACTGTCATACTTTGCAAGCAAAGACTTGCAGAGCCATTCATCTTCAAAACAAATCCTTCCAAACATGATAAGATCCGTCATACTCCAGCCAAACTGGTAAAATAAATGTAGAAAGCAGGAATTTAATGTAGAAAGCAGGAATGTAATGTGATGTGACTAATCCTGAGACACAATACAACAGAAAGGAATATTCTCAATATGGCAAGGAAAAAAAAATGCCTGTGATGATACACTGAAGGTTGAAGATGGAAATGCTGAAGACTTCTTTCCCCTGTCATGCCTTACAAAGAGCTTTGAAAATGACATACACATTTCTAATGTTCTTCATAGAATTTAAAGTAGCTTTTCAATTTATTTTTTTTTTAATTTTGGATGTCTCAATGCAAATTTTCTGAAGAAACCACCGCCTGGTTTCAGATTCAGATTTTTTAAAGACCTAACCTATTCGGCATTAGAGTAGGAAAGCAGATGATTCCGAGGTCAAAATGCCAGGTACCACACTCCTATGAAAGACTGACCACTAGTGGCACAAAATGGCCCTCTTGGAACTGCATCCTTCCTGGGGGAAGCTTCCAAAGGCAGGAGCATGCCTTCAAAATGATGCAAATTCACAAGGTGGAAAGAGTCGGAGGTCCTAGGGGGCCTGTTTGAACAAAGACCAGAAAATCCAGTGCGCTTTTCTGCCCTGAGGGTCTCCCTGCGACAGGGCACCTCTGCGTTGCTTTGGGGGGCACTGGGAGGCATTCCGTCCCCCAAAGCACAGGACCCCTGCAGGGGCTAGCAAGCCATCCCTGTCTAGCAATAGCTTTGTTTGGCTGGCAGCACTCACTGCATTTTATAAATATGGTAAAATGAACAGATTAAAAAAAAAAAACAGCAAAAAGAACAAACATGTTACTTCACAGGCTTTAGCAATTTTTTTTTTCTGAAATAGTAATAAACAGAAAAAAACCCATAGTGCTTTTTGATATATTCTTTTCTACAAGCACAACAATGTCTGTAGAAAGAGTCAATTTCTTTTACTGTGTCAATGCATATAGTTTGGAAAAGAGACAAGTTTTCAGCTGCATCTGTTAATCTAATTAAAGATATTAGGCCTTGCTTCATTCATACAAAGGAGAGCATGCTTCATAAGACACCATAATTGTTTGCCATTTTTTCTACTATTCGGTTCAATTGGCATCATTGGCAAAACACACTTAGACACTTGCTTGGTTTTTACACCTATATGTATCTTTTTTATTGAAAAATACTCTGTCAAATGAGCCTTTCCTTCCCTCTTATGCTTAGACCAAAACATTAATTTGTGCTACTGATACTACATCTATTGCACAGTTGTCTCTCTTCCAGACTAATTTTTATCCCAGATTCAATTTTATTTAATGCCTTAGTACAATTAATAATACCTTAATGTTATAAGAATATTGTTATCATAATCACTCCTCTACAGCACAATGTGCTGGATTGTAAAAGACTGAGATGCATTGACAACCTAGCTTTCAGTTTGCAATTTCAAATTGAATAGGTTGAAATTCCAAAACAGAAGACCCAAGATTCAGCTGAGGCGGCTAACTCACAGGATGCAAAATAAAATTTGAGGACTATTTAACCAGGGTTTTACCTCGGCATCAGGTTTTTTTAGCATTACTTTCTTGAAATTGTAATAGTACTACATGTATTCCATTTTGAATGAAAGAATCAAATGCATTCTTTCTATGTAGGTCTTGAGTTTTCCATCAGGATCTATGAAACAGTGAGTAGGATCTGACAGATCCCATTATGCAAAGTGGCTGAACTCCTTTTTTATTGTAGCTGGTCATAAAACTTGGCACGTCTATTACTAGTAATATTCCTCTATCGTTGCACTTAGTTTTAAGCTGTAAATCTGGTTTGCATGTATGGAAGAAGTATAGTCTGGGTGCACATGGACTGAGGACACAGCCAATTATCTGGGTAATTTATTTTATGAATTACACTGAATTAAATAAGGAGCACTACCAGCATCTAGCAAGTGTTCTTCCTCCTGAGGCTGCAAATCAGCAAGAAAAGGTTTCTTAAACTGGCACACTGAAAGATCTGGGTTTACAATATGTTGTTTGAGTGTGTTCTGGTTGAAACGGGAACTGACAGTCTGATTGATAGCCCCTATTTCTTTCCTTATTGTCACAAATTACTTTCAGGATGCTAGTAATAACACAGTGTTAGACTCTTATAAAAGGTGCAACTCTCCAGCTGGGCTTTCACCATGAAAAGTTTTGTCGTATTAGTGGAAATCATTTTGCTGAACATTTAAATCCTGCATCCTGGAGGACTGTGTGGTGCAGGAGACTAGTAGTGAGAACAGAATAAAAAGCCTTTCACCTCTCTGTTCCTAGCAAAAGCTCAGGCTCAGTAGATAGCAACTGTTATTTCTATACAGAGACTTTTCAGTTCCCTATGTAAAATGAGTTTAAGCTAACCATTTGTTAATGATTACGCTGAAATCTTTCATTATTAGTGCTATAAGTTCCCTGAAGACCACTTCCCAGTGACATCAGGACTACAAAATTCAGGGTCAGAACAAACAAAAAGGAAGGCATTTTGCAAATAAGATGTATTTTCTTGATGATCTCCCTCCCACATGATTGAAAAAGCAACTAGAAAAAGCAGGGAGGGGGAAAATCCATCAAGAGCTATTAAAAACAAAGATAACACCTCTTCCACTTCTGTGTGGTTTTCCTTCTGAAGTATTTATTCATATTATGAAAGACATCTGTCTGCAAAACCCTAGATTGCTTTAGACAGGGAATATATTGCAGAATATATTTACTTGATTGCTTGTCATCTTGCTGAGGTGTCTGATGTCTCTCACAACTAACAGCAAGATGAATCCTTAGTTTGAACCAGTGTGATAGTCTTGTGTTATTATGTTTTTGCCTTATGTTGTTAAGCTGAAAACAGCTGCCTTCTTTACAGCAGACTCAAACTGTGGGGATTACAAAGTTGTAATTTCCATTTCTTAGAAATTTCAACATTTTTACCCTTTCTCTTTTTCTCTCTTTTAAAGTAAGTCCCTAGTGCCTTCTTCTGGTTTTGAAGACATTGTGGAAAATACAGTAAGCGTAAATTGTGTTGGCTTAGTTCAAAGATTGCCACAAGCTACATAAAGGCTGATTTCTTCAACTAATTGTAGCTGTATCTGTGTCACAACATCCAGGCAAAATTTTCTGATGCTAGCCTGAGATGCTTAGGGAAACCAAATCCCAGCTTTATACTGGTAAAGTAGTCAAGTGCACATCAACTCTTCCTTTTCTTTGTCCCTGCATGGCCATTCAAAGAAACAGAAACATGCATTTTATGAGGGAAAGCAGTGCAGTATACACAATGAAGGGACCAGGGCTCATCCGTGCCCAGGCAGATGTGCACTGATGCAGGTTACAAAGCCCTGGTAACAGGTCCTTGGATTTTTTTCTCAGGACTTCAAATAAATCCAAAATTTCAGGACTACTGTGACCTTGGCAATTGCTCATGCCACTAGAGTTGTTTTCAGATATTTCTCTGTCTTCTGCCATCAAATAAACTGGGTTATCTACTACCCAAATGTCACTAAAAGCACGGAACAGAAAGGAACTGTAAAGACTTGATTCAGCTGCCTAAGCATAGGTATAAATGTCTTTTGAGATATCTTGGAATATCGTGATGCCTTTCAGGTGCTGCATCAGAAGGGCTTGGGTATCCCCCAGGTCCTGTGTCATATCTCTGAGACACGTGAGCATGCCCTAGAAACCCTAAGTCATCTCGAATGTCACTAGATGCCTGAGTTCAGGCCTCTGAACTGAGCCATAAATAGATAAGATATAGGTTATGCAGATGGCTAAAGTTTCATGACTCTCATTCAAAAGAACTTCTGGTTTTGAATCTTGATTTTGACACACCTCTCTGTAACGCAGAGCAAATAATTTAATTCTCATGCCCTACCTTCGCTATTTGAGATACAGGATTAGTTCTGCTCTGTATTCATGAAAGTAAAACAGCATAGTTAGGGCGACAGCCTACTTAACATATAAACTGCTCAACTTTGACTAGGATTTGTGGTTTGTTTGGTAAGTATGTATCATAATGCACAAAACCTGTCAATTAAATTTGAATAAATTTTAGCAATTGTACATGCTTAAGAGCCGAATGTTCTGTTTCTCCATACAACAGGACATATGTAGGTTCAAAAACCTCCTAAGTGATAGGCCTGTGGTCACAAAGGACAGATGTTGTAGTGCTGAGAAAGACCTGAGAAAGTCATCTTCATCTCAGTCCTGTAGCACATAATATATAACATGCACATAACACCACAGATTTTTCATGAGAGCCTCAGGAGAGGCATAAAATTGAGCACCACTGGATGTAACATCTGCAAAATGCAGAAAAGAGCAAAATCTGCCAGCAGCATTATTAACCATGCTCCAAGAGTCTTCAAGCAGATGTCATACCTATTAGGTATGTATTAGGTACAAATCACAAAACAGTTCAGCTTTATTTCCAATAATGCTACAATCTGAATCTGCATCTGAGAAAATTATTAAGGTATCAATAGCAAAACTATTTCCAGAGATCTCATGGTGCCTTAGAAGAGCAACATTTACAGACATCTGTAAAGAAAACATAATTTTGTTGGACACGAAGTCCTCAATATCTAAAGTACATGTTAGATCAGCAGTAAGCAGCATATTTCTGATTTCAAGATAGCATAATTACCCTGCAAATGGAAACCAGCATAAAATGCAATTCACTGTAAAGCAATAGGAACTGATATCCTGTACGCTGTGAAACAAACAAACAGAAAACCACTACAAGGAAAAAACAGACTAAGGTCTACTGGAAATAATCATGACAAACCTCCCCTTCTGAACTGTAGGACACAGAAAATAGGCAATGACTCCTTTTAGACATGTGCAGTGAATAGATGTCAAACAGGAAACATTTAGGCCTGATTTTTTAATGGGAGTTACCCTGTGGATGTTTACTAGTGGCAGTAGTTCAAATTCAGGCACCAATTTTTGAGCTTTGGTGAAATTTGAAACTATTTTTTTCTTTTTCTTTTTTTCATGAGGAAAGTAAACTATTTAAAATACTCTTCGTAAAGAAAGTTTCTATCCATGTATTTTAAAAGAAGAATACTTTTCCTAAACTGTCTGAGGAATAGCTCTTAAGAAAACCTCTCATTGTCAAGTGCAGGAAAAATTAACATTTCAATAAATCTATTAATACTACAAAGGTATAATTGAAACTGAATATCTTTCATGCTATTCATGCTTTGGCTGAATTAATGATCATCATAATCTCCTGGTATCATACTTTTTTAAAAAAATAGAAGTAAAATGTTTAGATACCTCTTTCAGAATATTTAAGTTGTCATATTTGACATAAATGCATCTGGTTTATAACATTTCTTTATAAGACAGCTTCTCCTTGAAGTAAATTTAACATCAACTGCAGATACAGTTTGATGCGACTGGAGCAGGTCTGCCCACTACTTCCAACCAAGTCACATCATACAACAGTGGCAAATCAATATCAGAGGTCTGTAGATGAACAGATATGTTGTAGCTTCTTCTTTCTAAATACCTGCACATAACATGCGAGACAGAAGAGGTGAAGTGAACCTGCAGGAAAAGGTTCAAGGAGCAGGAAAAAAATGACATATGATAGTGCTACATCCTCCATTGCCACCTGGTATTTCCCTTTTGGTCTGCACACATCTGAAAATGATTTATTCTGTAAGATATGCATCTACTGAGGTATTCATCATTTAACCATACTTACTTCAGATTACTTTTCTAGATATTCTCATCTCAGGTCAAGAACACTGAAGAAAGTAAGTCACAAAAGTGAAAAATTCTAAGTATTAACCTAGAGCAAACTGTGTTACAGCATGTGCAGATAATAGAGTCGTCTGTGCTTTTCAGAAAGAGCAAGGTGAGCAGGTGATTCATTCAAAACTGGGGAAATATGAGAAAAATCACCCTTTCTACCTAGAGATGACTCTTCCTCCTTGAGAACAAGGTGACAGCAATTCTGGGTTTCTCTAGCACTGATTTTCAAGTTAACCTTAATTTGTAATGTGTCCATGGCTTAATACAAATAGACCATCACTCCTTTCTGATAAAGCTGTTTAACCACCAGGATGTATTCGACTTGTTTTCTCTCAAACTGATTTTTTTGCTGTCTATTTTAAATTCATTTATACTACCAGATAGGATGGACAAATGAGAAAGATGCAAATTGTAGAATCACCTAGAATCTTTGAAAGAAACACAAAAGTACATTCCCTCCTACTCCTGGTGGGTGAACAGAGAAGGTTACATGCAGAGGTCTCATCTGCTCACAGTAACAGTGAGGAGTCTAACAAACACTTATAGGCAGGTATTGGCTCTATGACCTGTGGCAAGAAACCCTTTTCTTGCATTATTATGCATTTGGGTGAGACGGATTTTGGTTACTTACACAGGTAGATTTTCTTATGCAGGTGTGTCTCTTCAATAGCTCATATAGAATTGTACCATGTTGTTTTTGAAGGCCAGTTATATCTTGGGAATTGGACACAGTGGCTAGTTTCACATATAAGAAAGCAAAGCTAAGTTTCTGCCCTAAAAGATTTGCATTTTAAAAGTCTGGTTGTTGTTTGGAATGAAAACAATGTCAAAACAGTATTTTGCCTTCAACAGGACACAAACAAAAACACTACAGTAACTTACTTTTTATAACTTACATAAATATAAAATATATACTATAAATACAATATATCTTAATATGTGTACATTGTGTAGTTTGAAATTATATATTTGTATTGATTTATGTGTTTAAATTTAGAGGCACAACAGTTTCAGGGGAGATACCAAGCTGAAGTACCTTGGTTTAACATAGGAAGCAAAAGCTCTTTCCTCATCCATTAAAATGCCAGGAATCAATGTATAAATGACAGTTAAGACACTAAGTAGCAATTATTCCTATATCTGCTCATTTTAGGCAACCTCAGCCTTATCTCTCACTTCAAGATAGGATAAAATACAGTCAGGTATTATAAGCTGAATCTATAGATTTTCTTCCAACATTTTACTGCTACACTTAGCACTAAAACAAGTTACAGGCAACCACAGCAAGGGAATTTATGACCTTACAAATGCAGGCAGCATGTGATAAATACCACACTATCAGTTGTTCAGGTAAGTAATATGTGCTCTTGTAAAACCTGTACTGAAAGCTGAGTAATTTATGAAGTAAAAGAAGTCTGGCTTCTTTAACCTCTCATGCTAATTTACTTTAAGATAACATGAGGATAGACTTGTGTACCACCCTCTCCTGGTATTTTTAATTGCTATGTCCTCTGTCTTTCATTAGCGTATCCTATTTCTTCCATTTATCATGTAAAAGGAGCGAATGTTATTTTACCTTTAAAACTGAAATCCTTCTTCCTGATACAGGCTGATGGTTTCCAACCTCTTTTTTTGAAGGGGAAAAAAAAAAAAGGAAATTGCTTTTCTGGCCAGTGGCCATGCTGAAGTTCAAAACATGTCTTTTAGTAAAGGTAAAGCATCCTAATGAATGACTTGCTTTTGAAAGAACCAGGGACAATCCTCAGAGTCACGCAGTACAAGCGCTAACAGAAAAAACAAATAGAAAGTAAAAGACAACTTCCCATGTGTACAGCAGCACATATCACACTGAGCATGGAAGACCTTGGTTTCAGCCAACCAGCCTTCTAAACCTGGTTCACTAAAAGGAGAAAAGGCTGAGGTAAAAACTACATTCAGTTGACTTGTGAATAACAGGGATGGCTCTGGGTATTGCTTAGAACAGAGGTGTTAGGTGGGCGGGTCATCTCTGAGCCCTTGTTTTTCTTGTGATCCTAAACGTTTAGGGCTTTATAAATGGAAAATTTTATGTTTCTGTAGCAACCCCTAACCTTGGAAAGGTTATTTATCTATTTAAGCAAGGTAAGGCTAGTCTAATTAAAGACATTGCCATTACCTCCAAACTCTGCCTTGCCCAATATCCTTAGATCATCACAGCTACAACCACACACTACAGGCACTACAGGCACTACAGACACTATATATGTTTTTCTGTTTAGATACAGAATGGTCTTTTCCAGCTACCAGGATTTTACCATCAAATAAGTAATGATCATTATTGCATGTACTTGTAGTGCATAATTGTTTAGCATTAAGATCTGGTTTATGTGTTAGAAAGCTATTAAAGCCAGAACCTTTGGAAAAAACAAGACCCTTCTCCTAAGATAACAACAATCTCCCATGATAGCAACCCCTTCCCAGAAGAAACTGCACTGAGCAACTACAGGCTTGGTTCTGCAGCTGGTTGTAGCATCCAGAGCTCTCTACAGCCGCCATCCCTGGCTTTTCTGCTGGCTCTGCAGCCTACCTTTCAGCCAGTATTCTCCCTCAGCCTGCTACATTGAAAAGATGCATTAAGTGTCGGCCTGTAATGCAAACCATGACATTGACTTTCCATGTCAAACATCAAGTTTGATGGAGCTCAGAAATGCTCATAGATGAGGCCTCTCATCTGTCAGTCTCACAAGGACATCTCTGATGCTCTATGACACCTCAAAACATTTCTTTGCCTGTATTAGACAACCACTCATGTCCCTGGTTGGTACCTGCAAAGAAGTCTGCGAAGTGTTCAGTTGAAGTGCAAATAAACACATATACTCATCAGCTGTGTAGCACTTGAGACTCTTCCACTGAGTGTAACTGAATTTGGATATCTCATTCACCAACATCTAGACACACTCAGCTGACTACCACCTGCATCTGAATCCCAGTCCTAGCATATTTCTTTGCTGTCTACTGTGTTGCCTCAGAGCTAAACAGTTGCTTCCAGATGTGAAAGCCAGTGAAGCACTGGCCAGATACTTTCCCCCTCTCTAAGTATTCCCCATGTGAAAGTTGGCTACATGCTCTTACATATTAAATAAATAATTCTTCAAGGATTCTTATTGTTCGTAGGAGCTGTCGTGGTTTAACCCCAGCCAGCAGCTAAGCACCATGCAGCTGCTTGCTCACTTCCCCCCACCCAGTGGGATGGAGGAGGGAATTGGGGGGGCGGGGGGAAAGTAAAACTCGTGGCTTAAGATAAAGACAGTTTATTACAACAGAAAGGAAGAAAATAATAATAATAACAATAATGATAGAAGAATTGGAAGATAAACAAGTGATGCACAATGCAATTGCTCACTACTCGCCAAACAATACCCACTTAGTTCCCCAGCAGTGATCTTCACCCCAGGCCAACTCCCCCCCAGTTTATATACTGGACATGACGTCCCACGGTATGGAATACCCCGTTGGCCAATTTGGGTCAGCTGCCCTGGCTGTGTCCCCTCCCAACTTCTTGTGCCCCTCCAGCCTT